>OU898285.1:56544919-56853133 GCA_918026665.1 Diabrotica balteata | reverse complement strand
ACTTCCTGAATAGTCTCGTATTTTGGTGAAGGCGCTCGACTCGTTTTTCAACCTCGTGACGTGGATGACTCACTAAAATTAGTGTCTAGAGATTTCTGGTAAACAACTGGTAGCTAAGCTCAGGTATATTTTGACCTACAAATTACGAGAATCAATAAAAAAGAATTAGTCATAAAATATTTACAGTTCTATATGCCATAACATTTAAAATCGTAACATTATACACAACTAGAAATGTTTAAATTGTTAATTACTAAACACTCGCCTTCAATAATATGTCTCCAAGAAACGAATTTTACTGACCAAAAATTGACAAAATTAAAGGGATATACAGGATATCATAAAAAAAGACGTGATTTTAAAGAAGCCAGTGGAGGGGTTTCTATTTATGTTAATAACTCATTGGAATCTAGACAAATACCTTGAATTTACACCCACCTTGAAGCAGTAGTAGTAACCATAAAAACTCCAAAAATTATTAACATCCTTAACATTTATTTTCCACCGAATACTGATATAAGTATAAAAGGGATAACTCATATTCTAGAACAAATTCCATCGCCTAAGATTATAGTAGGAGATCTAAATGGACAAAATCTACTTTGGGACACCACTATTACCCTACTTAACGATGGATCTCCAACAAAATTTAATTCTTTTACTGGAACCACTAATTGTTTGACTTATCTCTTGTAGACCCTTCTTTAGAACAAAACATAACTTGGGAAGCTAGTACACAATTGTATGGAAGCGAACATTTTCCCATAGTGATACATTTCGAAAACAAACAAAAAATTCAACCATACACTAGATGAAATACAGAAATAAAGGATTGGTCACCGTTTACACAATTTGTGGAGAATCAGTTGAATTATTTTTCAGATCCATCCCCGCACGACGATATAAAAGAAGAAAATAGTAAGAAATCGTATTGGAGTACCATGGTGGAACAATAATTGTTAGGATGCTATAAAGAAGACTCACAGAGCATTCAATAAATACAAAAAATAAAAAACACAGGAAAATCTTCTAGAATATAAGAAGTTAAGGGCTATTACTAGAAAAGTGGTAAAAGAAGCAAAAAAGGAATAGTAGAAAATTTTTTTATCAACAATAAATAGTGCAACCCCAGCAGCAATAGTGTGGAAACAAATTAACAAAATTTCGGGACGCCACACAAACTCATCAATAAGATTTTTAGAATATAATAACAAAATTCATACATCCAGATCTGGAATAGCCAATGTATTAGCTTCATACTACGAGTCATGTTCAAGTAACGAAAACTTGTCTCAAGAGTTTTTACAATTTAAAACCAAAGAAGAATTACAAGAATTTAATTATGATAAAAGCGATAACCTACCAATAAATGCACCAATACTAGAGGAAGAGTTAACTGAATCTATAAATTCTATTTAAAACTCTAGTCCTGGTCCAGATGATATTCCTATTATCTTCCTTAAAAATTTTTGTTAAAAATGGATTTGCCTATTTACTAAAGATATATAACAAAATATGGCTTGAAGGAGTGTTTCCACATACTTGGAATAATGTTTACACAATACTATCCTTAAACCTGGTACACCACGTTTAGACCCAAACTCCTACCGTCCAGTATCGTTAGTATGAGTAATGAGTAAAGTGCTCGAAAAATTAATGAACCAACGTTTTATTGGGATACTCAAGCAAAGATCTGTTTTATCTAACAAACAAAGTGGATTTCATAAAGATAGATCAACTCTAGACAACTTAGTTGACCTCGAGTCTGAAATACATGAAGCGCTAGCAAATAATCAAAGCTGCATAGCGGTATTTTTTGATTACTTTTGATGTTTTTTATTTTTTTCCATGCTTCCGTTGATCTATTATACCCTATCGTGTTATTCCTATCGTGAGATATATGACCCTATCGTGTTATCTATGTCTCTGCACATTCTCAACCAGTATTCGTTTTTCTCAAGCTTTATTCTTCGTTTAACTTGTTGTCTAAGGGTAACATATTCTCCCCATGTTCCTGGGGTTCTGTCGTTTAGCCATTTATGAAATGCACTTTTTTTTTCTTTTAATCATCTCTTCTAAGTCGTCACTGTATTTCTCCAAATATGTATTCTTATGTTGTTCAATACCCAGCACTTCGTTTGCCGCTTTGTTTATTTTTTCCTTTAGGTGTTGATACATTTCTGTTGGGGTCCATTCTTCGTTCATCTGTAGCATATTCTGTAGCCTGTTCTGATATAGTGTTTGAGTATTAAATTGTTGTAGAAGTTCTATTTTATACCTCGTATTTGCGATTTTTTGCATCTCCTCATCTTTCTGGATATTGTCCTTTTGTCGTCTTCCCGTGTATATGAATTTTCCTAGCAATAATCGGTGGTTACTTGCACATTCTGCTTGTCTGTATACTCTTACATCTTGTATTATTGTTTTGCTGGCTTTTCTTACTATTACTAAATCAATAATTGATCTTTGGTTTCTACTAGGTTCTTCCCGTGTGTATCTACATATGTATGTTTTTATGCTAGAATCTTGTTTTGGTTATGGCTAAATCGTATTCTCGACATATTTCGATTAGCCGACTTCCATTGTCGTTTCTAATTTCGTCTTCTCGTCTTCTCGAGTCGTCCCACTATATCTTCATCATTCTTTCTTATGTGGCTTTTAAAATCTCCAATTAGAAGAATATCTTCTTTTTCCTTTGTCCTGTCTAATACATCTTTTAGTGCGTTGAAAAAATCTTCCTTTTCCCTTATGGTCGCATTGTCATTCATTGCATATACTTCAACAATTATTGTTGGTTGTCCAAATATGTTCATCCTAATTTCCATTATTCGTTCATTTATTTGCTGGTAATCTTGTATGTATTTTCTCCATTTATTTTTTATTAATATTGATACTCCATTTGTGGCTCTTTCATGTTTGCAAACTCCACTCCATATGTGTGTATATTTCCCTATAATTTCCTCTCCTTGACCTTTTTTTTGTTTCGCTTAAGACTATTATATTTGTGCCTAGTCTTTCGATTTTTTGGGTTTATTTCATTTTGTTTAGATGCGATTCCTTGTATATTCCACGTTCCTATTCTTATCGTCCTTCTTCTTCGCCTAAGTCGTATATCCTTGTTTCCGTCCAAAATCCGAAGCTGTGTTGGATTGGTTTTTGCATAATGAATTTTGCACTCGGATACCCGAGTGTCGGGTAGCAGGCTCGGCGCCTCAACCCCCTATTCTTCGGAGGACCGTCTTCCTATTCGTTAATCAAAAATCATTTCCATAGTCAATCTAGGGTCGTTATCGGTAAATTCATCCAGGATACTGGAAGAGAAAAGGTAGGTTTGGATATGGACTGAGGGTATGACAAGGGTTTCCCTGTATGGTATTAGGAGATAAACCAAGGCTCGCGTTGGCAGGGGCGCATCCCTGAAGTAGATCTGCCACCTATCGGGATCATAGATGAGTATCTACCCGCCCCCTAGACTTTTTAACAAAAATACTGAGTGGAAAAGTTTCCAGATAGACCTTGAAGGGAAGATTAACCTCTCAGTTCCATTAAGAACCGTTGATTAACTAGAGGCAGAAGTAAAATTACTAAATAAAAATGTATAACAAGCTGCTTGGAACAACAGCACGAACAGTGTCGAAAGAATAAAAGGAAATAACTACCCGAAAGAAATTAGAGAAATGATAATCGAAAAAAGAAAACTGAGAAGCAAGTGGCATCAGTCTAGAGCACCAGTTGATAAAACTAGATTAATGCCACACAAAAATTAAAAAGAAAAATTCAAACAATTAAAAACGAATCGGTTAGCATCTACCTAAGTGAACTATCAAATGATAGCGCACCTGATTACTCATTGTGGAAGACTACTAAACGATTAAAAAGGTCAATCTTACAGAATCCACCAATTAGAAATACTAATGGTAGCTGGGTAAAAAGCAATATATAAAAGACCAACAGGTTTGCTCACCACCTAGAAAATACTTTTCAACCAAATGAAGAACAAGAAATAATTAACCGGGAGCTCCCTGGTCAAGATGAAATGGAGATTAGCCTCCAAAAGAAGTATATTTGGAAATAAAAGAAAATATAAATCCAAGAAAATAATTAAGAGATTAGCCTCCAAAAAAAGTATATTTGGAAATAAAAGAAAATGTAAATCCAAAGAAAATACCTGGATTTGATCTAATTACTGAGGAAGTGTTTAAAGCGACTTCAAACGAAAGCTATAATAGAATTAACACATCTTATATAAACCCTTCCTTTAGGCTGAGGTACGTACCAAAAAAAAGAAGGTGACAGAAATTATAATGACACTAAAACCAGGAAAACCTCCATAAAAAGCTTCTATATATAGGCTTATTTCACTGACCTGTTTAAATTATACTAAAAATTACTCTTAAAGAGACTAAAATCGATTATAGAAAAAAATATATAACTCCTAATAATCAGTTTGGGTTTAGAGCAAGCCACTCAACGATAGATCAGGTGCATAGAATAATAGATATAGTAGAAAAAGCTCTAGAAGAAGAAAAAGACTTTTGACAAGGTGTGGCATGGCCGATTATGTCATAAAATGAGATGCTACTTACCAAAACAATATTCTGAACTACTAAAATCAAATATATCCGACATATTTCGAGAAAAATATGAGGAAGCATATTCAGAATTAAGAGAAGTTAAAGCTGGAGTTCCATAAGGAAGTGTCCTGGGGCCAGTGCTATACCTGCTTTATACCAGCGATATTTCATTATTATAACCCAACACATTTGCGACATTTACAAACGACACATGCATTCTAGTTGTCGGACAAAACCACGAGGATGCAGCAAATTGAATGAAACAAAATTTGTTCATATCAATTTTATTAACAAAAGAGAACAACATATCCCAGTTAGTATAAATAGAAACCAAATACCGTATGCAAATATGGCAAAATATTTGGGTATGACATTAGATTCCAAGCTACATTGGAAAGCATATATTAAAAAAAAGGAGGAATTAGAAATTAAGTTCAAAAATATGTACTGGTTGATGGGAATAAATCCACTCTGTCTACTTATAACAAATTGTTATTGTATAAGCAAGTCCTTAAATCGATATGGACATACGGGATACTGCTATGGGGCTGTACAAAAAAAAGTAACATCCAACATATAAAACGATATCAGAATAAAGTATTAAGGAACATCGTTAACGCTCCATGGCACTTCAGAAACTGTTATCTTCATCGAGACCTCCAGATGGATACGGTTATCCAGACAATAAGTAAGTTTGCCGAGAGTCATGAACAAAGGCTTTCCAACCAAGTGAATATCGAGGCCACCAAACTCCTAGACAACTTGAGTTAGTGCTATGAGTGAAAGTGAAAAAGCAAAACAAAGTGCGACTAAAGTGTACACGTTAGCTACTACTTAGTACTATAATGTATTAGAGCCTAAGAAATATTGCTAAATGTAACCTTAGATAAGTTTTTTGTAATATTTTGTATATAGAACTAACTTGCTTATTGATCATAGTCAATGATCAGATAGCAATAATCATAAGATTCCTATTGGAGTTTTATTAAACAAAAAAAAAAACTCTTAACTGCGGTTCTGCAGTGCTTAATATTAACGTGGGTGACAATAATAGGAGAGCTGTAATGATAATATTGCCATTCGCAACGTCAAGAAAAGTATTCTTTATTTAGTTTGTGTTTAGTTTTTTGATATAATTAATATAAATATATTGTTAAAGACAATAAATACGTTTCTTTTCTAGTACCCAAATTTTTTTTCATTTATTATTAAAAGTTTAGGTTTTATTTACAATCAAACGTTAAGGTGGCAATATTTGGCTCACTTATCTCATTTCATTTAAGTGGAATGGAATTAAATATGGTTTTCTTAACTGGGCCAAATATCTCAGACTTGCCCTATTTTATTTTTAATAATTCTCTTTGAATGATTTACACTTGTTACATTGTTATCTTAAATATGAGGTATGCATATCAAACTCTGCCTTGAGCAAAAAATAAACATGTGATGAGTATAAAACATTCTGTTCTTATTTGCGGTTTTGTGTTTCACTCAAACCGTCAGGTGTGGGTTTTCCACCGAGTTCAATTTACCCAAATCTAATAACGGCGCTCGCATGCCCTACTATATTGAAAAATAAATCCAATTTCCTTACAACTTGTGGCTTTTTCGTTCTAATTTAAATCGTGGGCCCCCTTGTGTTAAAATTGATATACTGTGGATGTTTTTGTTGATGCGATGTCCGCCTTTAGTGTCAAGATTTATATTGGACGGGGTGACCGCCTGTAGGAAAATGCAATCGCGGAGAAAATTGGCGAGGAGGTCTTCTGAAAATAGAGTTTAACTTTGGAGGATTACTTAACATTTACACAGACCACATAAAAAACAAACCAGGCAAAATCTTTCTGTTGGAATTTAGAAAAGAGGTTAAAATTTAACATTTTTTCAGAAAAAATACTGCGAAAAGTAAAACAGTATAAATAATTAAAAATTCAATAAATTTCGGCTACTGTGTTGATAAAAACAAAAGTACCTAAAGCAGTAATATTTCATGTTTAACGTCGTAGCGTGGGCTAAGTGTCTAATGATTTGAATTTATGAGAAATGTATACATACAAAATTACATATATGTTTGTTTTTGTATCATAACTTTTTATTGGTAGTTTCCAGCACAATCGTAACCTAAATTATTCATTTTTGGTCCTAAAACTATCGAAACTAATAAACATTTTTAGCAAAAATACTATAGAAAAAAAAGCAAAAAATATTTTCGGATATATGTTAGGATAAAATGAGATATTGCTAATAAACAAAATGACATACATACAAAAGCTACAAAATTATTCGCATAATTCTCAACTCAAACGCTTAGGTCTTTTTAGAACATCAGCGAGCTTGAGGTCAAAGGGAACATTGTAAGCACCGCAACCAGTCTTCTCTGGACTTGGTTCTTGAATAAAGGTCGTTACAGTAAATGCAAGCACAGTCCTCTTCATCGTCATGAGAAATATGAGGAAAATCTTCTACCTGCTAATTTTTTCAAATCATTTTTTGACAGCTCTGTCGAATTTTTGGTTTACATTTCCCTCGACCAATAATACAACACCCTTTTGGCACAGGAAAAAGTAGCTCAATACAAACAACAGCAGTCGTAAACGATGGACGTTTATTGGTAGCAGTAGCAGTTAAAGCAACTTGTAAACCGGAGTTTGTTGTTGGAACCTGAGATGAATTTTCAGTGTGTGGGTCATATCGTTTCATGGGACCATGACTGAACGAGAGGTAATGCAGCAGCCTTAATGACCTGAGATGTATTTGTTACAGGAACTGGATCATCTGCATATTGTCAAGGTTGTGTCATCAAGAGGCTGCACACCAACAGTGAGTGCAATGTGGAGGCAGATTCTCTAAATATTTAATGCCCTTATGACTTACTTATGTCCATCGATAATTATAATTATTTTATTATCGTCAATCTTTGCTTCTATAAATCTTTGCAAATAATTTATCATCATCATATAACGGGGGTCCTACGGCGATTGCCGCTTCCCGCATTTCAGCCTCCATCTTTACCTATCTCTCCAATCTCCCTCTTCTAAGTCTCTAGATTGCATTGTTTTTGTAATTTCTCTTCTCCAGGAATTTGGTGGTTTTCCCCTTTTCCTTCTTTCTGGCGGAACATACATTAAGGCTTTCTTTGGACACCGCTCCTCCTCCATTCTCATCACGTGACCATACCATTGTAATTGCCTTCCTTGTGTTCTATCTGAAAGAGTATCTCTAATTCCTGTACGGTTTCGTATTTCCTCATTCCTGATTTTTTCCATTCTCGATACTCGACATGACCTTCAAAGATGATCCATTTCCACAGCGTCTACTTTATCTCGTTCATTATTTGTCATCGTCCAACATTCGGCACCATATGTGGTAATCGGTTCTACAATTGCTCTGTATACACGAAGTTTGGTATGCATCTTTATTTTATTAGACCACAGTAATAAATTCAGTATTCGGATGCATTTTTTCCCTTGGGTTATTCGGTTTTGTACATCTATCTTAACTCTGCCATCTGTTGATATGATGCTTCCTAGATATTTATACTGGTTGCAACCTTTTATGACTGCGTTTTCAAGCCTCAGATCTGTGGTATTTCCTTCAATTTTTAAATATTCTGTTTTGCTTATGTTTATAGTAAGCCCCCATTTGGCATATTCCTCAAATAATATTCGATTCGTATAATTTATATCTTCCTCATCGGTTGCAACCACCACCTGATCATCTGCAAACAACAATGTATACAGAGTTTCTTGTCCCACTTCGATGCCCATAAAGCTACATTTATTTCTCCAATTCAATTTCTCAGTGCTTCTTGGACGTATATTTTAAAGAGTGTCGGTGACAAACAGCATCTTTGCTTTGGGCCTTTAGTGACTTTAAGTTCATTTGAAGTTCTGGTTCCAATTTTTACACAACTAACTGCATTTTCGTACAATTTATATATCGCTCGGATATACGTCGAATCCAATCCGGACCTTTCGAGGACCTCAAACATTTTCTTTAACGGGACACTATCATATGCTTTCTCAAGGTCTATAAATATCAAATGGGTCTCTCTACTTCTTTTGACACGCTTTTCAATTATTTGTCGTAGGATAAATATATTATCAAGGCAGAATCGCCCGGTACGAAAGCCGCTTTGTTCTTCTATATCTTGTATCTGTCTTTCAACCCTCTTCTTTAATATTCTGCCGTACAACCGGCCCACAGAGCTCGTCACACTAATACCCCTATAATTGGAACAGTCTCTTTTATTCCCTCTCTTATATATGGAGTTTAAATAAGATTTATTCCAATCTTTAGGAATTTCCTGGTCTCCACACATACATTTATTAAAAAGGTCTACTATTAATTCTAAAAGTGCAGTCGGCCCATATTTAACCAGCTCTATGGGAATGTCTCCAGGCCCTGCGGCTTTTCCGTTTTTAACCTCTTTTAAGGTTTCCGTCAATTCAGATAATGTTATTATAGGGATTTCCTGTCTTTCGTCTCTGTTATCTATTAATTCCCTTATCTTGTCCCATCTGTACTCTACTCTATCCTCTTTCAGCAGTTTCGTATAATATTCTTCCCATTCCTTTAACTTTATGAGTATGGAAATAATTTATCCATTTCATAAATATTTCGGTGGTCATCCATCCTGATTGTTGAGCTACACCTAAAGTGTCAGAAGCAGCTTCATCTATAAGTTAATTTATCATATTTTTTCTTTAGGAAATACTATCATCGGTGGGATGAAAGTTTTAACAACATTACAACAAACTACAGTGATGTTTGCTTTAGCTAGCTAAAACTCCGACTTGTTGTCTTCCCGTGGTAGCTAAAATCTTTTCAGGTTTTTGTACTGTAGAAAGTCCAGATTCATTAACATTTTAGATGCAGTGCGGTCTATGCCAACAGATTCTAGTAAGCTTCCGTACAACTGATAAAACTTTTGAACTTGCGGCCGATCCAAAGCTTGAGCGGGAGCTGCTGAAGTGGCTTCTGGTTTGGGCAAAGATATATTATATTTCTTACGTCTTAGAAATCCATTCAACAAGTCTTGTCATGCTTTTTGCTTTTGAATACTAAATTTATGAGCCAAACCGTTTTTTCTCAGACTTCTCAAAAGATAATTCTTTCAGCGATGCCCGTGTCAATCCGAAAAAATGGCTTTCATATTTTCAAGTAATTGTCTTTCCACATCAGATGGAAAAGTAGCTTTTCAAAAACCAAAACATTTTGCATTTGACTCCAAAGTTTTGTTAGTGCCTAAAGTGTGCTTGCGAAGAGTTGTGTAAGGAACACCAAATGTTTTTGAGGCCAATAACCAGCGCATTTTCTTATCTCGCGCAGTCTCAATGGCTTTCTTCATTTACTCCGTACTCCAAGATTGCCGATCAGTCGTTCATTTATATTCGCGTGATATTTTGGTATCTGAAAAAGTTTCACACATACATATAACACAAAATTATGTACTGTTACGATAAATATGACTCATACCATACCTAAACTGTAAACATATATATATAGAGGAAATTTTTATTGTAAAAGGTTAGTCTGAAAAAAATAATTGTATCGAGTCGAGTTTGAATTGTAACGCGGAAAATAAATGTTGTAAATAAAGTATATAAATTATAATAGTGTCAGTTAGTGTAAGATTATATATAAATTAAATAAAGACTCCAATAAATTAAGTGTTAGAACATTTTATAATAAATAAAGTTTATAAATTAGATTTACAAAAATACACTTCATTTTTGGTTAATCGGGTGACGTATTACAAATAAATAATGCAACACGTAGAGAGGGGGTCATAATTTCACCCATTGAAATCGACACGCACCCACTTAACACATTTGGTTAATATCGTAAGCATCAATTTCCATAGCAACCCACTAATACATCAGTCAATTAAGTTCGCAACTTCATAACAAATGGATACCACATCCGTCAAAGCAGCTCAAGCAGTAGCATTATTGAGAGAAGACCTGAGCCAGAGAGCCGTGGCAAATCGACTAAATTTAAGCCAATCTACTGTGTCCCGAGTGTATCGTCGGTACCAAGATACTGGTGATTATGTCCGCCGACAAGAAGGAGGTCGTAAACGAATAACAACAGAGAGAGATGATCGATTTCTCGTATCTAAATCTCTGAGAAATAGACATTTGACTGGTGCTAATCTCAAAGAAGAGCTTAGAGAGGTCCGAGGTGTGGTTACCAGCGTTTAGACAGTCAGAAGGAGACTGAAGCAGCCAACCTGACACCAAAAAGGGCAGCTACTGGTCCCAAGCTAACTGCAGCCCAGAAGCAAAGACGACTAGAATTTGCTCGCGAACATCTGGATTGGGACGACTATCAATGAAGTCAGGTATTATTCTCCGACGAAAGTAGGATCTAACTACATTGGCAACGACAAGAGGCCAGGGGAACGATTTGCTCAATGTTGTATACGAGAAATTGTGTCATATGGAGGCCGTTCTTGTATGTTTTGGGCAGGCATTTCCATGGATGGGAAAACCGAGCTGGTTTTCGTGCCTGGTGGGAGACGTGGAGGAGACTTAACGACGGATCGTTACATCAGAGATATTTTGGAGGAACATGTGGTTCCATACGCGGGATTTATTGGTAATGCCTTTATTTTATTGCATGATAATGCACGATGTCATACCGCACGAGTCACCACCACCTATCTGACTGAGATTGGTATACCTACAATAAATTGGCCTGCGTTGAGCCCAGACATAAATCCAATAGAGTATGTTTGGGATGAGCTTAAACGAAGGGTCCGGAGCCGAAATCGTGCACCAAGGAGCATAATGGAATTGAGAGCTGCGCTTAATGATGAATGGAAAGCAGTGCCTCAAGAATTTATTAGAAAAGTCATCCGATACATGCGAAATCGATTGGAAAGTGTAATTAGGAATAGGGGTGGTAATATCAGATACTGAAAAACAAAAAAAATTCATTTTGTAATTGATGATTTCTGTGTTCATTACGTCTTTCTTGGGATAGTTCCAATGATGAATATTTGAGAAACTCTGTTGAAACATATTGTTTTTATAATGCGTCTTCCAAATAATGAAATAGCAGTTTTTGTAAGTTCAATAATAAAGTTACTGTTTGCACATTATATCTTGTTATTTTCATACTTCTTACATTAAAACAGAAGGTGTAATCTCAAATTACGCTTTTGAGTCAATTGTTTTGCACTCAAGTGTAGTTCAGTACCTATGCCAAGTAGAGTGTTTTAAAACAATAAAATTCGTTCAAAAGTTGACAGATTAAGAATGCTGTTATGACCACTAGGTGTAACTGTCAGTTTACTGACTCACTACCGCAGATTCTATTTCATGCTCATTTTTAAGGGCAGATTTATCGAGATTAGGCTGTCTAGTTTTTCTCTAAATTGAGACCAATTAGTCTTATGCTATGTAAAATGGGTTGTTGTTCTTTGTCTAAGATTTTTATGAAAATTGTTCATGATACCGGTGAACTTTATGTCACCAATATCTATGCCATGGTGAAGTCCTTTTAAGACAAATCTGAATGTTTTTTTCGGTTTTTGGTCTGAAAGTGTGGTATAGCGTATTTTTTATCAAGTTCAGTAATCGATATTTTAAAGTCTCTGCCTTAAAGACTTGAGCCTCTATTGCTGCGTAGCTAATGGTATTCGCCGTATATTTATTATTTATGATCTATTTAAGAAGTTCGTGAATATGTTACTACACCTAAATTATAGGTATTAGGTTATCGCTTGGAAATTTTTTTCCAAGTCAATCACTTCCTTCTTCTTGTTATATTTTCTCTGGAATATTAGGTTTAACACTTCAAATATGTTGTCCTTCGTGACCTCGATATTCGAGCTTGCATTTTTAAACTGTTTAAAAAACTTTCATGTCTTTATGTAACCTTCTTTATACTTCTAATAGGATGTATGTTACTTCCAGAGAGTCCTTAGTATCCTTCTATATAGCAGCATTTAAAAAGCCTTAATTTTTTTGATGCATCAGGTCAACATCGTCGATGGTACTAGAGCCCTATAGTAGAGTCTCTACTTTCCCAAGACTATTTCGCCAGTCAGTTTTATCCATTACCAACCGTTGCCAGTTTATTGTACCTATTTTCTAGCATCTTCGTCTACATTCTTCCATCTAAGTTTTGGCCTACCTCTGCGTTTACTTTCCCTAGGCTGTGAAATGAAGATTTTTCTAGAAAAGTTGTTTCGCTGTGATCTTGCTAGATGTCCTGTCTATCTAGTTTTCTTCTTTTTATGAGCTTTACCATGTTTTTACCACCAGACATCAGTTTGTTTTTGTTATCATCTCATTTTATAATGTTCTTCCTCCTCCAAATACCGTTTTCACAGATGCCACCGAATATATTTCTTCCAAGATTGTTCGTTCAAATACAAGCAGGTTTTCATCTGCCTAAAAGATTGTCCATTTTTCCGAGCCGTATGTAAATACTGGTACTTATTTCTATATTTTTAGTTTTGTTTTTTTTATCTTAAGTTTATCTTTAAGTTTCCTACACCCTCCGAGGTTTTTGAGACATCAGTGTACCAGGTAGTTTTCGCTTGTATGGGTACATCTTCTTTCCACTCTTTCCTGCCTGGTATATTAATTTTGAATTTATTGTTAAAACTATATATCTCGTAGCTGTTGCATCGATAGGTTGCCACATTACAATATCTGATTTTATCTTCTTCATTAGCACCTATATAAGTGGTGGTAGCTGAATCTACAAATCTATAAAATATGAAGTGGTGGTAGATTCAGCAAACTTTCAACGCCGCTATGGAAGTTGTTTTTATGACCCCGTAATACAGAGGTATACTAGCCTTTGTGTATTACTTAGCAGCAGCCTTATTGCTCCCACTTACTACATCTTTGTCCTCCACGTCACAGACACATACATTATCATTGGTCTAAGAACCCTTGTGTATAACCATAGGGTTATTTTGGGATTGAGCCCCAATTCTTACCGCACACTTTTTACATCTGCTCAAGGACATAGTAGCTTCTTTGTGAGTATTCCATGTAAGCCTATGATCAAAACATATATCGGTATTTTGCGTTTTGGTTTATCATAGGTATTTTGCGTTTTGACTAATGAAATCTCTGTTCCTCCCAGCACGCTGGTTTTAGGTCTTGTAATGCTGTCTTTTTTGTGAAGTTGACAATTTTTGTTTTTTGAACATTGACTATCTGTCTGTTTTGTTTTACACCAGTTATTGACTATATTTAGGGCTGCTAGCAGCAGTCAGATAGTAGATATATTGCAGAATATTAATTAGGTTAATGTGCATATTGACGATTGCATAGATAGATTATTTTTAGCATTTGTCTCTTACGTACGTATCCAGAAGCATTTCCTGTATCTTTGATACGAAAAACGATAGGGTTATTGGTCTATATGACTTTGGTGTTAGATCTGACACTTTAACTACCCTAGACAAGTATATGACTTTACAGATTTAGTATATTTTCGGTATGACCCCTCTCGCTAAACTGGCATTGAGGAGCTTGTGTGGTATTAATACGTCTAATCCCATATGCAAAAGTATCGGATATATACCATCTGTCCCTGGACACTAATATGGCTGAAATTTATTTATAGCCCATCTAATTCTGCTTGGTCTTGCGATTACTGTGGCTAGTTCCTTATATACAGAACTTAGCCTAGTCGACCTTTGTTGGTTCACCTATGGTCTATGTTGGTTCACCTATCTGCAGCATTCAGAATTGTTGAGGCCGGAAAGTGCATATTTAGGAGTTCTCTTAGACTCTTTGGTCTCCGTAAATTTGCCATTAGCCTTCTTTAGGAAACCTACTTTTTTATTAAGCACCACGAAAGGACCCATAACACATCGAAAAATTCAAACAAGAGTTCGACGATAGATACCCACTGTGTGTGGGTAAATGGGTAATAAAAAAGTGTTGCCTCTGTTACGACAAATAAAATTAAGTATGGTAGGATCGATGTACAAAACTCACATTGTGTGGATTTTTTCCCGGAAGATGCACCCTAGAAGAATTGTGGTACGCCAGCAACAATGCCATTGACGTCGCCCCTTACTGGGCGGAGAAAGTAAGTACTTACTATTAGTTTTCACAATTATTTCACCATCCAAAGATTTCTATTCCCTGCTTTTATAAAAAAATTGTATCGAAGCTGTTGTTTTAAGTGATATGGGTGTCCTCCTCTTTTGTGTTCCTAATTCCAAACCAAAGCCTCTAATGTATGTTTATCTTACTCAGAACTTATTTTGTTTTAAGAGAACTTCGTCTAAATTCTTTTAGGTCAGTTGGCCATGGAATTGTATTTATAGTTTACTGTTACTTGAATTTTTTTCTTATCTGTCACAACAGTCGTAGACTGTATCGGTTTCTGTTTTCACAATACACACTTGTACTGTAGTATTTTTGAATCCAACGTGTGCTTGTTTGGTAGTTATCTAATTTGTTAATATTAGAATAGGGTAATTTTATAGGAAAAAGAAACGGTTTTTCTGCTTTCGGCATGTTTACATTTATTTCAAATCAACTATATAAAAGTGAAAAAGTTACAAGTGAAAGACGATCGGTAGTAGACGTGTGTATGACAATACAATTGGCTGCTGTGTTAACAGTGGTGGCCTTTGGAAATATAATAAAACAAACTGTGAAGCAGCAAAAACAAAATTGATACAAGTAGGTCAACAGCCACCATTGGTAACACAATATACAGTGTGTTCCACATTTAATTCAACAAAAGCTAATTCTGTATTTGGTATCTGTAGAGGTTTTCCAATTAAATTTTGTTGAATCATGTTTTGATGAACATGACTATAACAGTAATGTGCATTATATATATATATATATATATATATATATATATATATATATATATATATATATACAAAGTTGTTATAGGTCCAAAAGTAAAACTAAAGCCTTCAAATCGTAGCTAATGCGCATTAAGTCTATTGTTTTAACAAAAATGAGCAATTTTTAGTAGATAATTGCGTCAAACATTCAACTTTATTGCTAGATATGATTCGTTAGCTTTTGTCCAATTAATTTTGGGGCAGCCTGTATATACAACTCATCACATACATCACAAAAATATATAGTATATATAGATATATGTTTATAAACATGTATAAAACTTATCGACATTTATATGTGAAAATAAATAGTGTTCATTACCCACCAATTTAGGACATTTAAAGTATTATTAAAAATCTCTTTTAAGTAGCAAAAAAATATATATATTAAAAGGTTCGCTTACATCAGGCAATATAATTTTGACATAAGCAGTTCTTATTTAGATTGGTCACCCGAGAACTTTTATCACGGGTCTCGGCGCCGGGTTGGTCCAGATGGGGGGTTGAAATACATTGAAAATGCAAATTCGTTACGAAGGCAGACAATTTGATGAGTTACTACTCTAATATTTAAGGAACTGTTTCTTTCTTATTTCTTTTTTATACTAATTACTGAATTTGAGGAAGAGGCGTATAAGTGGCAGAGCAGAACCATACACATCGTGATGAGGATAGTCCCGCGCCACCGTACTGCCGCCTTCAAGAAACTTTTTTAATGTAGGTACGAAAAACCATACAAAAATACAAAAGACTATAAACTTAAGATAATTGAGCAAAACAAATTCCGAATTAAGTCAGGAAAGAACATGAATTCCTAAATATTCATTATGAGTAGCAATACGAGCGAGAATCGATTTCCAAATTGAACAAAATCATTTTACTAAATCCAACAATTTTTTTCTTAATTTTATGACAACAAAAACATCGATATTTACATTAAATGGAATAAGAACAATATTATTTGTTTTTGATTTTTTATTTTTTTTTTTTTAACAAAATAAATATTGTTAAAATCAAATATTTTATCGATCACAGACGGTTCAGTTGAAGTCCTAACGCTATATGTCTATGCAGATTGTTATATATGAAAATATTTAACTAAATATCAAATAAAAACTATCAAAATAAACGTAAAGAGGGACTTTTTAGGACCAATATGTGTTTACGAAATCCCTTTCGAAGTTTATTGAAATTGAATAGAAGAGCTGCATAGACAATTAAAGTTACTTAACACTAATTGACATAGTCACAGTTGTTGGATTTTGTAAAAGATTAAACCAGAGTAATAAATAATTTAGAAATCAATATTGATCGACTGATAAATTTTTTGTCTAATTGATGGACGATTTCATACATGAACAATACTGATGGCTTGACGGGGTAATACATAAAGTTATAGTATATATGGCAATGGTACATTACATCTATGGTTTTGATCAGCAACAACTCCGATTCATTCTAGTGCCTAAAACAACCATATTACTACAATCATGGGATCCATTTTACAACAAATGATTCAGACAAATTCCTATGTAGAAGAAATTCTATAAACTTTCTGGGTCACCAAAAACTGATTTACTCAAACAATGTTTGTATCTCCATTATATTTTATAAATTTGTTTTTGACAAAAGCATAAACTGCCAAATTATTTCTAAAACGATTTATAATCGTTTTGCAAGAAAATAACTCTTAATAATAGTTTTTTTGGTAAAGGACAAAACAGTTAAAAGGTTTCGTTAGGATAAGTTATAGGCTAGACTGTTGTGCAGGTTAATATAATTTTTTATTTAATTTTAAGTAAAGCAATAATAAAAAAGGTTTACAAAATGTCTTATAATATTAAATTGTCAAGTTGTAGATGAAGCAGAGTCGCCACTGATGCATATATATATGATAAAATCCCATAAACAGTAAACAAATAACACGCATTCTACAATAAAATATAAGAAGAAATAAAAAAAACATCCTAGCCAACCCTAAAACACAACGATCGACTATACTGACTAGGAATAACTACAAACATAAAATGTATTAGCAGACCAAGCAGTGTTTCAGCAGACTAGTTGGATAACCAGCATCAAGTACAAAAATGGAGTAAGGTTTGGAGATAAATAAAAAACAGATAAAAAATTTTGGGAAACTACTGTTCCATTGTTGCCACATCCAATTTTGAGCGTTAGCTACTTCTCCCAGCATACCTGAGTGTATTCAGATATATTGGATCGACTGGAGGAGTATACTTAAGTCATCTGGTTACTCTTTGGTAAGTTATTGTCTTCCTAGAGGATTTTAGATCAATTTTCGTTATTTTTTTAAGTTCCAACCCAAATAATACCGCATCACCAAGCTAGTGACATCCCTCCTATGAAATGACATTAATTTCGTGAGTGCTACAGTAAATGTTTTTGTTTTTACCGTTAGCTTGTAGTTATCCGAGTTTATCGTCTGTAGTGCTGCCTGGTCTACGTTGCGGATATCAGTGTAAACAGGAGTTTATGTAACAGCCCTCGCCCTGTCTGGGAGCGCTATATACACTCTTACAGCCTTTCGGCATAATCACAGTGACGCTTTGAAGAGCCATCTACAGCACAGCTTGTCTAGAACTACAACTTAAAACTAATAGTCCGTAAACTAGGTAAATTGCTTTAATTTCTTTAAAAATATCAGCATTTATATTCTTAAAACCTACATGTACAGTATAAA
Organism: Diabrotica balteata; assembly: GCA_918026665.1. Lineage (NCBI taxonomy): Eukaryota > Metazoa > Arthropoda > Insecta > Coleoptera > Chrysomelidae > Diabrotica > Diabrotica balteata. Next base: position 56,835,009 of record OU898285.1, on the reverse strand, counting down.
AAATTATAAGCTATATAACATGCATTAAGTCAGGACAAGTCGCTCTAACATTTTTGCAAAACTAAACAAAATACGAAGAGGTCTTAATCAAAGAACAGGGAAAGAAAATTCAATAAAATGTGTATGAATTTGGATTTCATTTAAATGTGATAGAAGATATATGTTCTTTTTAACTAAGAATTTAATTTAAAATTGAATGTTTTCGTTGCCCATTCTTCGTTACAATGTAAATGTTATTAGAAAGTAAAGCATAGACCATATAAATGTTTATGTGAAGACTGGTCCTGAACTGTATTTACAGATCTCAGGTGCGGGCTGATCGGCACACGTCCAGCTTTCGCGCACCGGGCTATTCTAACTACGGAGATCATTTGAAAACCTTTAGGGCCGCAAAGAGACTCTTCACGGCTCCTTCCACTTAAACTTAAAACAGAGTCAGACTCTAGCGAAAGCTATCAAAGAGACGACGCACCCACCTACTAGAGCTGGCAGTTACAGTTACTCGCCGAGAACGTTTCAGTGGCGCTCCTGTGAAACAGCATCAAAAACAATATTGGAAAGTAGCAACGTGTGAGTATATTCCCTAATCCTAATAATTTGCCAATAAACCTAGTCTTATTCTATTAAACAGATTAAGAATGCCACAAAGATGTACAGGAACGCAACTGAACCGTTTGTTTAGAGAACTACAATAATGACCCAATGTCCACTGGGTCCGCTCTTGGCCGTTTGGCACGATTCAATCTTTGGCTATACTGAATCCAACTTAAAATTTTATATACAATTCATTTACAATCATAAAAACTACCAAAAAATCGAAATAAAAACTCAAAATATAATCTAATCATATAAATTCCTGAGAGTAGACCAAAACACTTTTTGTCTTGGTCGTACTATATGAGATCAATGCTTTGATTGGTTTTCCTCTCTTTGGAACAAACTTGTGCACAAATGACCTACGCACACCTTTACAAAAAAACAATGATACAATCTTAAATCTAGTACACACAGTATGTGAATATTTTTATGTACAAATAGTACACATGAAATAAAAACACACCGAAAGTATATCATATAAAAAAACAGTAATTAAGCAAACATAATATATGTAGCGTTTTTCTACATTTCTCTAAATCTATCGAATAACGATCACTTTTGCTTTGGATAAAGTAAAGTTTTGTAGTGGCTGCAGAGTTACCGAGCCCTAAATATGTGCCATCCGACGAAACAGATCATGGCAGTCCACAGGGGAGCGGATACCGGCCCTGGTATTAGTCTTGATAGGATTCCTTGACGCGAGTAACTCTTGTCCGATTCATCTTCGCTTGATTGCTCATTATCAGTCTCCTGAAACAAAAAATCCATAATTAATATCCAGTTTCCTATGTTTTCAAAAGACTATTAAATTTTATTGATAGTGCTTTAATAAATTCTTAAACATTTTAACATAAAGAGCTGATCTTGTATAATTTTATAACCTATTAGTTAAATATAATGTTACGTTTATTAAAATGCTACGTCTGGTCGACTCTTCTCTATGCAGTTGAAATATGGACTCTTAACACATCAACCGCAATTTAAATTTAATGCCTTTGAAACGCGGATCTACCGGAGAATTCTCAAGATTACATGGGCATCGCATATCTCAAATGAAAAAGTGCAACATAGAGTAGCAAGAAATGAGAACTGTAATGCTAGTGGGAGAGGAATTGCCAGGAAAAACATCTGATGAAGAACCTCATAGAGACAAAGAAACTTGGTGGTGGAACGATAAAGTGCAACAGAAGATTAGAGAGAATAAAGAGGCCAGAAAGAGGTATGACAGGTATAAAAGAGAGGGAGATAAAGATATATACAAGGTAGCAAAGAGGGAAGAAAAGCGCGCTGCAACTACTGCTAAGGAAAGATCGTCTACAAAGCTATATGAAGAGTTGGCAACACCCGACGGCATGAAAAGGTTATACAGCATTGCTAAAGCAAGGGACAACATGTGCGGCTGATTAAGAGTGCAGATGGAAAGAGTGATAAGAACGCATGTTGCAATAAAGCAAGGATGATATGAGTACTTTAGAAAAATGATAAATGACGAAAACCAGAATAGAGACAGAGGATGCGGGATCTCAAATGAGAATATAATATCGGGGATAGCAAAAGATACAATGGTAAGGCAGTAGAACCTAATGGAATAGTTGTGGAGGTTTGGAAGGCTCTAGGAGCGGTAGGGGTTGATTGTGGCAAATTATGTGCCGTATCAGGTTTATCTCTCTTTTACGTAAAACAAAACTGGGTTTCGGATTCTCTGCAATTTGTACATTATTGATCGACACTGTAAGACCATTTGGAGAAGACACCATTAACGAAAATGCTTACGCTTGAACGAGTTAAACGATCTTCGCTCAATACGAAGACAAAATAGGGAATTTAGAAAAGAGTTCTGAACTTTGAAGTGTACTTAAATCATTACGAACCAAAAACAGCGGAAAAACCTTACATACACTAAATATTACAGGGAGTCTCTAACAGAAAACGGACACAATTTAGTAGAAAATACAGAAAGACTAAAGCAACAGAGCTAAAGTCAAATGGATTTGTCTATAGAAGAAGTCAGAAGGGCTATTAAAAACTTTAAAAACAAGAAATCAGCTGGACCTGGAGACTAGCGTTTTAACTGATTAAATTTGGATCTGTAACGTTATTTCGCATAATACATCAAATGTTTCAAAAAGCAATCGATGGTGAAGAACTATCTGAAGAGTGGACAAATGCTTACATTACATCAATATTTAAAAAAAAAGAGACCGAAGAAAATGTGAACAATACAGGGGATAGCGTAGTCTCATCAATGGATCGAATGTATGGTAAAGGGTTTACTGCAGGACGGCCCTGTAGCGAACATAACAGTCCAACTAGTAATCGAAAAGGAAATGGCGAAAAGTAGAGGAATCCACTGCGCATTTATAGATTTAAAGAAAGCATAACTCAGTACCAAGCGCTAAGTTGTGGAAGGCTATAGTGAATCTAGATTTACCCCAAGAGTTAATAAGAGCAAACACATGTATAGAAGTCATATAATAAGAGTAAAGATGAGAACAAAATTTTTCAATAGCTTCAAAACAACAAAGGGATTGCAACATTGCCAACGCCTTTTAAAATATTTTTAGAACAGACCCTTAAACCTTGGAAGAGGAAATGTAAAGGAATGGAGCTCTCTGTAAGAGATGACCATTTATACATATTGCACTTTGCAGAAGATCAGGTGGTCATGGCACAAGATGAAGAAAACTTCTAGTATCAATAGAAGACGCAGTAGAAAACCTTAAAGTAGACGAAGAAAAAAGACTAAATTGGTAAAAGCACGTCAAAAGAATATATAGGAATAGGTAAATGTCGACAATAACAGATTGGGGTCCCATGAGGAAGAGAAAACAAGGCAGAGCCAGAAGTAAAAGGATGAGTGCCTAGACGAAGCAATGGAAAGAAGAAACTTACAGGACGGAGAATGACAGGATAGAGATAGATGGCGACAACGGTTGAGAATAAAAAAAATCGACAACTGCAGAATCCTGAATATCCTAGACCTATAAGACTTAAATATCTATAGTAGATGCTTCTCTATTTATATGCCATTTGTTTTCCTTCCATATTTTTATTAAACAAGTCTGTTGGTTAAATTTTTGCTGTGTCTCCTAATACTGACCACCTTCTCAGAGGATATCATCTGCTGCAACTGTTTTACATTTCTTTGTTTTTTGAAGGGCTCGAAAATCTTCCTCAGTTATTTTAGTTACCATTGCAAGGTCAACATTAGAATAAAAAGAAATTGAAGAACATCCATCCGAAGATAAGAGATAACAGTAATGTAAGGACGATAAAAGACCAAAAATTTGATATTATCATTTAATTCTATTTTGTTTTCTATTTACACAACTATTATATGAATGTAAAAATTAAATAAAATATAAAAACACATTCTCAAACTGACTCTTGACAAAAAGAAGAATATTCTTCTAAGAATGCTTCTTCTTATACACAGAAAGGCTTACCAAAAAAGAAGACAGAAGCAATAATAGTGTCTTTAGGTATATATTCTAAATGATTAAAGTTAGTAGATGTTCTCATATAAAATTATATAGTGAGTATACGTCAATCATATTCATAATATATTTCAATTTAATTGTCCCAAAAGCCCGGAAAACAAAAAAAGTGTTTGAAATAACAGTGTGATTAGAATTCTGAAGAAAAAACGATGTCGAAGAAAGTACCATTAGATAATATCAGAAGCAAACAAAGGAAATCCATGAACGCTTATGTGAACAATGGAGTAAATATAATTGCATTATAATTATCTTGAAAACCGTGCGCTACAAGGTCAAAATGCATGGGGTATATTATAAACAAATAGAAGTGACATTACTAGCTGCAAATGATGTCCTTAAGAAAACTAAAACGCAATAAACTAAGAACTAAAGATCAGTAGGTAATTTCGCAATCGCACCATGATATTTACTTCAACCGTTTTGCAAAATCAAAAAGGATAAATATTTACTATAGTCAGAGGGCCGAGATTTTTAAACATTATTATTATTATTAAACAATTTATTTGACAATTGGTATTTCAACAATGGTATAAAAAACGAGAAAATTTTATAGAAAATGAAGGCAACACAAAAGAATACATTTGTCGAAAGAATTTAAAAAATGCAAAAAACAGGCATTTTAATTAGTATTTTAACTATAGAAAACGTCCTTCCAGAAATGTGATATATACAGATTTAAGAAAACGACTGAAAAATAAATATAAACTTATAAGAACTGGATGTCGCACTTCGGTAGTAACCGATCCGGTGAGGGGGACTGTCGTTACAGTCGTTTCATATACTAAATACAGCTAAAATAGTATAAACTGATATAAAAGTTTCTGGAAACTATGAATTATTCTGAAACTGATGAAAAACTATAAGAATCTCTTTAATGAACTGACATAAGACATTATGTGTCTCTAACATGGGTTCTGCAGCAGAAGGTGTCTAACAGAAGAAACTAAATCCTGTAAAAACACATTCTGCGACATTGCCTTAAAAAAACATTGAAAAGTGGCTTGAAAAAATGTTATAACCGCAAATTAAGAGCTTTACTGACTTTTAAAAAGTTAAAAAGTGGAAACTTGTCTGGAAAGTTTTCGGCAAGTCTAATGGATTTTAGCAGAGAAAAACTGTAGCCGGTCACTCGACATTGCCAACTAAAGAAACACATTTGCAACATAAATAGAGTGAATGAATCATGGTGCAATATATATGATTGAGGAAATATTGCTATATCTCCTTTCGATGTAAGTCCTCAGTAACATAAGGCGGGTATACACCGGCAAAACAAGTATTGGTACAAGGAAAATACTCAACTTTCTTCTCTCTCAACGAAACCACCAGATTGAGTACAACCGTCTCACAATCAAGTATCAGGGGTAAGTTTTGTTTCCCTGATATTAGAAGAAGAATTATTCTGCGTTCATTAAAAATACAAAAAAATTCCAGTGGGGCGAGGGATAAATTTAAATTCTTGTGTCGGCAATGGAATGTATGGCCAGAACGAGCAAATAACGAATAGTAAACACTAAAACTGTATTACCTATTTATATATTATTTCTAATCCAGGAATTACAAAAGAAGAAAAATACATCCGTGCCATTATTATGGTTAAACTAACTAGGCTGATTGCCAAAAACAAGCTGATATAGTACGTAAGGAGAGAGATACAAAATCTAAAGTTCAACGTAGAAAGTTAAAACAGTACTTTTATTTGTATAGATTTCTCAAATTACAGAAAAACGTGTTCCAGAAAGTTATGACAAAAAGATTTAGTCATATAGAACACATACAAAAATAATGTTGCACTAGATTGAGTGTCGACAGAAGTGAAAACTTTTCTAGATAGGTCTGGAAAATATGTTTGAAATTGAGAAAATTACTTAATTTTTCCGAATTTCAAAATACCTTTGTGATTTTTGTGATAATTTGAATAAGTCTCTAGCTTGATACAGAGTATAAAACGCCCGGTTTTTTCTTCAAGGAAAGAAAAAGTCATAAACAAAGGAGAAAAATACCTATTGACGCCAAACTCAATATGCAATTCATTTTTGTAATTAATTTATCATGAAATTGCGCGGAAGAAAGTATATTTTTGTCAAACTGTCCTATAGAAATTTTCATTTAAAAAAATGTGTGGGTTGATTTAAATTGATTCCTTCTTGAGAATTCATTCTTCAGAAAATATTTCATTAGTATGAAGAGTAAGTTCTAGTAGAACATTTTGGCAAATGTAGTCTCATGTAAACGACATTGATTTTATAAGAATGTATAAAAAATTGGCACTTTTAAAAAAATAATCGCGTAAAAAAAATATAAACAAAATACTTTTATTTCGTAATCTTGATTTTATATAAATTGTCAGTGCGGTTGTCGCCTCTCATGCTAATAGAGGAGCAATTCCCCAGTGTTGGTTCACTCTCGACTACAAATCTGAACACTATGCAATATACATTACAGCACCACCAGTTGCCTACTTGTCGAATCTACAAACCCACTCACGTCTGCGTCGGATAAAATATTATCCTCAACTTGATAGCAAGACGAGGTAATCGCTATCATACAATACAGGAATAGACTTGCTCAGAAATTATATCTACGTTTAACATACTGATTATATAATTATAATAATATATACGTATTTTTAGTTAGTTTTGTTTTAGTTTATTGCAGTAAAAAATCAGCAGATTAGTAATATTAAATTTATTTGAAGCAGAGGAATTTTTGTTACATATTTTCCAGTAGTTAGAAGAAAATAATTTAATATTAATTTTAAAAATGGATTAGTCTAGTAAATTTGGTTAAATACAAGAATTGCAGTAAAACTTCGACAAATAAAACGGGGGAAATACATTAAAGGAAAGAATTATCAGTTTTAAATATATATGAAATATGTAAAAATGATATTTTCTAAATGTACAGGTTGTGAAAATAAATTATTTACAAATAAGTTGGTAGATCTATATATTATTTATAGTAAAAGGACCTGTGTTGTAAAAATATTGGAGAAGTTTATTACAGGCCAGGGAGAGAAAATGTTGAGGAACAAATAGTGAAAGAGTAAAATTAAACAGAATGAATGTTGGATAATATTGAAAAAATAAGATATTTGGAGATTTGGTAAGAATGTAAGTCAATTAATATTAGAATATATGCTATACTGGATGTTGTCGTGGATTAGTAAGTTTACATTAAGGCACTCAGTTTGCATCTATAAAACTACAAGTTAGTAAAAGCATGCATTTTGGTAGATTAGCAAAAGCATTCCTCTTGAAAAAGAACCAACCTGGTTCCATGCTTGCACGCTTCCGCTGTTACTGGCAGTCGTCTCGTCACTTTTGGTCTCTTGGCAGCACGATGATTCTGAAGAAGTTCTGTTTCTGATAGGCCTTGGTACAGCCATTGCTGTAGTTTGTTGTGAATTATTGCCGACAGCCTCTTGGGTAAGAACTGCCAACCACGCCAAATTATTTAGGAGCTCTGGTAGATTGGCGGACGGTGATGCAGATGTGGAGGGAGTCGCTGGTGATGATGCAGACGACTCTTCTCTAACTCGAGCTCTATTCGAACTGTTTGTTCGAACTGCAAAAAATACAAAAAAAATATAATCACGAATAGGGGAAGAACCTACTGTTTATTATAGGAGCGGGTTTTACATGATCAAATAATAATAACAGCTTAAACTAGATAATGAAATAAATTTGTATTTTTATACAACTATTTGCGATAAGAATATGTTTTTCTCTGATTACGAGGTAGTCTGTTAAAGTTTAAAAATCATTTGATTTCAAATTAAACATTTATTATTTTAAATTACACTAAACAATAAAACATCATTAGGTATGTAACTACATATTAAAATTTATTGGAATTGGAATATGTAACATTATGTGATAAGTTTTATTTAGCAAGTATCTATTAAAATTGTTGATTAAAAAAATTTATAGTGCGATATAGTTTGTCAATCTACTTAATTTGAATAAAAACGTATAAATATTATTATATTCCCCCATAAATTTCGGGGGAAAACAAATAAATAGAAAAGGAATATACTACGAGAAAGAGTTTTAATAGACTAAAAAAAATTTAACTGCATACAAAGAATTTTAACTAAGTAAACTGCACAAAGATGTAGGTCTATACCAGAAATATATTTTTTTTATTTTTGATAAAAAGTTCTGAATTTAATTTTTCTACATATTGACTTATAAAAGTACGTACTAGATAATTAAGGAATCATTTTATACATGTAATCAGTAATTGTTTTAGATGTTAATAAACATTGTAAATATATCTAAATAATTTGGAAAGTAAATGTGAAGAAACTAAACAAACCATCTCGAAATTTCTATTTCCAAGTTACAAATTTTTTATTTTCGATCGAAACGGTATAGAATATTTTTAAATTTGATTTATTCATAATATAATATTTTTATTTTATACCATTGCACATAAATCTTAAGTTCGAAAAACAGACCGGAATTACGGAAACATTCTAGTTTTAACATTTATATTTAAAAATTTGTAAGATTGACAATATTATAGATTAGAGGAATACGATGTTTTTATAGATCATAAAAATAAAATATGAAACCGTTTTAACAGTATTTTTAGTTGACATTGATAATATTATCACACATGTCTTTGTAGACAACAAGTCTCCTCATACTACAATAAAATGTGTTGGAAAAGTGTAATTAGATAAGAGATCCTACTACAATGTAGTACACGGTTATTGACCTAAAATACTTAGTTTGAATGTGATGAAATAAAATTCTGCATAAAAAATATCCAAATAACTTAAAAATAAATATTATTCACGGGAGAGATAACTTTATCAAAATGATAGCCTTGTTGATAAGGTACCTACCTAGCGGTCTGATAAACACGAAAGAGGCGAAATATTACAAAAGTACGTATTTGTCACAGGTTTTTGCGATTTGTTTATTTAATATCAAAATCAATATAAAGTAAAAAACTTTGAATAAACTTCAAATGTGGTACCTTCCCATGCAAACAATTACAGATGCAAAATATTTCTCAGAAAATTAAAAATATTAGGCCAACGACCTGCACAAGGATAATGATCACTGACGCATTTATCATACTAAAAAATGTGAATATATTTATCATATTAAAAAATTTGAGGTTTTTGAAAATCACTTGTACTAAGACAGAAAAATAATTTTGAATACATTTTTGCGATATTTTGATGTAACATGGATCATGGTAATGGTAAATAGATTATTATAAAATTGCACAGTATTGCATAAAACATAATTGTACACGGCATAAATGAGGAAAATATATTTTTTTAATTTACTGAAGTACAAATCGTAAATAATCGAATATTTCAAATATTTTTTTTTCTATGCAAGATCTGAACAAACTGAACTCAAACTATTTAATAGACTAGAAATTTTAATGAAGGTAATGGAATTGTTGAATTTATGTGCAAACTTGTGGAGAACAGAAACAGAAAAGTGACCTTTATTGAACTTTGTAAAGCGCGACAAGTCCAAATTGGTAGAATCGTAAAACCACAAGGTCAAGTTTATTCGAAAAGAATAAAATATCTCGTGTACACAAAAGTGGCATAAAATTATATTTATTAATTCAGACGGGAGAATCTTTTCGCCGGTTCACAACTGGCGCCAATCACCTGGAGATTATTGTCTTGTAAGTTTTCTTAGGAGTATAAAAACGACGAATCCGAGGAAAATAAGTTGGGAAATGAAATTAACGTGCTGATGGCTTTATGCATTAACGGAAGCCTGAGGCGTACGCGATATTGTTGAAGTAAATACAGCTGTTTGGATTTGCTACTACATAGGTATGGATTGCACATACACGTTACAGCTTCCAAGGCCACTTGTAAAAGGATCATTTCGCAACTTCATAACCGATATTTCGACATTATATAAAGTATCCACCTGAGACTATTATTGAATACTTTGCTGAATATGGTATTATTACAACAACTAAATCACGGTAATATCCACTTAGAAGTCTGATGTAGAAATGCAAGGATTCCACGGTTTATTCCACTTTTGAAACGGCTTTTAACACCTCACAGGCCCACAAGAATATCCATAAGGTGCAAAAAATGTTGCACTAGAAAATCCATATTTAAATATTTCCATTTGACATTTTTCTTTTACTTTTAATATTAATCCAAATTTTGTAAAAAACATAATTATCAAAATATTTTCCTTAGTTTAAAACACAAATTTGACAAATTTTTTTATTTAGAGTGATTTGATCTTAGAAAAAAAATAAATAATAATAGAATATTATTTAACTGACTTCAAATTTAAATTTTGTTTTTAGGTAAATTTTCGAAAATAATTTTTTTAATGTAAAAAATATATTAAAATTGTATAATGCAAGAATTAATTATTTCTAGATGTTTGAAAGATTGTTCCGTGTTTGTCTGGAATCGAAAGACGATCAAGTGCAACAGGTTCAAAAGTTGGAGAAAACGTTTTTTGAGGACGCGATTTATGTAAGTAAATTGCACTAACACTAACCTCTAGTTCTGGTAGAAATTGAAAAAACTGGATAGGAAGAATTCGTAGCCCTGGATCTTCTAATCGCATCTTGCAATTTCATCAACAAGTACTGGAGTTGAGTAATAATAACTTCCACTTCGTTTTGCTCTTCCGGCAAATTAAACGGAATTGCCATGATTCAATAACAACTCAAGTTCAACAAAACCACAAAAATATTTTTAACACCAATCACTGGTAAATAAACGCGCGAAATACGAGAACTTGTGAAAGACGTCTGTACGATACGAGCGCTCGACGAGGTTTGACAGTGTGTGCAGTGCGCGTCGTGCTTGCAGGCCTACAAAATGCTCTAACTTTATACAAGCGTCGGTGCTCGCTTCCCCGCATGCACGGGCTAGGCGATTCTCGACCTTACCGCCGCCGTCGTAGGGCTCATACATGCTTACAAGTGGTCGACCAATACGCGCGATCGAAAGGCGTGTCTACCAAAAACAGAGCAAAATATTGGACAAATATATTTAGAAATATTATACCTTTGTTATAGCTAGGAGCACAGATTGATAGTTCACGGCACTAGGTCGGATTCTGTTCGTAGCTTGAGCTTGACTTTGACTCGAATTCGGACGTTGTTATTGCATATGCTTTCCACAGTTCTGCTTGAACTACCTGAAATTGGCACCAATTTGATTTGCTTAACCCTCTGTTACTTTCTGAGATTTTGTTAAAAGGATACAGGAACCAGTTTTAAAAGTCTGTTGACTTTTAAATTTAAACTTATCTTCACTTCTTTTGATACAGTTTTAAATTCATGCCACTATTTTATCAAATAGTTTTATTTTTTAATATAACACGTAATTTTAATATTAAACTCTTACTTAAATGAAAAAATATTATAGCTATCATTTAATAAAACATATTTTCGTTTATGATAAATAAATATATCTTCATCCAGATATTTTGTAAATAATTAATAAAATGTTTTAAAAACTAAACTACTAAAAAAATAAATTCAGAAAGTGATATTGAATGAAAGTTATATGAAATGTAAAAGTGATGTGAAATGAAAGTTAAATCGTGTATTACATTGAACATAAAAATTGTTTTCACAGAAGGCTTGTTATCGGTTTAATTTTCAGTATTGCGAATATTTTTTCTTTTCTCTATGTAGCAAAAGAAATCTAAGCAACAATATTATTTGTAGCATCAATCACAAAAATTTTATAAAACATTCGTTTCAAAAACAATTTGTTAATACCTACCCTTGCATAGACGGGTTTTATTACATACCCTTGTATGTTATGTGTGCTTTCCAGTTTTTATATGTAAGTAGTAAAGTATATATGTTTTATTTATATTTTGGTTATATGCAACAAAGACCACTTTACATTTTTATTCAAAATGTTAAAATTTCGAAAGTATACAAAAAGAGGCACATACTTTTTCAATACGAAGATTATATTAAAATTTATTAAACATTTTGTAATTGAATTCCATTTTTTTTAAATGGACATTTTCGAAGTCTAAAATTTTAAAGTATGTATAAAAACTTCTGAATTTTGGTGCCATGGATGCAATTGCTTAATATTTTATAAGTTGATTATAATTAAATATGAAGTAATTAAAATTACACATTTTTTAGTTTTAAAATTTTTATTTCCAGTCCATAAATATCAATATTAAAAAATAAAATTATAATCTTTTTGTATAAATTTATTTTATTTCCCTATTTAATATAAGTTTATTTTATATATAAGATTATACTATTACTGAAACTTTTATGAGATTTCTAGTAAGTTTTTCTAGATTGTTATTATCAAAATCAAGGTGGAAATATTCCAATTTAAACAGTCGGTATCTACTGTTGGATATTTTCCAAAATATGAATCACTATATTTGTAATGTCCACATAGAAAAAACAAAAAATGTTTAAAAAAAATTAAAATGAAACATATGGATGTATTAAATATAAATAATCTCAATAAAAATTTAACAAATATTTACAATAATCTATCCAAAAATTTGTACGTTTTCAGACGAATTGACTATTATCTACATGAAACCAGTGTTATACATTTGAAAGTAAAATATAACCAAGAAGTTGAAGAAAAATAAATATAATAAAGTAAATCCACAAATGAGATCAATGTAAGGAACAAGTCTAAATCATGTTTTTTAAAAATTGACAAATGTGACATTTTAATGTCACAGTGACTTATATTACAGATCATTTAATTAACACTCTTACATATCGGTATGCAAAAAAATAACGATAACAAAGTACCAACTAATAAAAATAGATATTATAGGTACAAGAATAGAAGAGAATGAAACTATTAAACACAATAATCAAATGAAATGATATAACAGATAAGAAAATCCAGACACTTTGAAATTCACACTTACAGAACATAAAAAAATAAAAAATTATCAATAAAAACGGTAATTAGTAAAATTAAAAAATAACCAAAAAAATTAGATATTAAAAGAAATTTATAAATTAAACAAATTTTGTTTTCTGTTTTTGTTACTTTTACATTTTATCTGACTCGTTCATATTGACAATTCAGATATATATATATATAATATATATATATATATAATATATATATATATATATATATATATATATATATATTTTATAGTAGATGACTTTAAATTGATATTGTCATTAATTAAAAAAGAACACTGAGTCTGTAACAACGAATTGAAAACATAATAACCCATTAACGTCCAAATTATTTACTTATAAATAATTATCAGTAATATTGTTCTTAATAAGGAAATATTCATAATATTGTTTTATGTACATATTTGCATTTTGAATTTTGTCCCTTCTTACAATAGTCCTATACTATGTATGAATGAATTAAAAACAATTATTATTCCAATGCTACATAAAGTGTTTTTTCATTTAAATTGGAGCAGACTACTTCGCTCCTGAGGTCAAACCACTTTTAATTTTTGCATTTTATATAGAAATTATATAAAATATTAGTTCAAATTCCAAAATTTTAAAGCGAATTAAACTCGTGTGTTAAATTGAACATAAAAATTGTTTGCACAAAAGGTTTAGTCGTCGGTTTAATTTTCAGTATTACGAATATTTTTTCTCTTTTCTATTTTAAAGGGAGCCTGTTAGAAAAGAAATTTAAGCAACATGTTATTTGTAGCATAAATTGCAAAATTTTTATAAAACAACTCTTCCAATTAAACAAAATAAAAATATTCGTTTCAAAAAAAATTGTTAATACCTACCCTTGCATAGAAGGGTTTTATTACATATCTCTGTATGTTATGTGTGTTTTCCAGTTTTTATATGTAAATATTTTTATATTTTGGTTATATGCAACAAAGATTATTTTTTATATATCGATTGATATTTTTATTTAAAATGTTAAATTCTCCAAAGTATACCAAAAAGACACATACTACTTTAATATGAAACTTAAATTAAAATTTATTGTAACTTTTTGTAATCGAATTCCAATATTTGTTTACAATTGGACATTTTCGAAGTCTAAAATTTTGAAGCAAAAAACTTCTGAATTTTGGTGCCATGGTACACACTTGCTTAATATGTTATATTTTGATTCTCATTACATATGAATGTATTTAAAATTACGTATTTTCTTGTTTTAAAATTTTTATATCCAGTCCATAAATCGTTCTCGAAAAATAAACTTATAATTTTTTTTTGTATAAATTTATTTTTATTTACTTATTTAATTTAAGTTTATTTTATATATAAGATTATACATTTACGCAATACCTACAGTGAAACACTTAAGAGATTTTTAGTAAGTTTGTCTAGATTGTTAATATCAAACTCGAGTTGGAAATATTCCAATATAAACAGTCGGTACCTACTGTTGGATATTTTCCAAAATATGAATCACTATATACGTAATTTCCACATAGAAAAGCAAAAAATGTTTAAAAAAATGTTAAGGAAACATATGGATGTATTAAATAAAAAAATTTAATAAAAAATCTCAATAAAAATTTAACAAATTTTTACATCAATCTATTTAAAAATTTGGACGAATTCAGACGAATTCGATATTATCTACATGAAATCAGTGTTGTACATTTGAAAATAAATATAACCAAGACATAAAAGAAGAATAAACATAATAAACTAAATACACAAACAAAATCAATTTTAGGATACAAGTCTAAATCATGTTTTTTTAGAAAATTGACAATATGACATTTTTCTAATGTCGAGGTGACTTATATTACAGATCATTTAATAACACTGTCACATAATATTGTTTTTCAAGAGAATAAATATAACAAAGAATATTCAAATAAAATTATATACCAGATAAGATAATCCAGACACTTTGAAATTCTCACTTCCATAACATAAAAAAGTACAAAATTGTCCATATAAATATGTCCTTTTACTGGATAGTAAAAGTTTCCAGTAAAACACATTAATAAATTAAACAACTTTAGTTTTTTTTTTTATTTTTGCTACTTTAAATTTTTATCTAACTCATTCATATTGACAATTTAAATATAAATATTATATATTTTATATTAGATGACTTTATATTGTCATTAATTAAAAAAGAACACTGAGTCTGTAAAAACGAATTGAAAACATAATTAACCCATTAACGTCCAAATTATTTACTCATAAATAATTATCAGTAATATTGTTCTTAATAAGGAAATATTCATGAAATTATTTTAAAAGTTTGCATTTTTGAATTGCCATTTGAACGGTGGAGGAAGAGACTAACCAACAAGTCAGTTTCGAGATAATGAGCATTTTAGATTACCATGTCCAGGAAAAAATACATTTTAGCTTATAACTTTCCTGTTCATTGAAACTATTCCTAAAATTTTTTTAGGATTTAACAAAGAAAGTGTTACCTACTTTGTACTGAACCAAACACTAATAAAACATTGATTTATATGAGGGTAGAAGGATTTCATTCACTTAGCTTCATTCACCACTATGATAACTTTTCACTGTTCATGTCATACTGTTTTTTGTTGTGTGAAAAGATCTAGTTACAAATAAATAATAGGTGATATTATGATTAAAATGTTTAATTTTGGATACAAAAATAACACAAAACTATGAGAAATTCAATTTAGTTTTTAGTCTTTAACATTGAATATTATTTAACATTGAATATACAGAAATCTTATTATTTTATCGCTACCGGATTCCGAATCGTCTGCAGCGATTCTTTCTGTTGGTTTTAAAAGTCGGAGGTAGTAGTATGGTAAGTCGCTGGGATAGTACTTGACCTACAAAGATCTTGTAGATCTTTTAGTTTCTTAGGCTCTATTCCTAAAGCAGAAGGATACAGCTTCGGAACCGCACTGAAAACATTGTTGTCCATTCAAGTGTTTCTACCAATGCACAATTGTTTAAGTCTACCTAAATTGTGTTTTATAGAAGATTATATCAAGGTGTTCTTTTCTATATTGCAGCCATTTGATATTTAGCCACTTCATAACATCGCCATAGACTGTCTTCGTTTTGTTAATAATTAATTTTTCGCTGTAAGTTTTAAAATCTAAAAAATGGCTGTAATCTAATTCCTTAATGACGTATAGAGGATGATTTACTTCTTACCACTGTGTACCACCGTCAGGCACATATATATTTATTTCTCGTCCCCTACTTTTCAATCGCAGAATAAACGCTGTCGCATTCCATTTCGGAATGTCCGGATTCCATGAAATTTTGATTAATAATTTGTAATTATCAAAAAAAGACAAATCTTTTATAAACATTGCAGATAAAATGGAATTTCTAGTTTGACCTGTTGCAGTATCAGAATAAAATGTTACTTCACTCACTTCAGATGGTGGCTCAGCAAGCATGTTCCATAAGCATGTAGCTACTTCTGATGACCCTTTAGTACTATTCAATTCATGCCACATGTAGTTTTAACATTATACATGTAAAATTATAGGTTTTTAGTTTCCATTTATAATATAATTGCCCCACTTCTAATTGGGTAGTCAGTAAAAGCTTTTCCATATCCATAGTGAAGGTGCTGAAAGTATTATAAATTTTAGCACGATCTTTGTCAATTTTCTTATGCTCTCTAGCCTTGGTCTACATTGGTCTTTTTTTTGGTTTATGGAATCCATAGTTAAATTCGGTGCTGAATATATGTTTATAATAATAAAACGACACTGAATCTTCCTGATACTCTTCGCAGTATTTTAAATAATCCTGGTAAAGTCGTTTTTCAGACAAACCAGAAGGTAAGTATTTCCTTTTGGTTGAACTTCGACAATAGTGAGAATCAATCACCGGTAGTCATTTAATGTGAATACGTCCTTCCTCCTTTTGATTATCTGGGATTTTATTAGAGGGAACTTTTCGAACTCTCTTCTCCTCCCCTATGATACTGACGACTTTAACTTTTTTAAAGCCGTTTCAACTTTTTTTCCAGATAGATCAAATGTACCCAGAAAAAACTTTTTACATACTTGGACGTTCTCGTCGTCCAACCTTAAATTGTAAACCATAGTGTATTTGCGTCTAGAGGCGGCATCTTCATTATTTGTTTTATATCGCCAATTAGGTATTTTTTGAGTAATTCTAATATTGATAAAGCTCCATCTTCTTTTTTCATATTGAATGGAGTGAAAATCATCAAATAATGTTTGCCTCTTTTCCTAGCTAATTTTTTTTTGTACACCTATAGTAACATTTACAATTACCGGGTGTAACAGATTTTCCTGTAACAATATTACTTTTTTCCTTTCCAGATGTTCCTTTCCAGAAAGTCTGATTCCCTTTGATGATTGCGCTTCCAAGTTGATTGAAGCCTTTTGCTTTTAGGTGACGTAGATGTAGATACGGTTTCTGTACCATTATTTATAATCTGCCCTGAAGAAGGAACTGGCTCCGAGATGTTCTTTGTAGAGGACACTACTGTAGACTGACACACTACTGTAGACTGACTGCTGTCTGAAGCACTTTCAATTGCACTACCAGGTGTGTATATTTGATCCAAGTCTAAGTCAGAACTAGCAAAAAGCAAAAGCAAAAGGAACTAGCAAAAGGCAAAAACAAAACAATTGATAAGTGCACATAAGTGAAGTTTACATTCGAAATGATGTCATTTTTACATCGAACTATACCGCTGTTTAATTATATTATAATAGCATTATCAATAAACTTTAAAAATATTACAAATTTTAATTTGTATAACAAATGTGTATAAAAAATAAAAAATAAAACTCGTCAGTTTAACTTTAAATTATCAAAATTCTCTAATTTTATTTACTTTTAACAATTTTTTTACTATTTTATTGAAAACACTATTAATTGTAAAACTACCGATTTAAATAAACGTATATATTATTATTATTATTAGATAAATAATTTACTTGTCCCAACTTCATGTGTAGTTGTCAGTAAATTCGTGTTCTAATTAACCATCTACACCATTAATTTTCCACATGATGAATACGACATTGTACGTTTTTAGTTTGATTAAACTTTTCTTTGCAATAAGATTTTACGCTCAAATCAATGTACCCAATCAGAAATATTATTATCATCTACAGATCGTACACGTACACTCACTTGTCTTAAACATAAGCTCAATTTCATAAAGATTGTATATCAATATAAATGAACAGCAATAAAATTATCTTACGATTATAACTACTCGCAGACAAAGAAGCTTTCAATTAAAATAAATTTAATACTTATTACAATCGAGTACTGTGAGATTTTGCTTTAACAGCAAACCCCAGATAACAATAAGGTGACTAATCGACTGTATCATAATAATTTATCTGTTGTTATTTGCACATTAAGCTCAAGCGTCTGATAACTCTGTTCACCACAGAGTGGTAAGTGGTATAGATCACTTCACTCAAAAAAATAAGGATTTTGAATTCACTTAGCGTCCTTTAACACTTTGGAATATAAACCATTTGAAACAACATATTCACTTAGATCTCTTCACTACAATATGAAATCTTTCTTTCTGATTGCGATGCTGCAGTTAGCTAATTTTTAAGAAAATGTGGGTTAGCTCTATTCACATCCACGACGACGAAATATAGGTATCACTGGGTGTTGAGTTATTATATTTGGAAGTATGCATAATTGAGTTAAAAACAGTTATGGGAATTGGCATTTTATTTGCTTCTAATAAAACAAGTTTGTTTTATGATATTGTATAAAACAATTTTACACAATGTTACAGTATTTTCCACGAGATGTTAGTGGTTTTATGATTACAATTTTCTCTTGGATATCATCTCTGCTTCACGTTTCTCCATGAAGTATTCTTTTTCCATCGAATACTTTACGGAAAAAATAGCCAATATGATTGCCAACCTCCGTAGGTAAAATTAATATCGGCAAAATTGGTACTGTGACTTTTGTATTTTATACAGAAATTATATAAAATATTGGTTGCCACATATTTATAAACGAGACAGTGGAATTAGATTATTTAGATTATATTCACTTGTCCCTATTTTGAAAAATGTTGGTGATTGATTTAGAAATTTTATTAGAAATTTTGATTGACTGTGACTTTTATATTTATATAGAAATTAGAAATTATATAAAATATTGTTTGTTAACATATTTATATATGAGACAGTGGAATTATGTTATTTATTTCTTATTTATAATTTATTTATTGATTTCGTTTTTGTCCATATTTTGAAAAATGTTAGCGATTGATTTAGAAATTTTATTAGAAATTTTTGATCTGGTTTGGGAATTTTTTTAGCTATTCTGTTTTTAAAAATTACTGAAATAATTTGTATTAATTAAATAATAATTATGGGATAACTAAAAATATGGGATACGGAGATTCCATATTTGATATTTACAATATTGCCAGATTTGCCGTTTTTCTTATATTATTAGTAACTTTGGTTTTTCAAATACATCACCCTGTATATTCAGTCATTATTGGAATCTCCTATTCAATACGAGTTCAACCATATGTAACACTTATGATTTTATGTAATCTGGAAGGTCATAAATACATAAAACCGAAGTATGGCAACGCCTAAATTGTTTCAATAAATTTTTTAATACTAACTATTTTCAAATACATTAAAACGTAACAATTGATAGTTTAGAACATTTTTTAACATAGTAGTTACGTTATTAAGTGTTCAAAATGTGCTCATTTCTGAGTTGACAGCACCTAATCGATGTAGAAGGCGTCTACCACATTTCTCCATGGTTGTCTAGAAATTATTCGAGGATTCAAAACTTTACTTATATCTGAAGTTTTGTTGTCATTGATAACTCGTTTCGGTCAACCTGATCGGTATCTATCTTTTACTTCTCCAGATTCCTCAAATCGCCTTACAGTTTTTTGTACCGTCGTCCTTATGAATAGGAGAACGGTTTAGAGAACGACATTTTAGAGAAGCAATTTAAATTGCAGAACTTTTTGAACCACAACTACTGTCAATTTTAGTTCGTAATTTAACTGGTGAACAAATGTCAAAATCACAGCATTCTCCATTTAAATATTTAAATTTATTAAAATCTACATATTTTGCACTGTTGACTATGTCAACATATGGTTGAACTCGTATTGAATAGCTGAACTCGTGTGAAATTCACACTGAATGCGTGAAAACCATACTCAAAGACCACAAAAATTAAATGTATGGTCAGTTATAGTAGATACTTATTTAATTGGGCCATTTTTTATCGAAAGAAATTTAACGTCAGATAGTTGGTGTAAGTGTTCGGCGTTATTTAGATGAGATATTTCCCGGACGATAAATTGGTAGACAAGGTAGAATTGAATGGACCTCCACGTTCACCCGATCTCAATCCTAAAGATTATTTTTATTAGAGATACTTGAAAAATTCAGTTTACAAAACTTAACCAGCAAGTCTTGCATAGCTAAGGCAATGAATCTCGAATAATTTCTAGACAATCATGGAGAAATGTGGTAGACGCATTCTACCATCGATTAGAGTGCTGCCAACTCACAAATGGAGCACATTTTGAACACTTAATAACGTAACTATTATGTTAAAAAATATTCTAAACTATCAATTGTTACGTTTTAATGTGTTTGAAATTAGTTAGTATTAAAAAATGTATTGAAACAATTTAGGCTTTGCCAGACTTCTGTTTTATGTATTTAAGACCTTCAAGACTACATAAAATGATAAGTTTTACATATGGTTGAACTCGTATTTAATAGGAGATTCCAATAATGACTGAATATACAGGGTGATGCATTTGAAAAACCAAAGTTACTAGTAATATAAGAGTCACTGAAAATCTGGCAACATTGCAAATACCAAATATGGAATCTCCGTATCCCGAAATAGGCGTATCTCAAATTTTGTATAATTATGTCCAGTAATTTACGAGATAATTAGCCGTTTCCAGACTTTTGGGCCATTCTGTATATAGTTTATAGTAAATAGTAACAAACAAGAATAATCCAGTAAACGACAAAAAAGCCAATATAAATGTTTTATTATTAAATGTGTAAATATAAACGCAGTCAAAAAATTTGCCCGATATTTATAATTTTTTTTATTGAAAGAATATTAAAATTATAATACAACACAAATATAAAAAAATACAAAACCTATTATATATAGAAGAATTTTTCACTATGTAACAAAAAACAAAATTTGTTTAATTTACTGTTTAACACAAATATAGTGATACAGTAAATAAAAGTATAATTTCACTTTACTATAGCCTAAAATATAAATGGAAAATTTTTACTCAAACAACAGGTTGAAAAAAAATTAAATTTTCAGTGATCTATAAATAGGAGGCAGACTTATAATGGGTTACGGACATCACGGACAGATAAATATTATAAAGCTATGATAACTAAAAATAAATCCGATTCAACTAAGTTGTGAAAATTATAAATATACGTTTAGCGCATAAGAAAATGAGATAAAGCTAAATAAAATATTTACATAATAAACAGAATCCACCACAGTGGCTCAAATATTCGATGAATAAATACATTGGGATGTAGGGCATGAAATGGACAGCGCATCCTAAGTAATTAAAGTTATATTTAGAAGAAGATAAATTATAACTATAACTGTTTTTTATAACAATAATAATTTCTATATTTTTGCAAAAAGTTTAAACTGGAATTAAAGATAGTATTGAAATTAAACAACAAGAAATCCAAAAGGTCAAATATATCTACTAATTATTAAACTAATTTCAAATTTTACATTAATATTACAAAAAATATTATGATAAACATTTTTGGCTTTGGCAATTGTTCCAAACAAGGCTGTTTCCCAACAGTATTTAAATTATCAACATATTTTCACCTATACACATCAAGTGACAAAATACCTCAAAACCCTATAAAGTCCAGAACTACTAAATGATAAAATAAAAATAATATTTTAGATATCACAATTCGAATTTAGTAAAGGGATTTTAATCAGTGACAAATTTAAATAGCCCATTATTTAAAAAACTTGCTTCCAAAATTTACTCGAAAGCCATTTTTTGGAAAATAGAAAAAAATTATTAACGGCCGAGTAATGTTTAGTTCATAACGTAAAGAATTTTATTAATATTGTTTAGAGTTTTTAGCAATGGAAATTTGTTTCTAGCCTTCAAATATTTACACATTAAGTTTAGCTATTAAGTACCGAATTAAGTAATCTAGTTAAGTTTATAGTTCAATAACAGAACATAAAGGAATTATTCAAGAAAATAAAACTTTCACATTTTTAAACGTATAAAAAAAGATTAAAACGAAAAAAAAAATCAAGACTCATGCTCAAATTAAAAGCAAAGCAGTGTGGTTTAAACCATCAACGGGTTTTTCTGATGAGGTAAAATCTTTCTCCAAGTAATCTTTGTAAAAATTGTTCTTGGTCAATATTGTTATCTTAAGTTGGTTTAGAAATGAATAGACAATAGACATGCCTTTCTGTTGCATATTTTTTGATAAAAATAGAAAGTGTAAGAAATAGAAAGTAATTTAGTATAAAATTAGTGTGTTTAGAGAATTGCAACTGTACTCATATATTTTTTTTAATATCACGGGACAAACAACTATTTATTCTACTTAACCTTAATTGTATAAGTTTATTAGAGGCCAAAAATTAGAGGTCAAAATGAGAAATATAGCACTACCTACCAACCCTACCCAAAATATCTGGAAGGTTACCTTGGACAGGACTTTCTCGTTTAAAAAACATCTACAAATAACTGCTACAAAAAATAAGTAGTAGAAATAACCTTTTCCAGAATCTTTGTGGTACCTACCAACTTGGGCGCATCTGCGGACACACTACGAACATCTGTGCTAGGTTTGGTTTATTCTGTGGCAGAGTACTGTGCACGGTCTGGCTAAATAGTCGTCATGGGAAAATAGTTAATACGCAGCTTAATATAGCAATAATATGATTAGCGGCTGCATCAAGACTACTCCACTATATTGGCTTCGGATCCTTAGCATATTCCTTCGCCTATTCTACGAAGACAAAAGGCCTTGATAACGGAGTATTCGAAAGTAAATAGCAACTTGCAACTACCAATCCATGAAGACTTCCCGAGTTTAGCAGCAAACCGACTCCCATCCAAAAAACCACCCATAAGAACAGCCCAACAGCTAATAGCAGATGATTTCAATGTTACCTCCAGATGGCGCACGCTGTGGACTGAGGAAACCCACCTGAAGTATCCAACCTTATTGACCCAGTCCAAAAGCCTGATGGCTTCGACCAGCCATGAAACATATGGAAGAGCCTAAACCGAATTAAAACGGGACCTGCATCATGCGCATACAACGTACTTAAATGGGGAAAACAGCCTACCTCCAGCTGCGACTGTGGAGTCCAGATCAAACCATCCAACACATAGTGGAGACATGTGAATTGAGGGCATATCAAGGGGACCCAAAGACTTTTCAAAACTACGCCTGCAAGCCTTGCATGGATAGCTCAACTTGACTTAAAGATATAACCTTATCTGTTTGTATTATCTTATATTTTATCTATGTTCGTTTTTATAATCTTATGTTTGTATTTTTGAATTATGTACTTACGATTTTTAAAATTATTACTGTATTTACTCCATGTATTGAGCAATACGATAAATAAACATAAGTTTTTATAGTTAAATAAAGCAATTTTTCACATGAACCATAAAAATAGACAAAAAAAATGATTAAAAGTCTAAAAGAACAGCAGAATTTATTTTATAAAATAAAGTCCAGTTGTCTGAAAATTACCAATATGTGTTATTAGTATAATTATTACTTTAACTGTGGGAAATATACTGCGCAGCACAAGTTAGGGATATTTTCAATACAATGGTAATGATACTTCATTCTGCATCAGTTATTTGTAAGTAAACAATTAAAAATTATTAGTCTTTAAAAAACATGAAAATTTGAGACCTTATAAGAGAATCAGACCAAACAAACATTCTAAGAATTGACAAAGCACATGTACTGCCATTTGAAAATGACTTTTGTTCTCTTATATGGGATAAACAAATAGAATTGTTTAAAAATTACTTGACCGATTGTGCCCATCTTTCGCAAATGTAGTAACTACATAAAAACTCACATTAGAAAATGTGTTTAAATGTTTTTATTGTTAATTTTAATAATTATAAACAATTGAAAAATATGCTTACTTTCCAGTTGAATTTGCTACATTTTTTAATTAAGAAAATCTCATTTTAAATAGCAAGTATTTTCAAGAAAGTCGTCTGTTGAACGTTTTTATTTAGAATGCGTAGTTCTTTTACAATATTGAAATGAATGAAAGAAGTCGCTTTTTTTGCTTAAATGTCATTTCGACAACCACGAGATAGTACGCTTTTTTTATTGACTTCCCCAGATATTCCAGTTAAAAAAATTTTAAACCAGTAATTTTTTGATTTTTCGACTTCATTTCATGGGGTAATAACCTATAAAAAACTTATAAAAATTTAATTTAGTTTAATTATTTATTTCTTTGAATAAAAAAATAACAAAATACTAGTGTTAATTGTTGATGTAGATGAGTGACTTAATTGAATTATACAGTTGTATAATTGTTGTATTATTGTGTATTTAATATCCCTAAGTTATCTGACGTGGCCGTATACGTGGTGAATCGAGGAGCTGGCATTACCAGACACTCCGTTAAGAATGGTTATGTTAAGGTATATGTCGGAAACTAGTATATAATTGCTATGTTTCACCAAATATCGCGCTTCGAGTATATGAAGAGTACATTAACTCAATTATGCAAGAGGCTAGGATGGAGACTGTACCGGTCATCATAGCTGGTGACCTGAATCCGAAGGATAGTCCACCTAACCCACGAGTGTAAGATAGGAGACGGAAATATCTATCAGAATGGATCCACGCTATGGGGCTTACCTTGTTAAATGAAGGTAAGGCACCTACATTGGTAAGAGTTAATAGTGAATCCTTTCTGGACATAACACTGGCTTCAACGACATTTCTATCGCTCAGCTTACACGAGTATGTGAGTGTTGAAATATCTAGCAAAAGACAGAAACGTAAAAATGGGGATATCAATCTAAAGAGATGTTTAAATGAGGAGGTTTTTGTAGATGCTTTTGGCTTGATTGGTCCGTGATGTGAGGATGTGTGTGAGTTAATTGAGGGTCTGAGTGATGCAGAGGAGTTGGCTTGTGTAAGATCAAATGATAGGTATGAAAGAAAACAAACCATACTGGTGGAACGAGCAGCTTGAAAATCTGAGGACAAACTGCATGAGAGTAAGAGGGAGTGTATGAGGTTAAGAAGAGTACAAGCAGTAGATTTGGAAGAGAGAATAAATGAATTAAAGCGAATGCAGAATCAATACAGGAATGAGATAAGAAGATCTAAAAAAGAAAGGTGGAGTAACATAGAAACATATTCTTAACTTTACTTTGTTAGTTTAGCAACTTGTCAATACAAGAAAATAAGTAAATTCACCATTCGCCCGATAACTGCGGTACCAGAAGTATAGGACAAAAAGTTTCTCTAGCAAATAAAACAATAGTATAAATCAATTATTTCTACCTACAACCAAAAATATTTAATTTACCACCAGAAACTCTGACAATTTGAATATCGTACAAACTGTTTATAAACAATTTAAAATATTTACTGTATAGATACAACGAATAACAATGCGCAATCTGATTGTTGATTAATAGTCGAGATTTCTTACGTTTTTATATTATCTATATGTATGGAAAAGAAGAAAATTGAATATTTTTATTTTTTTGATTTCAAATATTAGTTTAATGTTTCATTTTTTAATTTTACTATGTTGTTGACATTGTTTCTATTAATATTATTGATATGTAGTGTTATACATTCATACAAATTCTAAATTTAGATTGTATATTGCATTTTATTGCAGATTGTGTATTGATAAATCTTATTATTATTGTAAATTGTATTTCATATTACTGCAATTATTCTGTTATTAAACAATTCTTGCAAACTCTTGATTTACCAGTAATTTCCTATTATCCTTTTAGTCTTCTTGTAAAGACGCAATCGGAAGACCAGAAAATATACCAAGCAATATAATGTCAACAACTAAAAGAACCCAATTTTCAAAATTTAAAAATATATTTGTCTATAAAACATCACTAAAAACTTTTAGTGCGTTTAGGCATTATTATTTATGACGTTTTCTAATTGAAGTACATACATTCTTTTTAATCTTCTAGCAGCGGGTAGTAATAGGGGTTGATTTGGTTGAGTTACCCTAACACTAATATTGTAATAACTGTGTATAGATGGCGTTAGCTGTAAGGAAAGGCACATAATATCGTGTTGGGGTTAAGATTTGATGTTTTTATAAAAGCCAATTTTTATTGTATTTAATATATATATACGGAATATAGCTTTATATACGGAACTGGAAGTAGCAATACAATGTTAAAAAATAAAATGGAAAAAAGTCAATGTGTATACCTTTCTGGACATTCTACATTCGCAACAAAAAGTATCGCATAGTTTTTAAAATATAAAAACTTTCAAAGTAAATATCAACTTTTACCAGGACATTTTAATATAAGTGTATGATCTCTAGATATGTAAAAGTTCGTATTACTTGAAATTTGAAGTGTTTTTTAACAAAAAAAAAGATAGGCCCGTTTCGTTTTTACTATTTCTGTTTTCGAGTTTCTTGTGTTCTTTATTTTCGTACATTTTTTTTGAGAGTATACGCTGTGCCTTGGAATTATTTCTTCTGCAATTGCAGATATTATCAAAATGGGGCAGAATGATTATGCTCCAAGAAACATCAAGCGATATAGACATCGGAAAGATTCAATAGCTACATCGACCAACAACGAGAAAAGGTAAAGATCCATCTGCAAACCACGAATGTAATACAAAAAGTCTAAGATCGGTCAAAGATCCAACACAACATTTGTCTTTTTCAGGAACTCATCATATTACTATTAGAGTTTAGTTTTCATGAGAAAAATAAAACAGAATATAAATACTTGTTTGACTGAACACATCCTTTTCCTATCTATTCCAATCCTTTTCCCTAATACAATTCTTTTCCCACTTCAGTCAGGGGGAGATTGTCCCTCGAAAGGTGACAAGTTCCAACCGTTAACACAAACGTCCAATAACAGAATTATAGTGCAATACACTAGTTTTGAAGTTGGCCATAGACGTAAAACGGCTTGCATAAGCAATAGTATTTAGAGACACAGCCTCTGTCACACTTAGACCTAAACACACACATACACACAAACACTCATACATTTTAGAAAGACACTAAAATCCAGACAGAACCTTCCACCTCTGATTCTAAAACATCGGCTTCATCTCAACAGCCTCCAATATGCTTCGCTAATACACGCCAATAGTAACTTATCCAGTGAAATGCTTGATCTGTTTTGCATTGATACTGTGCCACAAACGAATTCAACAACAAACCTGAAGTGGATCCAGGATCCTAAACGGGAACAATCACGTTCATATCCTTACGCTTTAAAAATGAGCAGTGACAGCTAGCTGAATACAAGAGGATCTGTTGCTCTAAGGAAAATCAGCCGTTACAGAACATGCCATCACATAAAACAACTGCCAAATTTTAGTCGAAGAAAAACTGATGCTTAATAAAATATCATTCTAGAATCCACGGATGAAAAACAGGTGTATACAACTTTAATCGTAAAGAAGAGTGTCTGCATCTAAATCTGATGTAAATCTCATCGCTATGAAATACAAAACCTCTTCTCAGATGCACCGATATATTAAATACATATTCGTACGAACAGTTAGCGACAAACAGTCACTACCTTTACACTTATTATGCCTATAGGTCTATAAATACAAAACACAATGTACCTTTACCATTACACAAACTTTGACAACCCTTTACCTTTACGACAATCCATTTATCGTAGATGCCATATACTGATGAATAACCCCATGTGTCTAGTTTGTAGATTCCAAAGAAGAATAAGAAAGCAAAATCAAAAATGTGTACGTGATGCAGGACAACTATTTAAAAACGCATAAAAAATGCAATGAACTTTCGTTGTACGTACCTGAATAGATAAGATGATTCACCAGTTTTTTAGATACGGGAATTCTATCTTATCTGATAATTCATTTTGTAAATATTCTCGCAATAAAATATTTAATAAAAACAATATTCTTAACAGTTTATTTAAAAATTGCTTCTCTATTAATTTTATATAAATTTGTCATTTTGTAAATTTCCTTCTGTACAACGATAATGACCTCTACCCACGACCTTTACCATTTGCTCTTTGTCTGTCTTTAACTCTCTTCTATCTTTGTAGCTCTGCATCAGGCAATATATAAATATATACATAATGTTTGTTAACATCCTACTTTTTCGATGTTTTATGACGACGAAACTGATCCCAATTTTGAAAGCTCCTTTTTTGGACAATTATTATCAGATATGTTAAAAGTAGGAGATAATATCTGTACTTAAAACTTATTTAAAAATTTTAATAAATCCTTATAAGTTCATTTAGTCATTTTAATACTAAATAAAATTGTTTAATTAAGTATTATTTTTTTAATATTATCAGGTTATTTATAGAATTGGTGGTTAATTTATATCATAATTTAATAATTCAACAAAATAACTTAAAACCTAAACAAATCACTATTTTTTAACTTTTACACAATATTCATCATCAGCCTCTTTCAATCCACCACTGGACATCTTCTTCTTAGAGTGCCGTATCCCTACGTAGGTTATCAATAATAATGGCTATTTTTATTTTAGAACTTGTTGCTCTAAACAAACAATCTGTATTCGCCTGTTTATTTCTACAGTATGATCATTGGTTTCTTCGATCAAAGTTCCCAAATACTGATATTTTTCTACTTGTTCTATCACGTTACCATTTACTGTCAATAGGTGATGTATATTTTGTGCTCTTTTTATAATCAGCATTTACTTCGTTCTTTTAGCGTTTATAGTAATTCCCATCTCAGCACTATTCATACTCAAGCTTTCGATAAGATGTTGTAGATCTTCTATACTCGTTGCTATGATCACAGTGTCGTCTGCATATCTTAAGTTGTTAATTAATTTTCCGTTAACGGTGACTCCCGCTTCGATATTATTGAGCGTGTTTTGGAAAATTTCTTCAGAATATAAGTTAAACAAAAGTGGTGATAAAACACATCCCTGTCTAACTCCTCTACAGATCCTCATTTCTTCTGAGTATTGCCCATAAATTTGAACTATGGCACTTTGGTTCCAATATAATATTTGTACTATATTTATGATTTTACTGTAAATGCGCTTGTTCATAAGTATTGATATTAGGTTTTCATGTCTTACTTTATCGAAAGCTTTTTCGTAGTCAACGAAGCGCAAGTGTAGATCAACATTTACATCTCGACATCGCTGAATCAATATGTTGAGGGCAAATAGTCCTTCTCGAGTACCCATTCCATTTCGGAACCCGAACTGCGTCTCGCTAATATCCTCCTCTAGCCTTTCGTATATTCTCTTATGTATTTTTTTAGCAGAACTTTTAAAGTATGACTCATGAGGCTCAGTGTACGATAATCAGAGCACTCTTTTGCTGCTGATGGAGCACCCTCACACTTTTTACTGGCAGTGAGACAACATCTCAATAATGTTGATGGCAACAGGTGGATAGGACGTGCAGGAACCTATTTCGTGGCCTTTAAGATCCCCTGATTTCAATCCCGTTGATTACAATATTTGGGGACGATTGAAGCAACTAGTTTACGCAGTGAATATTAATAAGCGCCAACAATTAATTGATAGAATTATACATTGTTGTAATACTATTAGAAACGATCCCCAGAGTATCCGTAATTCAATACGTCAATTAACAATTCGGCAACAAAAATGTGTACAGGCTGCAGGGTTCCATTTCGAAAATCTATTTTGAATTATTTTTATTTTGTTACCATTATTGTATCTTTTCCAGTTCTAATTTATGGGTTTATCATAACTATGTACATATTTTTAGTTTTTTTTTAAATTGTTCTTCGTTATTGTTAGTAGTTACTGTTTTTTGTTGTGCAGTGACTCAGTTTATCATTTCAGTTAAAATGTTTGAAATTTATAACATTTGTTTAAATTAATTACCTTATAATTTGATACTTCATTATGAATGTTCTATTTTTGGTAAGATTTGATCGTTCACTAAAAATTTAATAAAAGTGCGACAAGATTGTCGCATATATCGTTTTCATTGGCTATTTATGTAGTTTGAAAATCACTTATTGCATTTTAAAAAAAAATATATATACAGGGTGTAATATTTAATACGAATCCCTAAATTAATTTTTCCAAAGCCAGTCCTGGAATTTTTTAGTTTAGCTAATACCAGTCGAATGCTTGATAGTACTGTACTGTATCATGCAAAAATTTATAAAATCAAATGATCCGTATAAACACTACAGTAAAATGAAATAAATGGTCAATTACACAAATCACCCTGTTAATTAATAAAGAAGAGGAGTTGACATTTTTTAGTGGCCACATGATATGCTCCCTGACGGACTCTACATATGGTCCTGCTGCTTTACCGTTTTTTGATCTTTTGAGGGCATCGTTTAATTCTCCGGTTGTTATCTCACTTATTTGTGTGTGTTTGGATATTTCTTCCATTTCGATCTCTTGGAATTTATATCTATCCTCTCTCAGTAGGACCTCATAATGGTGTTTCCACTGTTTCCGATCTATTAACTGTAATTCAGATTTTTCCTTTCCTTCCCTCCGGAAAACTTCCAACACCTTCCAAGCTTGCCCAACTCTTGTACCACCCATATACCTATCCACCTCTGCACATCTTCGATCCCACATCTCATTTTTACTTTTCACTACTTCTCTTTTTACATCTCGATTTAATTTTTGATATATCTTGTAATCTTCATCCTTTCTCGTTGACATCCATTTCTGATAAGCGTTTTTCTTCTTGTTGACCAAAGTTTGCATATTCTCCGACCACCATTCTTGATTTTTTGTTTCATGTTTGTCTTTATAACCCAAAGCTTCACTTCCAGCCTCATGAATGCATTTTTTAAGTTGCTGGTATAATTCTTCCGCTGATATATTTTCTCGATCCACATTTTGTAATTTTGTGGCCAGTCGTAATTTGTAAAGAAATTTCGTTGAATCTTCTTTCGTGAAGAAGAGAAGTAAGATCATACCCATAAAGCCTGTAAAATGATTGCCTATTATACAAATTCCATCAGATACATATTTATTTGAATGTTAAAATTAGTGATAAAAGCACAATTTTCGACTAATCCTATTCAATTAGCTATTACAGAAAAAACAGTGTTAGGGGATTCTAAATAAACAAACTTATGTTGTAAATACACATTTAAATGCACATATGGTATAGTCTTAGCGGTAGGTCAGAGAATGTGGTGTACAATTTCTTAAACAAATTTAAATAAACTGGAATTTTTGTGCAATTTGTATTGTAATATTTTATATTCATTCATCCATTCTGTACAATCGATATTTTGACATTAACATGTGTGATAATCGATGTCACATTATCTAAAATTCTTCACAAAATTTCACAATATTTATATGAGGCAAAATAAAAATAATGATTACGCAAGATCAAGGTGTTATGTCTAATGAAAGAAAGACCTCAGTATGCTTTAATTTTATTACTGAGCGGTTCTCATGATAATCCCAAAACCACTTTAGGATCAAATGAAATCGTAGGCTTCCACGGCCAGAGTCAGAATTTATAGTTTATTCGTCTTCCGGGTTTGGACCGTGTCATTTGTGAGTGACCCAAAAGTGGGTTCATCTCGACGTTTCGCTACAATTGTATGTAGCTTCTTCAGGAGAACAAAGAAAAAGAAATCAAAAGACAGGAAGATGGGTAGTTAGCAACGGTAACTCAGTTACTCAACGCAACCAGAGGCGAATACTATCTAGCAAGATGAGCATTTGGTCACAGTAACTCAACTACTTAACGCAGCCAGAGGTGAAAACCAAATGCCAGGACAGGGATTCACGTCCAACAGCTCAGAACACTAACGCGTCGAGAGGCGGGGAGTGAATCCGCCTCTCGACGAGTGAGGAGAGGCGCAGAACACTAAAGAAGCGTTAGTGTTCTGAGCTGTTGGACGTGAATCCCTGTCCTGGCATTTGGTTTTCACCTCTGGCTGCGTTAAGTAGTTGAGTTACTGTGACCAAATGCCCATCTTGGTAGTTAGTATTCGCCTCTGGTTGCGTTGAGTAACTGAGTTACCGTTGCTAACTACCATCTTCCTGTCTTTTGATTTCTTTTTCTTTGTTCTCCTGAAGAAGCTACATACAATCGTAGCGAAACG
Source organism: Diabrotica balteata (assembly GCA_918026665.1). Lineage (NCBI taxonomy): Eukaryota > Metazoa > Arthropoda > Insecta > Coleoptera > Chrysomelidae > Diabrotica > Diabrotica balteata. The sequence goes on along the minus strand of OU898285.1, from coordinate 56,802,608 downwards.
TCGAGATGAACCCACTTTTGGGTCACTCATAAATGATACGGTCCAAACCCGGAAGACGAATAAACTATAACACTTTAGGATCGGTCACAATATTAAAAACTTTGTTTTTTCTGAGCCTTTTTTTACTTCAATTTTTAAGCTGCTTGCTAAGGTTCTAAACAGTCTATCATAGTAATTTATGGCTTTAAGGAATACTTATAATGCAGACGTTTCCTCTGTATTTTAGCAACATTTTTATGTTGCTCTGTTCAGTTAGTCCTTTTTATGAAAATGATAGCTGATTGCGTAGTAACCAGGGAGAACATCTGTGATTGACTGTTTTGTAAATTCTCCCTTTCATTTCTTTCCAGGATATTTTTATTTCTCCATGTTGTTTCATTTAGGCAACCTGAGGCTCTGTTTGCTTTATTTACTTGATCTTCCACTTCAGTTTCGAGCTTTTCGTAGCTAGATAATGTGATGACTAGATATTTAAACTCCATCACTTATTCTATTATCTGGTCTTCCAGCTCCAATTTACATCTTAATAAATTTGCTGTTATAACCATGCATTTTGCCTATTTTGGAGAAATTAACATGTTAAATTTTCTGGCGGTTGTATTAAATTGGTGCAGCATACGTTGTAAAAATATTAGTGCAATACTTTACTCTATTTTTTATATTGGAAGATTTAGTATAAATGATGAAGCTGTTGAAGACTGCAGTCATTAGCAGTCGAACAAACCTTTTTCCACCGTTTGGTACTCCTTCAGTCTGTCATAGAGAGAATTACTGGGCCAGCGTGATCGACGCCACCCATGTGTTGGTTATAAAAAATATAAATATAGATACAGTACATTCTTATGGTATTTTCAGATACTAGCTAATATACCCTCTTTGCATACAAGCGTTTCGCATTCAGCTCTCTTTAAGCGTTCCTCAAATTTGGATGTATTTTCCACCTGCTTTCCACATGTGTTTGCAAAACATGTTGTTTGTTTCTTGGGTCCATTAAGCAATGTATCTCGTGCTCGGTAGTCGCGAGGTTTTAGTTCTTGCAAACGTTTAAGCACTATACCAGTAATAGCTTCTTTGGTAGGTACTGTAAGACATCTTGAAAGATGTTATTTTAGAATAAATAATATTTAGAGTAAACGTGGGGTAAAAGCTTTTTATCATTAATCGAATTAACTGCGATGTGCTTCAAGAACGAAATCATGTTTTCGAAGTAAATCTACTCAATTTACTAGCGTTATTTCAGCGTCAGTTAATTGATGATGAAATAGCCAATAATGCTGAGCAAAAATCAGGTGCGAGTTATAAGACTGTATGCCAGTAGAAGCAATGACGCTTATTTCTGTCATTCCTATATCTCTAAAAACACACATTACAGAATTATTGCCACAACCACGTTACCTACAAATCGTAAGAACAAATAATATGATGTGTTATTAAAAAACGAAGCGATGCCTGTCTCTAATTCTTCGCAACTGTCAATGTGACCAATTTTTTATTTATTCGTTAAAGTTTTAAAATTACTTATAATTCTAATTCATTGTTATTTTTCATAAGTATATTCAATTCCGTAATGCTTTCGCAAAAAGTTTTAGGATAAAGTTTTGATTTTTAAACTATAGATAACTTCTGATTGTTTATATCTTCTAGTTTCTACCTGCCTGTCAAGTGTCCCTTGGGCCGTTAATGTATTTGTCTTGATCGAGAATTTACGTCCTTTTTTTGTCATTTTTGAACGATCCCAAATATTGTAACTAGTTTTAAGGGTTTATGTAATAGCAATTATGTAAACCATAAATCAATATGTTGAGAACAAGCTGAAAACAACAATATTATTTGGGAACAATGTTATTTGGAATAAGCTGAAAGTGTGTATCGTTTTCGATAAAGATGTATTATATTAGGCTCTGTCTTATCAAAAGTCAGTAAGGGTTTTAAATATTAGTATCTTATATATTCTTACTTTCGTTAAGCGCTAAAAATATATTTTTTGTATGGTCTATATTTAAACTGTTAATTTTCATTTGCAATTTTCTACAGTTTCTATATTGGTAGAAATTAAATCGTTATTCAATCGGATTCTGTTATTATTTTTTAATTAGAAGGTAGTATCCTGGACGTGTACGAACTCATCACTTTATAACCCAGCATTAAATTATTAGACCCTCCGAGATATAGCAAACTGATCACCGTCATCCTCTGGAGACACCTCATCATCAGCATTTTTGCTCGAAAGTGCTGGTTTCTACTGCGGAAGATTGCCTGTTACATGTTTCTATTTGTGTTATCTATTTATATCGGATGTGTCACGGTGAGTGCCCTATTAGCCGTAATCAATGAGCAATTCAATATCCATGTTGTGGGAATAAAGGCAAATGAAGAGCTATTTTTCGTTTCACATAGTTTTAGGCAGCTATCAATAGAATTTAGTGGAATTCCCAAATATTTAGTAGACAAAACAGAGAAAAGTAACAGAAATGTTGATCGGACATAAACCAGTAACAGAATTCCTGAATAAAATAGGCATTTACAATGGAGACCCTAACTGCAGACTCTGTGATAAGGAACTAGAAACTGTAAAATATGCATTATATGATTGGGAGGCGCTGGACCGTAAAAGACAAAACTATATGGGCAACCAATGGAAAATCCTTATGTATTTAATGTATACAGGACCTGTACAAACTTCTTCTGAGTACAAAAATTCTAGCCTGGGTGTAGGAAACAACAATGGCAGCAAAGACAATAGGCTTTTGGATGCCTAGTGACAAAAAAATAAATCAAGGATAAACTGGCTTGAATAACTGATAGATAAAATATAGCTACTTATATTAGACTAAAAGAATAAGGGATAAACGACGAACTAATAAATCTTAAAATAAATATAACCATCATAACTAAAACACATAAGAAACTTCAGGGAACTAACTTTTAGAGACATACTCGTACATAATTGAACAGATTTTGGAATCTGTCGGGGAACTATGGACATTACACTACAATCCTGTCTTTTGTTTTTTTTTACAGTTTTGTGAGGTAGCCCAAGGACCTTTAAAGGGCTAGAATGTGTCTTAGATCTTCTATTTTTTAGGCGAGTCGTCTTCTGATTGTTAATCCGATTTGTGCCCTTTATGCTTCTATCTGCTGTCAAGCACCTCCTTAAGCTCACTAATCAGTTATGTTTGTTCTGTTATCTTTATTATCGTTATCACAAATTCCATCATCATTTGTACTGACTCTGTTCCAAACACGTAAGTGACGACACCATCTTTGTTTTTCGTTGTTCGTTCTGTCTCACTCTTACAAATAGTAAAGCTATGATAGTATCTTTTAAGTTAGGAGCAGTATAAAGTACGTATAAGCCCACTTCACTTCTCGATACGAAGTCCTAGAAAGAGATAGAACGAATAAGCGTAAGAGCTTTACGCTTATTGGTAGTGTGGTGTCAGCTACTTGTGTGTTGGTATAATTGGTAATTCACTATCTATTTTTATCTGTTTTCGATGGATACTTTTTAGTATTTTAGTATAATCACGATTCTGATGTCTTGGCATATGCGCAATAAATAGACGTAGATGCCTTTTGTTGGATCTTATTTTTTATTTATGATTTAATGCAGATTCATGCAGAAAATCAATGTTCAATAAAATTTGTATCAGCTCGAAGGTAAAAATTCGATATCATTTGATCCAAATGCCCTATCGACAAAAATCTAAATGTGTTTTAAAGGCAAAGAGTGTAGCCTTCGTAGTCAGTTTTTGTATTTTGCTGAGAAATAAGTTTTTATAAAGGTATAAAATAAATTAACGTGGCGCGATTTTTGCCATTTTTTTACGATTCTCGTGAGATCAATAAAATTAACCACTTTCTTTGACCTTCTTCTTTAAGTCTTCTTCTTCAAGTGCCATCTCTTCGGCGGACGTCTGCAATCATCATAGCTATTCGGACTTTTGAGACGGCTGCTCTGAAAAGTTCATTTGATGTACATCCGTACCACTCTCTCAGGTTGCGCAGCTATGACATTCTATGCCTCCCTATGTTTCTCTTTCCTTGGATCTTTCCCTGCATAATCAGGGAAACTTCTTTGAGTGCCGTCTCCCAATCGGAGGTTGGATATCATCATCACTATCTTTACTTTATCTACTACTGCTCTGAAGAGTTCTATAGAACTGCAATTAAGTCAGTCCCTTAAATTCTTTAACCATGACACTCTTTCTATACTCCTTCCTCCTCTTATCTTTTCCTATATTATCAGCCTTAGCAGTGCATATCGCTGCCAATATTGGTATAATTACTGTAATTTATATCATTTATCTTTGTTTATCTTTATAAGACCACACCCTAATATGGGTTTTATTATTTCAGCATTTAATTAACTTTGTATCGACAGACCTGAAGATGCTTTGCATATTTTAGAAAGCGAAACCGGTCGTCTATAACTTCATGCTATAGGTTTTAAAGGTTAGGCTCTAGTTATTAAAAACTATGTGACCACTCAATGAAAGGGATAGATTGTATTGATTTTGTGAGAATCATTAAAAATGACAAAAATCGGGCCACGTTTATTTATTTAACACCTGTATAAAATCTGAGTTTATTTGCTGACCTCTTTACCTTTCAACAGCATCTTCATTTTTGTCGATAGGTCACTTGAATCAAAAGATATCGAATTTTTACTGTCAAGCTAACACAAATTTTATTGAACATTGATTTCGCGAAGTAACTGACATGCAAAATCGACGATCGCTTTAAGCGTTGGCTTCTAAGAGAACGTAATTTTTGTTTAAAATTATCTCAGCTTCATTTTTGTAAATTGATTTTTTTGCCTTTTTACGCCCTCCGAGGGGAAAGCCCGGTGGCAAAAGTGGTAATCTTTTATGGGGTCCCAAAATTAATTACCTTAGTTACCTTTTTTTCTAGATTTTTCTCAGTTTATCTTTTACTTTTATTAGGACTTTGTTGTTCGTTAGTAGATAGAATGTAATCGACCCTCAGTCTCTCTGAGTTTTGGTCTTAAAGATTTAGGTTATTTCCTCTATAACTTGACTTTGACTGAATTGCTAATTCTTTTCAGCTTGGTGTCTTTAGCGCTCACAATGTTTTGACTTCGAATATTCTTGGATTATAACAATGTCTCACATTTTATAAATCTTTTAGTGTGACAGAGTCAAATTTTGAGACTGATACAGGCAATAAATACGTAATCTCTAGAATGAGGTAGAAGAAAAATAGAAGGGATTTTCATTTTTTTTATGTTTTGCTTTCATTTTTGCAGGTAGCTGTAGAAAAAATATTGTATGCAATACAGGCATAAAGTGTTTTTTATTTATAGAATTGCCACACTTGCCGAGTGTTGTTAACTGTGTATATTTATTACGTAAAAGGCTATAAAACTAAAGGCCTTAAATATCAAATTTTTTTTTATGTAAAATATTTTTTCATTTCCCTTTTTTCGTTCTCCTGAATATTTTTTCCAAAAAATTAGACACACACCTGTATTTTTAAAACTCAAAGCAATATGTTTTTAATAAATTATGAAAACGACCCATTAAATAAATGTGTCAACGTATATATTCCTTTCACAAAATACCACTTTTCTTCAAACCACTAGGACTAATCCGAAAGCCATAGAAGTAGGGGAACGTGTCGTATCGCTGAAAAGTGCATCTGTTAAATCTTTCGGAGGTTTGTAGAAAGCCGCTGCATCAGGTGGCGTTGATTATGTCCCTTTTAGGGCAACAACCTCACTCCGTCTATCTGTACCCTACAAAGCCGCCGTTCGTTGACTTTTTTAAAGGGGATTGAACACACATTAGTTTACTGTTACTATGTTTGTCAGGTTGCTTATTTAAAAATAATTAACAACTGTTACACAACAATACATAATATAATTAGTTATTTACAAAAAGAATTTACTAACAGAATTAAATTCGGAGAAATTTAATACCTATGCTATACACAGTAATATCTTCAAATAATATTCGATTATTATCTCTGGAACACTATTTAAATTTCCTGTTTAGAGGTTTTAAAGCTTTAAACTGATCAACATATCATAAATGTCAAAATATAGACAATTGTCTTGCCTATATTGAAGCGAAGCTTCTAAACTGTCATCTAATTACTTTTTCTGTATAATAAAAGGCTGAGGCGAACGTCACGGAACTAGCTCCACGAGAAGGCGTCATGGGTAGCGCCACGAAATAGTGGTTCTTCAGATCAATTCACTACTCTCGATCAATTCGTTTCTAGTCATCATATTATTCATTCTAAGCAGGTTCAAATTAAAATACCAAACAAAATACAGACATTAAAATAAATGAGAATTGCATACCCTAGCTTTAAGGCAACACCGGAATTAATTTCCGTTAGAAAACTAACCTTTAATTTATTAAGTGAATTAAAACTGCATATTGCGTACTGAAAGACACATTCTATCTAAGTAATTGCGCAAACTCCTACGTCATTACGTCAAGTCAAGTTTTCGCGCCTAAAGTTCTCGAGCGTTGCCAGTCGTGTGTTATAAGCGAAAGGTAGAAGATCTTTCAACTTGTTTTCTTGTTATACACTACTTTTGAACGTAAAATTGGTTACTTTATGTAATAAGCTTATGTGAGGGAAGTAATTTTATAATTGTAAATATAAAATAAGAATCAGAAATCAAGTTGTAAACAGGAGTTGCTTTGAGGCAATTTTATGCAATTGAGTCATGGAACTATCTGAATTTAGTGTAAGTCGATTCTATGGAAATTGAAGTAGCAGAAATACAAATGTTAAGACCAGTGCCAGATGATTCTGATGACAGCGAATTAGAGGATAATGATGCTGATATTGATGATCCCTGTTATTTACCTTCTGACAATAATATTGATGCATCTGTAAGTAAATATTTTAGACTGATAATGATATTGTCTCTGATAAGACATCTGGTGATGAGGTGGATGATTCTTTCAAACCCAAAGCCAAAAAAATAAAAGTAGCCTACCAATGGAAGGTTTGCAAAACAAAAATTGCATTACCTATTCCCAGGTGGAAAGGTAATATACCTATGTCACACGAAATAAAACAACCAATAGAATACTTTACTAAATTTTTTGATGACGAGTTCATTGGAACTCTAATAGAGCAGTCAAATTTATATAGTGGTAAACATAGTCCAAATAAGCCACTTGGTATAACAAAAAATGAAATTGAACAATTTATTGGTATGTCATGCTACATGTCTATTTATAAACTACCACGACAACGAATGTTTTTGAATCCAAAAACAAGGATTACCCAAGTAGCCGATGTAATGTCTGTGAATCGATTTGATGCTTAAAAAAATGTACATATGAGCGACAATACTAAACAACCATCTAAAGAGTCTCCAGATTATGACAAATTATACAAAATAAGGGGGGTTGAAGCTTAACAACCATTATCTGACAACGCTGTTCTTTGCAGATGATCAAGTACTAATTGCAAGCTGTGAAGAAAATGCAGATTATATGCTTAGAAAGCTCAAAGATGAATACGAAAAATGGGGGATGAGTATGAATATGTGAAAAACAGAATATATGCAAATAGGCAGTGAAGACGAAGACCCGGATTTGGAAATAAGACAAATGAAAAGGTGCTACGAATACAAATATTTGGAAAGTATTATCAGTAGTAAAGGAACAACGGAACGAGATATAGATTATAAAGTGCAACAAGGCAGGAAGAGTGTTCAAATTCTGAATTCGATACTTTGGTCCAACAAAGCTACTATGAGAACTAAAATGACTATCTACAAAGTAATTGTAGAGCCCATTCTTACATATTGAGCAGAATTTTGGCAAATGACAGTAAAAGGAAAGAAGAAAGTTGACACGGTTGAAATGGACTACCTGAGAAGAGCTTGCCGTATATCAAGAGTAGAACGTGTACCTAATTCTGAAATTAGAAGAAAAACAGATACTTAGAGTATATACAACTTCTGAAAGAATGGAAACTAGACAGTTAATATGTTATGGACACGTACAGAGGATGGACGACAACAGATGGCAAAAAGAGCTATGGAATACAATCCAAGCAATAGAAGGAAACGAGGAAGACCAGCCAAGTCTTGGATACAAGGTGTTATGGAAACCATGAAAGACAGAGCCATTCATGAAGACACCTGGAGAGATAGAAAAAGATGGCGATCGAAATGCGGGAAGGAAGCGGCAGAAGCTGTAGGATCCCCGCTTATATATTATATATATATATATATATATATATATATATATATTATATATATATATATATATATATATGTATATATAAATATATATATATATATATATATATATATATATATATATATATATATATTATATATATATATATATATATATATATATATATTGTTATGATATGTAAAATCGAGAAAAATATTGGTTTGATTAAAATATTTCAAAGTTCAAAAACATTAAAATAATTCAGATAAGTAGGATAATACCCAACAAACATTTCGAAGAAGGAAAGTCTTTAAATTTTTGGATTACCTGTATTAAACAAAATGTAAGCTATGCATAAATTATTTCTTTGTTATACTTGAGTGACCCGCATAATTTTAAGTGAAATCCAAAGACAATTGAACTGGGTTTTCCAAATACATTAATGCAGTGATTAAGGACAATAGAATAGATTTTAGAAAGAGGTTTTTGTTAGTTTTTAAGAATTATAGAAAAATATTATTTGTAAATAAGTTTTAAGAAATTTTATAATTATAGGTAAAAATTTGTTTGTTATCGAAATGAAAAAATGGGGGAATTGTGACGAGCTTTGATTGGCGGAGATTGAAAAAGGTGGGATAGGTATGTAGGAATGAAAGTTTAGCTAGATTTTTGAGAGAGAAAAGATGATCAGTTGGTTTCCAAGGGTGCAAGGCGAACGGCCGTTGTTTCTCGGGTAGTTTCCCAGAGGTAGGAAGCAGTAGCAGTGAAAGTTTGTCAGTTTTCGTGTAGTTAGTGTATCTGACAGAAACTGATCCAGTAAAAGATTGTAAGTCATATTTTTCTACTTATATTCCAAGAGTCACTGTTCAGGCCAACGAGAGATTCAGTTTATCGTAAAGAAAAGATATTCCAAGAGTCATTTTTCACTCAGGCCAACGAGAGATTCAGTTTATTAAGAGAAGAAGAAGCTAGCATAACTTGAACGATTCGTGCATTTGAAGGAGATCATTAAGGACGATAAACTTGCAATAATTTGTTGTAAAATTGCTAATTACCTAGGGAGCGGCCGAGAGTAGATAATATAATCTATAAGAACAAGGATTTGGACCACTCATCATCAGAGAGAGATAGTTTTGTTTCTGCAGTTTTTCTTTTATTGATAACACAATTTTACACTTAATTTAGAAAGGATATAAATGTTTTGATTAGGAGAGTTAGAATAATTTGGGATTTTGAGATTTCAATTAATATTGTTTGTACCATTAATTTTGAAGGTTCACGTACGTAGAACAAAATTTTGAGAATCATTATATGAGATTTTGTTTATTGAAAACATTTGAGTGTGAATTATTTCATTATTTTTATTTCAATATATAGTGTTATATCATAATATGTGTTTTTTTTTTATTCCGGTATTCTTTGAACCTTACCTTTCACATGTAATAGCATAGATATTGAAGCACGAATTTAACCCTGAGATAAGAGAATTAAAAAGTGTGATAGAGTCATAATCATATCATTTAAATAATTTTAATTAATTAATTAATTAATTAGCTAATTAATTGCTTGGCGCACCAAGACTTGAAATATCACAATAACTGGCTTCCAAAACGTGGGGCTTGAAAATATCGCAGCTTTACATTTGAAGGAAGGGAAAGAGATCTGGAATAAGTACAGGTGATCCAGAGATAAAAACAGATAACATTGAGGGAATTTGAATTTGAAAGTATTTTGACAATTTTTTCCAGTGGATATAAATTTGATTTATTGATTGATCGTAGTTAGTTGATATTTACTACTATTGAATTATTTGATTTTATTTTACCAATCGTACATTTGATATTTATTTTGAATTATTTGAATTTTACTGATTGCATATTTGATATTTGTCGTGAAAATTTATTACAATTGGGGAGAAATATTGTCGTGTTCTGCAACATATAGAGTGTTGTAAAATTTCACATTTGGCGGGGACAAAAACAGTAACGAAAAGAAACAACATGTCGACCACAAGGAGTCAAAGCAAAATGCAAGAAAGGAAGGAGGATAACAGAGAAGAGGAAACAATGTTTGAAGAAGGATCGGATAATGAAGGAAATGTTACAATAATAGAGGAAAGAAAAGAAACAGGGATGTTAGAAAAATTATTAGCAATGATGCAAATACAGACACAACAAATACAAGAGACAATAGAGAAAAACCAAAAAGAAACATCACTAAAAATGGATAGAAATAACAGGAATATAGAGCAGCGTTTGGAAAACTATGAACAGGAACTTAAAGGATGTGTTGAGGGGATAAAGAAAGAACTGATACAACAGATAGAAGAAATAACCCTAAACAATGCAAAACAAGAGACGGAGATTATGGAAATTAAAAATAAAATGGGGAGAACAAGAAAAGAAAGTAGAAAACAAGATGAATGAAATCAAGATTGTCCAGAAAAATGAATTAGAAAAATTAGAAACAAAATTTGAAAACGCGTTACAAGAAGACATGCGAGAAATAGAAAGAAAAATGGAGGAAATCAAGAAGGAACAAAATTCCGGGGAAAGAAGGGAAATATCCAAGGAACAAGCGAGGTGAAAATACAATTTGGCGGGGATATTAGAAAAACACACCCAGTACCGTTTGTTAAAAATTTGAAAACCAAATTACAACATATTAGATACTTTGACGATTGCAAAGAAACTATTAGAAACCATCTGAAAGAAGGAGCAGCGTTATGGTATGAAAGCAAGGAAGATGAGTTTGAAAATTGGACAGATTTTGAAAATAAATTTCTCAACTATTTCTGGGGGAAAAATAAACAGAGGGAAATCAACCAAGAGCTACAGAATGGAAAATATCACGAAAAAATGGGAATATCGGAAGAAAGATATGCTTTGCAGATATATAACAATTCAAAATATCTAGAATACAAATATTCTACCGAACAGCTGGTAGAAATGATCAGCAGACATTTTGAGGAAACGTTGGAAGATCACGTGATTTTGAGAAACTATCAAGATATTGATAGTTTGTGCCAATTCCTTCAATTAAAAGAAGCGAAAAGAAAAGGAATGAGAAATAGAAGACAACATGACCAATATAATGGACCGGAAAGAAGGTATTCATCAAATTATGACCAGAGAAACCGACATCCCAGATCAACAAACGAATATAGGCCGAGAAATTACAATAATTACAATAGACCACAAAATTACGATAACAGGAATGACACACAAAATAGAACATATGAAAATCACAACAGGAATAGAGATGCACAAAATCCTCCGAATAGGAATACTAACTAACAAAGGGACGATAGAAATAACCAGAGCTTCCAACAACAAAATAGAAGGGAGATGAATAATGTAGCAATAGGAAACGAAAGACAAATTTCTAATTCTAATCTAATATTTTTAGATGCATTTATAAAACATAAAGCGATTAAAATTGTGATTGATTCTGGATCGGAGATATCGCTAATCAATAAAAAACTAGTAAAAGAATTAAATTTGGACAGATTTGTGTATAAGATTCCTAGGGTTGATTTAATGGGTGGCAAACAATAAAAATTTGACGACAGCAAACGAAGGTTTGGGAGTACGGATCAGAGTGGGAGACAAATTCCATATTATGAAATTTGTGGTGATTGAAGATTTAAATCATGATATGATAGCGGGAATTGATGAATTGAGGGAAAAACATATCACCATAAATTTTTCGGAAAATAAATTGGAAATCAGAGCAGAACCAGACAACACAGAAGAAGTGAAGCAAACAGATAGGAAAACAAATTCTGAAAGCATCTATGCACAGGAAAAACGTAAAGAAATCAATATGACTGTAGAGGATAAACCGAAAGTACAAGAAAAAAATCAAACAGAAGAGAAAAGGAGAAGGAAGAAAAAGAAGAAGAGTTCGAAAAGAAAGCAGGAAAACAAGATGGAGACAAGAGAAAAACAGGAAATAGAAGGTACAGAAGAATTGTTGGCAACCGACGATAAAACAGACAGGAAGCAGAAGAAAAGGACGTAATCATCAGAGAAATGAAAGGAATAGAAACATGGTGCTCGGAATACCAAAGGGAATTAGAAGATATAAAGAAAACAAAAGAAGAAATGGCAATGATGGACAAGAATCCAGAAGTTTGTGAAGAAATATTATGGACAGTGAACACATGTGAACAAAATGAGGATGAAAGAAAAATAAATTGTGGAGAAAACATGGGAAAGAAAATAGAGAAGATTTTAAAAAATCATGGAGATCTTATTAATGAAGTAAGCGAGCGGCTAAAAATTATGAACATTGTTTTAAGATTAAATACTTGGAAAAATTTAAAACGAAAATATATCCAATCCCGTATAAAGACAGGCAATATACGGGGTATTTTAACATTCACGACATTTATCAGTATCATAAGTAGATTTTAATAACATAGTGAAATAATTTGATCCTAGAAAACTTTTGTCATTTTTAAAATTTAACAAAGAGTTTTCGGCAGATCAAATGGCGGGGATTTGTTATGATATGTAAAATCGAGAAAAATATTGGTTTGATTAAAATATATCAAAGTTCAAAAACATTAAAATAATTCAGATAAGTAGGATAATACCCAACAAACATTTCGAAGAAATAAAGTCTTTAAATTTTTGGATTACCTGTATTAAACAAAATGTAAGCTATGCATAAATTATTTCTTTGTTATACTTGAGTGACCCGCATAATTTTAAGTGAAAATCCAAAGACAATTGAACGGGTTTTCCAAATACATTAATGCAGTGATTAAGGACAATAGAATAGATTTTAGAAAGAGGTTTTTGTTAGTTTTTAAGAATTATAGAAAAATATTATTTGTAAATAAGTTTTAAGAAATTTTATAATTATAGGTAAAAATTTGTTTGTTATCGAAATGAAAAAATGGGGGAATTGTGACGAGCTTTGATTGGCGGAGATTGAAAAAGGTGGGATAGGTATGTAGGAATGAAAGTTTAGCTAGATTTTTGAGAGAGAAAAGATGATCAGTTGGTTTCCAAGGGTGCAAGGTGAACGGCCGTTGTTTCTCGGGTAGTTTCCCAGAGGTAGGAAGCAGTAGCAGTGAAAGTTTGTCAGTTTTCGTGTAGTTAGTGTATCTGACAGAAGCTGATCAGTAAAGATTGTAAGTCATATTTTTCTACTTATATTCCAAGAGTCACTGTTCAGGCCAACGAGAGATTCAGTTTATCGTAAAGAAAAGATATTCCAAGAGTCATTTTTCACTCAGGCCAACGAGAGATTCAGTTTATTGAGAGAAGAAGAAGCTAGCATAACTTGAACGATTCGTGCATTTGAAGGAGATCATTAAGGACGATAAAATTGCAATAATTTGTTGTAAGATTGCTAATTACCTAGGGAGCAGCCGAGAGTAGATAATATAATCTATAAGAACAAGGATTTGGACCACTCATCATCAGAGAGAGATAGTTTTGTTTCTGCAGTTTTTCTTTTATTGATAACACAATTTTACACTTAATTTAGAAAGGATATAAATGTTTTGATTAGGAGAGTTAGAATAATTTGGGATTTTGAGATTTCAATTAATATTGTTTGTACCATTAATTTTGAAGGTTCACGTACGTAGAACAAAATTTTGAGAATCATTATATGAGATTTTGTTTACTGAAAACATTTGAGTGTGAATTATTTCATTATTTTTATTTCAATATATAGTGTTTATATCATATGTGTTTTTTTTTATTCCGGTATTCTTTGGACCTTACCTTTCACATGTAATAGCATAGATATTGAAGCACGAATTTAACCCTGAGATAAGAGAATTAAAAAGTGTGATAGAGTCATAATCATATCATTTAAATAATTTTAATTAATTAATTAATTAGCTAATTAATTGCTTGGCGCACCAAGACTTGAAATATCACAATAATATATATATATATATATATATATATATATATATATATATATATATATAAAGCATATTTCTATTCTATTCTATACTTGGAGAGCCTCTGAAGATATTAAAATACGTATAATAAGAAATTAGATAGATAGTATTCTTATCTACAAAAGTTTTAGGAACTTCACTAGTAGAGTTACGACATACCCTAGAACATTTATATTTGGTCCGACCACAACTCATTAGCCAATTACACAAGAGTAAGACTAAAACGGAGAGTGAAAGAACATCAGCAAAAGAATTTATTGTTTTAGACGTTAACAAACGTAACATCGAAAGAGATGTAAAAAATTACATAAAAAAAAATGAAAATAACCGAAAATATGTGTTCAACTAATCATCAAAATTATCTCGCGAACATATGACCAAGATACTAAATAGTGGAATTACCTACTACCAAGATACTAGAAGATCATAGTGTAGCAAATAGATTCAAGAAACAACAATAGATGACGGAAGAAATACTATAATACTTACACAAAAAGGTTTCTTAAACTGTTTAGATAATATGAAAACCTTATCTCACTAATGTTAGGACTGTATATCTTCTCGAAGAATCAAATTAAAATATAAAGTACAGCTATAATGGTCAAAATAATATTCATAATATATATCTTTTAATGCCCTCTTAAAGATAAAAAAGTACAGCTAACGGCAGTGAATTATGACATAAACGATAGCTAGTATTTTGGTTGTGTTAAAAGCATAGAATAGCAACACTTCAATAAATCAGATGGCACCAATATTTTTATGTACTATTTTAGAAAATAATCGCTGCTTTCGACACGGTCATTAATATGTTAACAGTTGTGATGTTTTGTTTTTGCAATTAAGAGACCGTTAGGATAAATGGGTGAAAATAATTGATAAAGGAAAACAGTAATATGTGTTGGACACTCGAATATTTGACTGTGATTATGATATGGGATTGAACCACTGTTAGAGTACATTTGAAAATGATTGATAGCACAATTTTTACTGCACGTGAGATAAACCCAATAAAAACAAAGCATTGAAGCAGATGTTCTAAAATAAAATATTCAGCATTGTTCTAAAAATGATTGGATATTAGTTTATTTGATATACATAAATGATATAAGTAAAATGTTTAAAATTTTCAAAAAGGAGAGAGTCAATTTACAAGCCCTCAACTTTCTTAGAAAGGATTAAAATTTCCAAGCAGTAGAACTTGTGTAGTAGAAATGTCCAATTTTACTGCTGTGAAAGTTTCATTTAATTGTGCCAATGAAAACTTTATTGACAAATGTACATAATGCTCTTGTACATGAACGTTTTCCAAGTACTGTTTGGAGTATAGTTTCTAAGTGTACAGATATGACCGAAGTTGGAGAAGCAACTATTTATAAACTTTTAAAGCAACGAAAGAGTGTACGTATATCAGAAGAAACTGAAACGACAATAGAGAGAAAACCCAATCATATGGACAATACTGTGAAACAATCGATTCGAAGAAAAGTTAATTCATTTTATCTATAAAAAAAGATTCCTTCTTTAGATCAACTTTTCGTAGACATTAATGAAGACGAATTTTTGCCAAACTGTGTAAAATTGTGGAAAACTTCACTTGAACCCTTTATGAAAATAACAATAGAAAATCTGAGCTTGTAAAGAAATTATTTGTTGGAGAAGGCAATATTTAATCGAAATTACAGAATTCAGAAGAGAAGGAAAAATATTCTCTATTTGGAATACATATTTTGTGCCACAAATAAAGGGCATTTTTAAAAAAAACTTTGGCAAGATAACTGGTTACAAATGCTCGTCAGGAATGTAGAAAATAGAAGGTTTGTCTACGGGTTTAAATTTCCAAATGGTAAAGGTCATCGTTTAATTATCACTCATATTGCAGGAGATAATGGATTTGTTGATAATGGATTGATAATGGAAGTATAGTGTGGATGAAATAGCAAACAAAACGGAGTTAAAGTGTTGCGATTGCCACCTTACCACTGTAAACTTAACCACATAGAACTAATTTGGGTTCAAATGAAGACTCATGACTCTCAATGACTCAAGTTTTTCAACCCCTTATTTATTACTTTGAAGTTGGGCAACTTTTGGGTTCTAAACTAATTAAGCTACAGCGCTCCCTGCACAGTACATACATTTTCAACACTGATTTCTATAGCTAAGGTGAAGACGAAAATTAAAAAAAAGTTTTCTACGACCAACAGAAGTGGAGTTAGCTTAATTTGTTTAAAAAATCGTAGCTGCTCTGGTTATAGAGATTAAGATTTAAAATAGGTGCCATTCAATAGTTAAAGGCCTATATTATATGAAGATATGCTTTTTATTTCTAAATTCCGCTATTTATAGTCAAAAATATGAGTAAATTTTACTGTTTTTTCGAGTAATTGAATCGGCTCGGTTACGGCTGGAGCGCGGCGCACCTCAAATTCACGGCGCTTGGAACTACTTATTCGCAAAATCGAATCAACATGAGAATCTGAAGGTAGACCACCATATATACAAATATGTCTTCACTTTTCCCTACCTAGGCTCAATAATAAATGGCAACGACATCAGTCAAGAAAAACAAGCACGGATTCTTAGCGGTAATAAGTGCTTTTATGCATACAAAGACTTAGAGTCTCCAAAAGCTTAGAATCTACAAATCAGTAATTAATTAATTAATTAATTAATTAAAAGAGTTTTGCATTTTGCACACCTAATTTGCACACCTTTTATTGAGTGAAACTAGGACGACATCAGATATTGAAGATATTGAAGTTAAACTTGAAAATTATTGGCATATTCGTTGTGACTCAACGAGTAGATACACTGGAGGTGTTATGCTATACATCAACAAACATTATAATTTTTCAAATTTTAAAACATTTCAATTGCGTAATAATTATTGGTGCAAAATAATAAAAGTTGATGTTAAATCCATGGTTTACTTGGTGGGATGTTTATACCATTCACCATCCAGTTCTGATGCTCAATTTATTGAAGATTTGGAAGAAATATGTGATGCCTCATTTACTACAAACTACCGGTTTGTGTTATTTGATGACTTTAATATTGACTTGTTGGCTAGTAATTTCTATGGTGAAAAAATTAAAAAATTGTTTTCGGCTTATGGGATAAAACAATATATTAGTGATCCTACCCGTATTACTGACACTAGTAAGACTTTGGTAGATTATGTACTTTCTAATCAAAATAATATAAATGCTTGTGTTCACGATTGTCCAAAAATTACTGATCATTCTGTTATTTCAGTGAATATCTCAAATAATAATAGTTATAATATATCTGATGGTAATATATCCAAGTTTAGAAATTTATGTAATCAAAACTTAGATAAAATCAAAACTAATCTTATCATGTGTCACTTTAATTTTGATTCTGTTGATGTTAATATCATTTACCACGAAATTTTACAAAATTGTGAAAATGTAATCAATGACATAATACCAATTGTAAAATGCCAGTTTCAATCAAAATTACCTTGGTTTGATTATGAGGTGTTTAAACAAATTAAACAACGTGACAGGGCTTATAAAGATTTTAAAAAATGTATTGATGTCATTGAAAAACAACATAAATGGCAGGTTTTTAAGAGACATAGAAATGAGGTAGTAAATATGTTAAAGCTAAAAAAAGAGCAATTCTATTTTAACAATATAGACAGGTATAGAAACAATCCAAAAAAAATGTGGAAAACTTTAAAAAAATTAATCAATAATAATAGTCGAGAAATGCCAAACACAGTAATCTTTGAAACTACTACTGGTCTAAAACGGTTAACAAACGAAGTAGAAATAGCTAACAGTTTTAATGAGTATTTTGTGGAAAGCATTGAAAGTATTGTTCAAAGTATTGATAGTTCTGAAACATGGTGTAATGTAAATAGTAATCTTTATTTAAATTTTGAAAAATTTAAAATGCTTTCTATGCAGGATTTGCGAAAAATTATTGGCAATTTGGATAATAAATTCTCACTACATGAAACGTTAAATTGCAGAATGGTAAAGGAAGTTTTTGAAACTATTGGGCACGTTATGTTAAATTTAATTAATACATCTCTTACTACGAGTAGAATTCCTGATGTATTAAAAATAAGTAACATCACCCCTATTCAAAAAATACCCAACACTATCAAAGCTGAAGAATTCCGACCAATCAATACTTTACCTCCTATAGAGAAAATATTAGAAATTGCTGTTTATGAACAATTATTAGAACATGTAACTAAAAATAAAATTTTAATTAATAATCAATCAGGTTTTCGAAAACAATTCTCTTGTGAATCAGCGTTACAAGTTACATTATGTCACATAAAGAGTAATTTAGATAAAAATATGTATGTAGTCGGTGTATTTCTTGATTTAAAGAGAGCTTTTGAAACCATTGACAGAACAATAATGATTTCTAAACTTAAACAATATGGTATAGGAGGTACAGTAATTGCGTGGTTAGAAAATTATTTACAAGATCGCAAACAGAAAGTTCGATTTAAAGACCAATTGTCATCTGAAATGGATAGTAATACAGGGATTCCTCAAGGTAGTGTATTAGGCCCCCTTTTATTTATTCTGTACATTAACGATATCGATATTTTTGTAAATTGTGAATTTATTAATCTTTTTGCCGATGATACTCTAATCTGTTGTAGTGATAAAAATTTTGATTTAGCTATTCAAAAAATGAACACCATTTTAGATATGGTTAATATATATTTAAAAATGAATAAACTTAAGTTGAATGTGAAAAAAACAAAGGCAATGATTTTCACTACCAAACATAAATATAGCTTGCTTGATTCTGAAATCATAAATTTAAATATTAATAATAAAAAAATTGAAATTGTCACAACAGTTAAATATTTGGGATTCCAGCTTGACAATACTCTGAATTTTGAGAGTCACTTCGAGTACGTTCATAAAAAAATATCAAAAAAACTTTACTTTCTGAGTAGAATATCTCAAAATTTATCAATGGAAACAAAAATAACAGTATATAACACAATTATTCAACCTCATTTTGACTATTGCTCAATTTATATTATTAACTTAACAAACTACGCTACAAAAATTACGACGGGAATGAGAATAATTCTTAAAACAAATCGCCGTACCCCAATTGGGTCGATGTTAAATACTCTAAATTGGTTCTCTGTTGAAAATAGACTGTTTTATTTCACCATGATTTTGGTCTTCAAAATAGTAAATGGTTTATCACCTGAATATTTTCAAGAATTCATTTCTTTCAACAAAAGTATTCATTCGTATATTACCCGAGGTTTAGATGACATATAATATATGTCTGACATATAATATGGCTTAAAAAATTCATCTGACCAATTTACAATTAATGTTTACTTTGTTATTGGGCACTGCCTTATCATAATTTCTTTAAAACGGATAAATCAATTAGGTAGATAGATCTTTATTTAAATAGGAACCCTAATATACATACAATATAAATAAAGTACACTATAAATTTTTGATATGTTGTTTAAGTAACAGTTTGAAATTATTAAGACTAGTACATTTTTTTACAGATGTTGGTAACTGATTAAATTTAACGAAGCTTTTAAAAAAGAGCGAATTCATCGTACTTTTATACATAGTTCTAGGTACATATTATGTATTTGTTTTCTTTTCTGTGTTGTTATTTCGTTACTAAATTATTAAACAATAATGTCAAACTGTCAGTTTTTGACAAATCAATCATTACCAACTCACAATAATTATATTGTGAGTTGGTAAACGTTAAAATATCTACCAAATTAATACTTTGATGGAAAAACAATAATATCTAGAAAACTGATAACTTTAGGTATAGGGATTACTTTATAAAATTTGAAGTACGATATTATTACTTTTTGATAGTGATATAAAATACAGGGTGTTCTATTTAAAATTACCAAGAAAATAATGTATTTGCTTTTTGACTTAACCTGTATTTGATTTAACGAATATTATGGAAACGAATATGTTTTATAATTTTTAACAATTATTTAAAAACTATGGTTGCAATAGATCAATGTTCCTATACTCCTTTTTAATTGCACAGGGAGTTAAACTTGATACGATTTTCATGTAATATTGGTTATAACTTTTTAGATACCCGGTGGAAGTGAAGCCGATTTTAAATTTAAAATAAAATACAGGGTGTTTTCATTTAAAAAAACATAAGTTTGGTCTGCCACCATCTTATGGAACACCCTGTAAGATTGTAACTAATTTTAAAATGTGGAGTTTAAAGCTGCCTACAATTTTTTTTAATAACTTTTTTTAGTAATTTTTACTATAACAGATCTACTGAGCTTCCTCACACTAATCAATCACCCTGTATATACAGGGGTGACAATCGACAATAGGACGATTTTGAACTAAATTGTACACAAGAAATTTGCAAGAAAATACTATTTTATTAACATCGAAATGAAGCTTATATTATGCCATTTACAATCATATTAAGTATGGAAAATATTGACATCAACATGGTGACCATCACGTTAGATGCAGTTTTCGATCCTCTTTATGAAATCCTTCATAAAACACCCCAACATCGCTCGACCAATAGTCAGGAGTTCCTGGCGACTTGATCAAATTACGAGGCTTATAAATAGGATATACACGACACTTTAAATAACCCCATAGAAAAAAATCACAAAGTGACAGGTCTGGAGACCTTGAAGGCCACGGCAAATCTCCGAAACGAGAAATGAGTTGTCCTAGGAACAGGTTGCGGGGAATATTCATTGGATCAGCAGGATAGAGCTACGGCAATATGTGACGTGGCACCATCCTGCTGAAACCACATATTCCTTGGGTTTAACCCTTTTCTGCTTAGCTCTGGAACCAAAACATTTTACGTAGCGAATAGAATTACCGGTGACGGTATGGCCAGCTACCGTCCACTACTCTATATAGACTAAATAGCACACTACTACAGAGGTAGTAACGCCGCGCTTGGCCCATTCTCATCCTCTCAAGCTTCGTACTATGCGTTCTAAAACATCCGTATCCCGATTGTCACCCTGTATATATATATATATATATATATATTAATATATATGTATATATATGTATATATATATATATATATATATTTACGGCATAAAGTGGACTCCGCCCATGTTAAAATTCAGGTTCAGGTGAGCTCCGTGGTCAAGTGGACACCGATATACGGAGCTCACTTGACCATTCCATAATATTGGCTCTGTCGATTCGTCAACATGTATAGTTTCATAATTTTTAAAAAAATTTTGGAGCCCATAATTATCCCTGTATCATAAATGTATATCGCTTAGTTCACGTGTATATATTATAGGGGTCGTTCAGATCTTTTTCACTGTATATTGGAACCATATGTATATCGGTTTAAGTAAGCTCTGATAGTTTGGCAACTCTGCTGTAAGATGTATAATTCTCGCGTAAAGTCTGGACGGTTTATATGGACTCCTTAGTTTTGTTATCATTCATACGCATTACAGTGTGTAACAGATATGTATACTATAAACTACCTGTTTTTGGTAGGTACGAGTTCTCTAAAAATAGCTTTATAGATACAAAAGGATTTCATTACCAAATTGGATTTTGTTTCATATGCGGAAATTTTCTAATGTATTTTGTTAACGTGAATATGTCTTCATAAGTTTTATTTAAGAATCCGATTAATAAGAACTTCTTTTATTTCATCCATTGTTTTATGATATCTTGTATACAGCTTTTTTATTATTTTATTTCTGGTTTTATCTATGTACTACATTTAAGTTTGGATAAAAGGTTATCTCAAAATAAATATTTAAGTGCTAAAATAGATATTTTTGTGTAAAAATGGGTAGTAGTGCACAAAAAAACAAAGAATTTATCTAACAAGCATTATACCACTTCTCCAATATTACATACTTCTGGATGTTTTATTTTCTATTTAGGGGTAATATGTTATCAATATAAGTGGAGTTAGTTTCAAATTTGCAATGATCTTTATAAGTAAAAGCTTACTGGCTATACTTAACATGTTTAGTTCAAATAAATAAACCTTGTCCCTTCAGAAAAGAGCGATTTAAATGGAAAAGTCAACTAAGAAAGTGTGATGAATCTTATACCACCCCACATTCACACAGGTTAACCGGTGTTTGCAGGCAAGAGTCCTCCAGGCAAATTTAAGGAAGATAACAACCAACAACTCTGGACAATGCGATATACTTGGATATAAAGTTTACTATGCTGGAAACAACACAAAACATCACAGAAACGGCACTGCAATAGTAGTTGCCCCACATATTAATTCGGCAGTAAAATCTTTCACTCCCCATTCAGATAGAATGATGCTTTTACAAATTCGAGCAACACCGGTGGATATTAATATATTACAGGTATACGCGCCAACGGCAGATAAAGATGAGGCAACCAGCGAAGAATTCTACGAACAACTGGGAAGCCTGATGAAAATGACAAAAAATCATGAAGTAACAATAGTGATGGGAGATTTCAATGCAAAGGTTGGCAGAGGCAAGGTGAATGAGATCGTGGGAAACTTCGGCCTAGGGGAGAGAAACGACAGAGGTGATAGACTTATATGCTTCTGCCAGGAATATAACCTGCTGTTAAGTAATACACTCTTCAAGCTCCCCAAACGTCGACTTTACACATGGAAATCCCCGGCTGACTCACCTGACAACATCATTAGAAATCATATAGATTATATAGCAGTACCAACAAGATATAAAAACATGATAAAATCATCAAAAAGGTACCCAGGTGCCGATGTTCATACGGACCACAATGTTTTGGTATGCAGAATGGTCATGAGAGTAAAACGGCTCGAGAAAAGATCTAATTTAAACACAATCGATATTAAAAAACTCACTAACCCAGAAACCGAAATAAAAGTACGAGAACAACTAGGAAAGAAAATAAAGGACATTAACGAGAACACGTCGGACATAATAGAGAGATGGGATAAATCGAGGGAAGCAATCCAAACAACATGCGCGACTCTATTAAAGCGTGACCGACGAAAAAAGAAAGAATGGATGTCTGATGAGATAATGGATATGATGGATGAAAGACGTAAATTCAAGAATAAAAATGCAGAAAAATACCAGCAGATCCACAAAACCATAAGAACGAAAATTCGAGAAGCCAAAGAAAAATGGTTTTCCAACGAATGCAGGGAAATAGAACAATACGAACGAAAATACGACAGTTACAATATGCACAAAAAAATAAAATCGATGACAAACAAGAGGAAATTCAATAAGTCACCCAACAGCATAAAAGATAGCGATGAAAATCTTATCTCGGAGCCATCAACGATCTTAAAAACATGGAAATCATACATAGAAAAATTATTTGCATCTAACAGGAATGATGATCACCTATATGGAGAAGGAGAAACAGGACCTTCAATTCTTAAATCGGAGATAGAAGATGCCATTGCAGCACTAAAAAACAATAAGTCAGCAGGTCCGGACAATGTACCCTGCGAAATATTAAAGATCCTATGTAAATCAGACAAACAGTTCCTTGATAATCTAGTTGTACTTTTTAACAACATATATAATAGCGGTAAAATCCGGAGAACTGGCTACAGTTAACATTTATTACAATCCCGAAGAAACCAAATGCCCAGATTTGTGATGACTACCGGCTTATAAGCTTGATCAATCATGTCACTAAAGCGTTCACTAAGATCATTCACAGAAGAATATATGATAAATGTGAGTCAAATATTGATAGATCGCAGTTTGGTTTTCGGAAAGCACTTGGAACTAGAGAAGCAATTTTCGCTCTCCAGGTGCTTATACAACGGTGTAGAGACGTTGATAAAGACGTGTATCTGTGCTTTGTAGATTTTAGAAAAGCATTTGACAATGTCAATCATGAACAATTGATAGGTATTCTGCGAAAGACAGGTATTGACGACAAGGACATTCGAATTGTGGCAAACCTATACTGGGGTCAAACAGCAAGAGCAAAAATTGGCAACGAACTCACTGAAAGCGTGCAGATCAAAAGAGGTGTCCGTCAGGGATGTATATTATCCCCACTCCTATTCAATATGTATTCCGAGGAAATATTTAACAAATGTATGGAAAATGCAAATGAGGGCATTAAAATAAACGGCGAGTTAACGAACAATATAAGATACGCCGACGACACGGTGATCCTTGCCAGTACCATAGACGAATTACAACAAGTAATGGAAAGACCTTATTCAGTTAGTGAGGAATACGGCCTGAGCCTCAACTTCAAGAAGACAAAGTGGATGCTGATAAGCAAAAAGCAACAACCTGCTCGACAATTACGGATAAGTAACATATTAATTGACCATGTAGAGTCTTATGTGTACCTTGGCACCAACGTAAATGCAAAATGGGAACAGACCATAGAAATTAAGGCGAGAATAGAACGAGCTAGAGCAGCATTTAGCAATATGGAAAAAGCTCCTCATAAGCAAGGATTTGTCTCTTCCCCTAAAACTACGTATAGTTAAATGCTACATTTTTCCGATCTTGCTGTATGGCGTGGAGGCCTGGACGCTGACGGAGACGCTAACGAGAAAACTAGAAGCATTCGAAATGTGGGTGTACCGACGCATTCTTCGTATATCCTGGACCGAACATGTCACCAACATAGAGGTACTCCAAAGAATCGGAAAGGAGAAAGAAATCGTGAATACAATTAAACAAAGAAAGCTTGAATATCTAGGCCACATATTGAGACACGATAAGTACCGTCTGCTACAATTGATTGTCCAGGGAAAAATAGACAGTAAGCGAGGGCCAGGCAGGAGAAGACACTCGTGGCTCCAAAATCTGCGGAAGTGGTTCGGGCTCACATCGGTCGAACTATTCAGAAGCGCCGCAAACAAGATCAAAATTGCCATGTTAATAGCCAACGTTCGCAACGGACAGGGCACTTGAAGAAGAAGAACAACCATAAGGAAGTTCCTTTCGAGGGTTCAGATGGCGAGGAGCAGCTTATATTTTTTTTGTATATCTTGCAGATGTGATGATCTGATGACTGACTAATTTATAGCTAAATATACTTACGTGTTAAGTATGTGTTTTTGTCACCCATACTAGCAAGGTATATTCGGCAGCATAAGCATAGAGTTTAAGTCTACGTTTTAAGGGTGGAAGAATGTGCTTCCTATTTTGAGCTGACAAGTTTGCGGAGAATATTATTTTTCTGGTTCTAGGTTGCCATTTGGTTTTAAACAAAGTTCTGTGATAGAAACTATCTTCAAGGTATTTATAGCAAGTCCAGAGTTTAAGGATTTCATGACACTATTGGTTCAGGTATATCTTCAGATTTGTGAAAGCGTCTCTATTAGGGACATTTCCGGGGTTTGGCTTAAAATTGATTTATAATCTATTTTTATTATTTCTTATCCTATTCCTATTACTACTTAAAACTAAACATTTGTCATCATTGTCCGGTTTATTTAGTAATTCTTCTTTCTCTACTTGTTGCTTGGCCTCTCCTTGGTTCTTTTTATGTTGCTCTGGTAGTTTTTGGAACACGCTATTTCCAACACATTTTCTTCTTTATAGCACCATCTCCATTCCTTGCCGTCCACTGTGATTTTATTGTATCCTATTTTGACCATTTTTCCATTTTCCCTCATTTCTCTTGCTTTATCTCTTAAAGCTTCCATTTTCTCTCTCTCTCTCCTTTTGTGAGATCCTCTGTAATCCATATATTTTCGATCTTCACATTCTTAAGTTTGTATTTGTTTCTTAAGATTGTTGTTTTTTCTTCTTCGCTTTCAAGTTCAATTAAGCATGTTTTTGTTCCTATTTTTTGTGCTCTTTTAATATTGGTTTTGACTTCAAGATGATTTTCTAATATAGTAGTCATTCCCTCTTTCAATGTTTTTGGGTCTTCAGAGTCTATTTTTGATCCACTGATGATTATATTCTTTTTTCTTTGTCTAACCTTTCTAATGAGCGTTTTAGATCATTTAATTCTTCCGTTATCTTTTTGTTATCGGTTTTGGTTAGTTCGTTTTCTCTTTTCAGTTCTTCTTTCTCTTTTGTCCATTCTTCCTTCACCCTTTCTATTTCCAGTTTTATGCTTTTTATTTCTTCGTTATTTTGTTTTATCTCTTCTTTAACTTCATTTATATATTTCTTCTCATTTCTTCCTCTTATTTTCCATTTTAATCTCCTTATTTATTTCTTCTAGTAGTTTCTTTAGTTCTTCCATTTCGCGATTTTTTATGTTATCCTTTGGAAATGTTCTTAACGTGGCTTTGCTTCTTTTTAAGGCTTCCTCCTCGTCGAATGAGTTATCGTGTTCTGGCTTATTTCTTTTGCTGTTCATTCGATTTAGTTATTGTATTACATTTACTTTTAATTTATTATTTTAATTTAATTTAATTCTAATCCCAACTTTAATCAAATCTATTTTAAAGCCAGATCTGGATTTTTGTAATAAAATTATGTGGCTTTTATTTTGATCATTAATTTCTTGTCAGCACTAATTACTTTCTTATCTGCCAAAAAAAAAACAAAAACAAAAAACGCGTAGGAATGCCTAAGCAGGTCGACCCTTCGAACATTCGCCAAAACCACTTTTTTAATCTTTCACTCAATTATTCATTTACTTAAGACTTGTTAAAATTATTAAAATAGTTCTATCTTACTTGTCTGATGGTATTTTCTTTATTAACTACTATCACCTGTATGCACTTAACTTTTGATACTTATTTTTGAACTCGGTTGAATTTTCTAACTTGTAATTCCCGAATAATTTTAAGTTTATTACGAAGCGAAATTAAATGAACCTACTGTTGTCACTTGCAGGACCGTTTCAAATAGTCAAAAAATTAATAAACAGCGTACTAAAATAGAAATATCGCCTATTTAAGACGTAATCCATTACCGGCCCAAGGTACAAAGCACTCCTGCTAATGATATAGATCTCATAAGAAACTCTCTCGTCCGCAAACATCTTCAATAAAGTGAAGAGAGCACGAAAAATTTTTCACTTAAAATCAACGAAATGAAAACCAGATACAAGCGAATCAACAAAAGAGACCAATTCAATAAATCTAGATAAAATATTAAAGTTAACAATCACAATTTCCAAAATATGGAACACTTTAAATATCTTATAAGATAAATTATCACGGTTAATAATAATGCCACTAAAAAATACAGATAATATTTTTTAACCTCATTATAATATCGCTACAAATCTGCATAGAATAAGAACACATACTAAAAGAAAGCTCTTATAACGATATTGTTCCGGAAAATAAATCCCTTAAGGTAGATCGGACACATGCATAGACGCCAAGATGTCAAACTTATAAAACTGGTATGGAAGGAAGTTAGCACAGAAAATGCCATATCTAAAAAAAATAACATTTCAGTTGATTACAGATTCGTGGAAAATCGATCAACTTGGAGAAAATTTGTAGTTAGCGAAGACCCACCCAGTGTTGTAGCGCTACGTTATGATAATGATAAAGACAAAGGAGAAACAGTGACAAAAAGCAACAAACATGGACTAATGGAGTGAAGCTGCTTTAAAATCTTGATTGGAGAGGATTAAAATGAAAGTATAAGAAATACAATGTACTTTCTTAGCAGTGTACTTTTACCTCTTTCAATAAAGTATGTTTATATGGACTTCTTATTTTTGTTATCATTCATACGCATTACAGTGTGTAACAGATATGTATACTAATGACTACCTGTTTTTGGTAGGTACGTGCTTCTCTAAAAATAGCTTTATAGATACAAAAGGATTTCATTACCAAATTGGATTTTGTTTCATATGCGGAAATTTCCTAATGTATTTTGTTAACGTGAGTATGTCTTTATACGCTTTATTTAAGAACCCTCTTAATAAAAACTTCTTTTATTTCATCTCTTGTTTTATGATATCTTGTATACAGCTTTTTTGTTATTTTATTTCTAGTTGTATCTGTGTATTACATATAATTCTGGATAGATGGTTATCTCGAAATATAGCGCTAAAATAGATATTTTTGTGTAAAAATGGGTAGTAGTGCACTAAAAAGGGAAGAATGCTTAATTTATCTAACAAGAATTATATTACTTCACGATCATTACATATTTCTGAATATTTTATCTAGTATTTAGGGGTAATATGTAATCAATATAAGTGGAGGTAGTGTCAAATTTGCAATGATCTTTACTTTATAAGTAATAGCTTACTGACTGTACTTTACATGTTTAGTTCAAATAAATTAACCTTTTCCTTTAGAAAAGACCGATTTGGTTGATAAAATCAACTAAGAAAGAGTGATGAATCTTGTACCACCCCACATTCACATAGGTTAACCGGAGTCCTCCTGGCAGATTTAAGGAAGATAACTACCATCAGGAAGTTTCTTTCGAGGGTTCAGATGTCGAGGAGCAGCTTACTTTTTTTTGTATATCCTGCAGATGTGTTGATCTGGCCAGTTTTTTCTTCGATTCTAGTCATAAAATGGGCTGGTATGCGTGGAGTTGATGTTACGAATCTAGACTTTGTTTCTTTCGTTATCTAGCTACTTATCTTCGGATATTAGGTGGATTGATAGCTACGATATTTGTAGAGCTTATGTATGGATGTGAGTCTTAATAACTTAGTATATTCGGCAGAAGCATAGAGTTCAAGTCTACGTTTTAAGGGTGGAAGAATGTGCTCCCTATTTTTAGCTGACAAGTTTGCGGAGAATATTATTTTTTTGGTTCTCATTTCATTTTTATAGTAGTATTAGGTTTTCATTTCGTTTTAAACAAAGTTCTGTGAATAATAAAGTGTGATAGAAACTATCTTCAAGGTATTTATAGCAAGTGCAGAGTTTAAGGATTTCTTGACACTATTGGTTCAGGTATATGTTCAGATTTGTGAAAGCGTCTTTGTTAGGAACATTGAAGGAGCATACCTAACTTTTTCCAGGGTGTGGCTTAAAATTGATTCAGATTCTATATTTAGTTTGTTTAAGGTATTATTTAGATTTTTCTCTACTTTAGCAACAAAAGTTTTTGGTTATGCAACAATAGATGTATCGTCTACATAATAAAAGTCCTACTATTTACCGGTATGGGTTGTGTAAATGTTATACAGCGTAGGTGCGATTACGGTACCCCAAAGAAGACCCTTCTTCTACGTTCTCCATCTGCTATTCTTACCGTTGAGTGATACGAAAAATCTTATGTTGTGTAGGCATACACGGATAATACAAGTGAGTTTATTACCTAAGGGGATATCACATAGATTTTGAAAAAATGCCCTCTAATTTAAGGTGTCGTAAGCGGCATTGAGATTGACAATACGACTCCTCATACCTGATATTTTTCATACCCGTCTTCGCTGTGTTGGCAAGATTTAGTATTTGTGATGTACACGATCTTCCCTGTCATATATAGCCACTTTTGTCTTTTAATTTGAGTTCTTCTTCTATTATCGGTTTATATTAAGGATCATGTACAGATTTATTTTGTATAGCTGACAAAATAAATAGATATATTGGCCGATAGCTTTTGTGGTCGTTGGAGTTTTTGCCAGGTTAAAGCATAGTGATAACTTTGTCTTTGCTTTGCTTGTCTACAGAGTTTAGATATTAGCCATTATAGTATTTTTGGTCAAAATTTTATAATTAGTTTTGTGCTCAGATCCTCAATCGGGAGCCGTAATATTGTTTATTTTATACGTGGATAGTGGATCCAAGCTCAACATAGTTAAATGGTTCCCGCAGTGACTAGTTTGAGTCCTCTCTCATTTTAAGTTTTTCTTTGCTTCTTTGCCGGCACTTATTAAGTAATCTTCTGCGATTAGTTTTATACCAAATACCCTAGGTTTGGCCCTCTATGTGCTTACTGCACTAGAAATACGTCACATTTGTGTTAAGCGTTTATGTCTGATAAGCTTAAGTAAAGTATAGCGTATGTATAATACCCAGTTAAGTGACAATCATATTATTCATGTTAATGTAAAGGTTATATACTTTTTGCTTATATAATTACTCAATATAGTATTTGCTTTATTTATTACACCTTCCATCAGGCTTATGAATTGTCTTTATCTCTAGATATAGTTTACTTTATCTCTATAGAATAGTTGGTCCTAAAAAGGACCGATTTCACAAAACTCATATTGGACGAGTGATTGAAGAATTAACCAATTAATTAATTATTCATTACCCAAGGTACGCCCGATTGCGGTGGTCTTATTAGTACTTAAATTTTCGTGAAGGCTTCTACGTTGAACTCCATAAAAAATGACAAAGTATTTACTTTATATGGACTCTTTGTAAAAAGTAAATGAGTTTGTAACATCGGCCACAACTCATATATGGATAATAAGGAAACAAACAGGTTAAAATAGGTGTACACAATTTTAACTGCATATATATCGGCGCCATTGTTCAGGAGATGAGTTTATTCCAGAGATCAAAGATTACATTCTTTTACATGATATTCTAGGTTCTATTTACTTATTTTCATTACTAAAAAGTATATTTATAATAAAGGCCTTAAGCTGTCTTTAGATTCTATGAAATTTTTTTGGCATAGACTTTTAGTCATTTAGCCAGACTCAACATGGTACAAATAGTTGTTTGAGTTTATATTAATAAATATACAAAACAAAAGACAGGTAAACAGGGTCACTCTCTTCTCGCCTAGGGGCCCATCAAGGCATTTTTTAAAAAGACGTACAACACTAGGCCACGGTAAAAAAGGAATTTGACAATTGGGTTAGAAACAAAGGTTACGTTATTAACTAATGCATAATTATTTAGATGGTTATTTTACTATCCTTTAAAAACATAACAAAGGAATCATACACTGCTCTCGAGTCTAGTGATATCCATGAAAATTTAAACCTATGGAAATTGGCAAATTACAAAATACAGACATAATTCTGAATACGAACTTGGGACAAACAGTTTTCCCCTCCTCAACTTATTCAGTTACAATCTATAACGTGTAAACGCATACTTGTTTTATTGTTAGATACAATGAATTTCCATCAAGTAACTTTCAGCAATGTGACAACAAATTGCTATATAACAGTACGAGGCAATATCATCATATTTGCGTTACATTAATATTTATGTGGCAATCAGCTGTAAAAGTCATTGCCGTTTTTCCGATCGTATCATATTTTAGCATAGTCACATAAGAATTCTTTTTAAGCAATATACTGTGTCATATTCTTCTGATTTATTTTGTTGACAATTTATTTATGCTTATTCGTTCACCTTTTGTAAAGCAGTCTGTTTAAATATTAGGGATTTATATAATCTTTTTGTTTATATAATTTGTTTATCGATTTTACTATTTTAGATAGAGTTTCATAGTTATAGTTTTTTTTTTATTTTTTCTATGGTAATACATATACATACCCAATTCGAAAGGGAGAAAACGAACGAGTTCTAAATTGAACATAGACATTATTCTCCATTTCTTC
Source organism: Diabrotica balteata (assembly GCA_918026665.1). Classification (NCBI taxonomy): domain Eukaryota; kingdom Metazoa; phylum Arthropoda; class Insecta; order Coleoptera; family Chrysomelidae; genus Diabrotica; species Diabrotica balteata. The sequence continues at coordinate 56,771,067 of OU898285.1, read as the reverse complement.
CTATATGTTATGTAGAGATCATCGTCATCGTATAATCGGAACGCAACAAGATTTTATTACCATTTCTTCCTTTTTGTCTCCTCATTCCTATTGCAAACTCAGCGACATAAATAGCGTTTTAAAAATATATGTCAATATTGCCGAAGTGCCTTTCCTAGGATACTTTTTGTAAGCCTAGTTCGTTTGATTACATGTAATTGATTTGATAGTCCTCAACAGATATGTATTGATTGTAGGTAGGATAGCAGGTGTTGATAAATATGATGAGTCGGTAAGTAGTCTCATTATTCCTAAATCTGCGCCCTTCATCCGTGGACATCCTAAGGGCATTTTTTCTCTCGGGCCATCCTACCAATTTAACTTGGGAATGCAGTTAATGAGAGAGCCTTTGGATAAAGCCAGCGCAACTTTGGAGTTGAGATTTAGGTTCTTGTACCTCGTTGCTATCTTTATATATGTGTTTGACCTTGGCATTAGTTTCGTTCGATATTGGTTAGTACTCGGACCTTTGTAAGTCGGGAAATACCTCTGATGGCTTTTCTAGCAATCCTGATCTAATTAATACGTTTTCGTTACATATCCACACATTAGCACTGGTTCACTGTTTTATATATCCTGATTTTAGAGATTTATATTAGGCTTCTGGATTTAAAAGTGTTAAAAGGGTTCTATATACATCAGTTAGCTACCTGAATTTTCCCTTTTATTTCTTATGTGACAACGTTATCTACGATATCTACTAAAACGCTGCAATCTTTCAAAATTATATAGCTTTATTGTTACGTTATGCCTTACTCTACATCCTTTCTTTTGTATGTTAAAAAACATTTATTTGATTTTCTCATTAGTGACTATTATACCGTTTTTGCTGCTAGTAGCATTATTTTATAGCATTCTAATATTTAATTTATGGATTATATTTGGATAGCAAATAAATATTCTTTTCCGCAAATCGCCAGAAAATTTTGACATTCCTGTCAAAATTTCTTGAAGAAAAAGTCAGGACTTCCTTACTGTAAGGAAATGTCATTTCCTTACTGTAAGGAAATGATATTTCCGTACAGTTGTTAGTGTTCTACATAAATTATAAAAAAGTTTGACAATTCAACCTCAATAAGTTTCCATAGTAACCCAAGTAATTTTATTAGGAATTTCAAAGCACCATTTATTTGGCAATAAAATTATCGCGTTTTTTTTTTAAATCAATCAATATCAGTCGAATTTTAAACGATTTGCGGAAAAATAGTATGTTTACCTCGTAGGAAAAGCCACATTCCTGGACTCTGTGTTGCTAATCTTCACAGTCGTCCAGGAATGTTAAGCTTTTCCTACCCGGTAAACAATGTACTATTACTTTCTCGGAGAAATAATATTCTAACACACAAAATCCTATTAAATTGCCAAAAACCTCCGTACATATTCTATTCACTTATGAGGGCAGTATAGTCCTGGACTGGCTAATTTTTGGATAATAGGAAACATGAGTGTAGCAGTTTTAATGTTTTCGGGACTGCTACTTGGTGTCGGGGAGCAGAAATATCATACCAAGGTATTGCATATAGGAATTGTTGCTTGAACTTTATTATTATTAAACAACACTATATTTTCTAGTAAAATCATTATGACTTTACAGTAAGACAAATTTTCGATGTTGGTTATGAAAACATCATGTACATACCACCGGGTTCCCTATGTCGATCTCCAGAAAAATCTTTGTAATAATGATACGGGAAACAAAAAACCAAGAATGAAAATATGCGCCAAGAAACTCTGTGATATAACAGTCGAATAAAATACAGATTGTCGATTCAAATAGTCAAAAAATTAATGAACAGCTTACTAAAATGGAAATATCGCCTATTTAAGATGTAATTCATTAAAGGCCCAAGGTACAAAGCACTCCTAGCATATGCTAATGACATAGATCTCATAAGAAACTCTCCCGTCCGCAAACATCTTCCACAAAGTAAAGAGAGCACGAAAAATCAACGAAATGAAAACCAAATACAAGCGAATCAACAGAAAAGACCAATTTAATAAATATAGATAAAATATTAAAGTTAACAACTACAATTTCAAAAATATAGAACACTTTAAATATCTTAGATAAATAATCACTGTTAATAATAATGTCAATAACTAAATACTTTTAGCATAATTCAAATTTTAGACCTATTTTAATACATGGATGCGAATCATTGACATTGACTAAAAAAAATAAGGAAGAAGTACGAATATTTGAAATAAAAATAATTAGAAAAATGTTTTAACCTCATTATCATATCTCTACAAATCCGTATAGAATAAGAACCCATACTGAATAAAGAAAGCTTTTATAACGATATTGTTTAGAAAAATAAATCGCTTAAGGTAGATCGGACACATGCATAGACGCCAATATATCAAACTTGTAAAACTGGTATGGAAGGAAGTTAGCACAGAAGAAAGAATGCCGCTTAGGCGTCTCAGTAAGCAATGGAGAGAAAATATCCAATTATATCTCAAAATATTAACATTTCATTTGATTACAGATTCGTGGAAAATTGATCAACTTGGAGAAAATTTGTAGTTAGCGAAGACCCACCCAGTGTTGTAGCGCCACGTAATGATGATGATAATGAAAAAGGAGAAATAGTGACAAAAAGTAATAAAAATGGACTAATGGAGCAAACCTGCTTTAAAATCTTGATTGGAGAGGATTAAAATGAAAGTATAAGAAATACAATGAATGATTGATTGATTCGAGAAACTTGAGACTTGAGAAAAGCACACTGACGTGTGTATCCATATTAAATTCCTTAGGTTTTTATACTTTTTTTTAGACTTTTATACTAATAGCTTTAAAATTGAATGTTTGGTGAAAATAGCTACGCGACTTTAATGCATCAAATATTTTGTTAATTAAAAATCAACATATTGAAATTAGACAGCAAAAAATTATAATATTAAAGATTAATTTATAAATTATTATAGTCTAATTTTAACTACTTCATGAAATAAATATTACACGCCATAAACTGCAGTAATTGAAAAATTATAAAGATCTTACAGAAGAGTTTCTTAAACTGTTAGACGATTACGCTACTCGATGTTCATATTAATAGGTTCCAAAATGTACCACCTATAAAATTTAAAAATCTACTACTAATACAATTATTGGCAACATCGCAGGAGTTAAGAAGTGTACGGGAAAAGTTATATACGGATCCCAAAAATGTTTGATCCTATTACGGAGTCCACTTGATCCGACGTATTAGTCGGAGTCTACATAAAGCGCTACTCAGATAATAATATACACGGCGTATATTCTCCTGGAGTTAGTATAATACCGTTTTAGTACGGAGCCCATATTAACCGCTAGAAGTATATATATAATATATATGTATATATATATGTATATATATATATATAATATATATATATATATATATATATATAATATATATATATGTATATATGTTCGGAAAGATTTCCGCGGTTAGTACAATAAAACCTAGAGCTAAGATTACGACGCGGTTCAACCCGGAAGACTGGTGAGTTTAATATTAATTTTAGTAATAACATTAATCTTAGCTCTAGGTTGAAAACTCTATTAGCTCTATTAATGTATGGAAAATAAAAATGAGGACATAAAAATAAACGGCGAGTTAACGAACAATATAAGATATGCCGACGACACGGTGATCCTTGCCAGTACCATAGACGAATTACAACAGGTAATGAAAAGATTTTATTCAGTAAGAGAGGAAGACAGCCTGGGCCTCGACTTCAAGAAGAGAAAGTGGATGTTGATAAGCAAAAAGCAACAACCTGCTCGACAATTACGGATAAGTAACATACTAATTGACCATGTAGAATCTTATGTGAACCTGGGCAGCAACGTAAATGCAAACTGGGAACAGGCCACAGAAATTAAGGCGAGAATAGAACGAGCTAGAGCAGCATTTAGCAATATGAAAAAGCTCCTCATAAGCAAGGATTTGTCTCTTCCCCTAAAACTACGTCTATATGGTGTGAAGGCCTGGACGCTGACAGAGACGCTTACGAGAAAACTAGAAGCATTTGAAATGTGGGTGTACCGACGCATTCTTCGTATATCCTGGACCGAACATGTCACCAACATAGAGGTAATCCAAAGAATCGGAAAGGAGAAAGAAATCGTGAATACCATTAAACACAGAAAGTTTGAATATCTAGGCCACATATTGAGACACGATAAGTACCGTCTACTGCAATTGATTGTCCAGGAGAAAATAGACAGTAAGCGAGGGCCAGACAGGAGAAGACACTCGTGGCTTTAAAATCTGCGGACGTGGTTTAACTCCTGATGTAGTTGACTTTTGTAGGGATGGTATTTTTCTTTTTTTAAAATACGTAATACCAATCGTTGGGAAACTCCAGCATATTCACCCATTTGTGTTGAACTACTGTGAGGATTGTCATGTATAACCCGACAAGCGAGAGCTGACGGGTTGCGTGTAGAACAAATTGAAAAGTGGAAGGGATTGCTCATTTGTATTGCAGTCGGCTAGGAGTTCACATCGTGTATAACCGTTTAAGTACCTATACTATATACCTATAATCGCGATTAAGTACCTCTCCTATCTCTCTTAGAATAATTCCTTTTCTATTTTCGCGCAGCTCACCCGCCAGCTCTCGCTTGTCGGATTATACATTTAATAAAATATCAAGTTTCACATTGTGTTCAATTTTAGGACGCCCAGCGTTTGGAATATGTTTAACGTGCCCAGTTTCTCCAAATTTTAGGACTATTTTACTTACTGTTGATTGGCTTATGGGTCTGTCTGGATATTTTGCGTTGAATAAATTGCATATCTCGTTCTGTGTTCTGGGTTCTCCGCATCCGCTAAGAATTAAAAATTTTATACGTTGTGTTTCATTTAGGTAAGCCATAATTTAGTATTCAAAAGTAAAATATACAATTGACATTTAAAATATACAAAAAACATTTACGTCAATAAATATTACATTAACTATGCCACTATCACTTGCTTGAATTAACATTTGACAAAAAGTTTCAGTGTTTATGAGATAAGTTTTTGTGTCCATTATTATTTTTACTTATTTTTGCTTTTTTAAGTATTTACTTCAGAAAGTCATGGCAGGAACCGATGGATGACTTTTCGAACATTTAATTTAAAATAATTGTTATGCATGATTTGGTTACTTTAAAGTACATTATAAATTAAATCATTAGTTGTAATTTAGTTGAATTTAAATTTAAAAAATTGTTTTTGTACTCTTCATATTATTAAAAATATTTAAGTTAAAAATGTAATGTCGTTAAATAGAGAATTAAATTCTCGTTTAAATGAGGTGCCGCCATTATAGCGATTTCTATTAAAAAAAAACGATTATGTCACTACACCTACACCGGTAACGTCATCCCCACTCCATGTACGTTAAAAGATGGGTATTTTATAACAAAAATCGACCTGTTTCGGAATTTCCCTCAAAACTCGACGGTTCTCGAAATAATGATAATATTCCATAATTTAGCCGTTCACTGTATATTTCTTTTCTTTAATTCAACCTCTCTGTTACTAGTACAACTATAATAATATATTTATATTTTTATAATGTTTATAATAAGTTTTTCTTTATTTTTAGGACGGCTCGCGTTGGTATCTTGACTTACCGCCTGGGTGCCCCGCATCCCTTGCACCACCGTACAGAACGGCCCTGGCTAAAAGAAAACAGTTTTAGAACCCTTTTTAATGTGAAAACTTTGATCCAATGCAATGAATGACACTATTATCGCAAATGCATTAATAAAATTTTAAGCATCTTGTCATTATTGTTAGTTCCTTGTTCTAGGTATTATACTAGCAGTTTGACTCAGTTTTCAACGTGTGGTCATAAAAAAAGCGTTGGACCATCGTTTCAATACAGCTCTTTCTTTCAATGAAGCACATACAACGGTTTCATAAAAATTTTTATGGAAGAAAAAAGAAATATATTCAAGATGCTTTTATTTTGAAGCACGTGCACCAGCACGTCATAAGTATCAGACGGATAAAAAAGTAATAGCAGTAAGTGTATTGTATATTTATACAATGCTCTTAACAATCATGCAAACACAGAGCTTTGGGTGCCACGAAGAAATTTTATCAGTTGGAAAAACTGTCGACCAAACAAAGAGGTGGGTTAACAGAGTGTAAGTAAAAAATTATTACGGAATAAAATTAAAGAATTTATAGAATCACTAAAATGTAACAAACCATATCGTTGCAGATCATCCTCAAAAGTAAGAGTTTACTTGGATCCAATACGTAATGTTAAAAACTGTACCGTAGGTATCTACAATGATTCTGTAACTAAAAAGTTGGAAGTAAGGAATTGTTTTTTCGTAATATAATTAATAAAATATATAATACAGTTTGATTTTTTTACTGCAGTCTATGTCTATTTTATTTTTCTTTGTTTGAGAGAAACTACTAAACGCTGCGAGAACAAACAAGAAAAAGTGTGATTTTGTATCGACCGCATAAATTAAGACCCAAGAGTTTCTATGGTAGATTTGAATCCATATATTAGGATATTGGAGCACAAATTCAAACTTTTCACTTCTAAATTCTTCTTCTTGTGCCGTCTTCTAACGAAGGTTGGCGATCACTTCTTTAAACGCTTCTCGATCTTTTGCAACGTGAAATATCTGTTCAACACTGAGGTTAGTCCAATCTCTGATATTCCTCAGCCAAGATTTCTTCTTTCTTCCCAAGCCTTTCTTCCTTCTACTCTACCTTGCATGATGACTTGTAGCAGAGAGTATTTATCGTTTCGGAGTATGTGGCCCAGATACGAAGTTTTTCTTATTTTAATTGTGTTCATAAGCTTTCTGCCATGTCCAACTCGTCTTAACACTTCCTCATTTGAGACTTTTGCAGTCCAAGGAATCTTCAAAATACGCCTATATAGCCACATTTCGAATGCCTCCAATTTTTTTATATATTGGGCTTTCAGAGTCCAAGCTTCTACCCCATATAGTAGTTGCGACCAAACATAACATTCGACGAACCTCAATCTGATGGCCATACTCAATTTCTTACTTGTAAACATTGACTTGTATTTTGTAAAGCCTTTTCGAGCTATTTCTATTCTGACCTTTATCTCCTGCTCTTGATCTAACTGTGAGTTTATAATTGCTCCGAGGTATTTATATTTGTCGACTCTCTCTAGGGGTTTACCCTCCAATGTCAGTTGTATGTTGTCAACAGGGTTTTTTGAGATCACCATGTATTTGGTTTTATTTATATTCATTGTTAGTCCCATCTTTTTGCTTTCTCTGTTAATGATTTTCAGGAGAGTTTGTAAATCGTCTATATTCTCTGCCATGATTGCGGTATCGTCTGCAAATCTTATGTTATTAATGATGCTCCCTCCAATCCTTACACCTTCAGTTCTTTCCCATAGTGCCTCCTGAAATATTAGTTGGGAGTACACATTAAATAATTGTGGCGACAGCACACATCCCTGTCTGACTCCTCTTTGAATTTCCACCTGGTTTGTCTCACTATCTTCCACCCGTACGACCGCTGTTTGATTGTAGTACAGATTTTTGATTAAATTAATATCCTTGGGATCTAGGTGTATGTGTTTCAATGCATGTATGAGTTTACCATGTTGGACTCTATGTTGGACTCCAAGTCCTATTCACTTCTGAATAGGAATCAATAAAACAATATAACTGTTATTTCGGTCTCTTTACCTCCTCAGCAGTTCGAGCTGATTCCGATTCAAACCTAAAAGTTTAACTAATGTCTCCAAAATCTTCCCACTGTCATTGGTTCGAGCACAGAGGTGCCACCTGATTTGGTAGCGAAGAACTAAACATTTTTAAATAAATTGTTTTTTCTCCTCTGTGCTGTCGAAATGTGCAAATATTAGTAGCTTTAGCAAGCTATTGCTCTGATGAAAAGCCATATATTATGGCATTGAGTACAAATTATTTCGGTATCAAAAACTGTTATTTCAGTATCTCTACATTGTCAGCTGTTCGAGCTGGTGGGTTATGGGACTTTTATCAATTACGAAACGGCTTGGAACGCTTTTGAGCATGAGAATCAAAGGCATTGATGATAGAGATCTCCGTATCATAGAAAAATTATGGGAATGTAACTAACGAATGATGCATTTAAAGGAGGCGAGAGGGGTGTATTCTATCCCGCTGTTATTTAAGATCTATTCGGATATAACTTTCAAACAGGCTTTGCAAGATAAATATTTTGGGAATAAAAATCCCTGGTGAACTGATTAGTAATCTAAGATATACTGTTATCTTATTGTGATATTCTCCAGGGCATTCAAGAATTACTGCAATGTGTAAAAATAAACGTTTCTAAGACAAAATTGATCATTTCAGTCGCCAACCTCATGACAATGCTTCCCTACAGATATATCAATAAAACATTGAGAGTTACTCACTTTAAATATTTGGGATACTACATTACAGACCAACTAGACCCAAGTAAAGAGATCATGCGTAGAATTAAAGCTGCTCTCACAATATTTCTAAAAATGAAATCATTCTTTTGTGGCCATAGCTTATCTTTAAAATCACGTCAAAGAATGATCAAATCCTATATCTGGTCAGTATTGTTACATAGCACTGAGACCCGGACTTAAAAGTTGATACGATCAATCGCCTAAAGGCGTTTGAGATGTAATTGCATAAAAGAATGACCCGAATATCCTGGACAGCGATGCAGCCAAACTGTTTAAATAGAGCAAATGCCGCTCGTAAGTTATTAAAAACTATTATAATAAGAATGATTTCTCTGCGTCATGTTTTTCGAGAAGACCGGTACAGAATCATGCAGTTTGGAATGAAAGGTAAAATCGAGGCCGCAGAAGAATTGGAAGAAAAATATAATTGCTCAAGAACATTCACGATTTGATAGGAATATGCAGTGCCTAACAACTATTTTGATCAGCTGAAGACCGTTAATAATTCCCCAATTGTAATTGCCAACAGAAAGACCCATGAATAAAGTTTATACAGACGACCAGCTGACTGGCCCTTCAATCACCAAAGAGGAGATAGAAAAGGCAATATTAAACTCAAAAAACGATAAGGCACCTGGACCAGATGAAATCCCGTCAGAAATACTCAAATTACTGGATGAAGGGGAATTTCAGCACTACACAAAATATTTAACTTAATTTATGAAACTGGCTGCTATCCTCAACAGTGGTTACGCTCTACCTTTATTCCCCTGACCAAGAAAGTCAATGCAAAAAGATGTGAGGATCACAGACTCATTAGCCTGATGAGCCACACTTTAAAGATATTCTTAAAATTACTATATCAAAGATTATACAAAAAATGTGAATGGGACATCAGTGACTCCCAGTTCGGGTTTAGGCAAGGTTTAGGAACACGAGAAGCAATAGTAGCAACACAGGTGCTGGTCCAAAATTGTTACGATCAGAAGAAGGATGTGTTCCTATGCTTTTTGGATTACCAAAAAGCGTTTGATCGTGTCCAACACCACAAATTAATGCAGATCCTCAAGAAAGTTGATATAGACCAAAAAGACATAAGATGCATTGAAAACTTGTACTGGCATCAAACGGCACAGTTAAAAATAGACAATTCTATATCCAAACCCATACATATAAGAAGGGGCGTTCGACAGGGATGTGTGCTTTCCCCTCTTTTATTTAACATTTATTCGGAAGCCATATTTCAAGAGTCTTTGGAGGATGCAAAGATGGGAATCAAAGTGAATGGAGTATTGATCAACAACATACGATATGCTGATGATGGTGTCTTAATTTGTGACAACATAGTCGATCTTCAACAACTTGTCACTATAATCGGAGAATACAGTAAGCGAATGGGATTAGAAATTAATACCAAAAAAACCAAATTTATGATCATCTCCAGAAACTTGGATGCACTTGAAAACTCCACCATAACACTGAATACTAAGTCCATTGAAAGTGTGAGTAAATTTAAATACCTGGGATCGTGGCTTTTTGAAGACTGGGCATCGGACAGGGAAGTAAAATGTCGCATTGAGCAAGCTCGACAAGCTTTCGTAAAATTCAAGAAGATACTGACTTGTTCAGAGTTCGATCTTCAACTGAGACTAAGGTTTACTAAGTGCTACGTGTGGTCAGTGCTGCTATATGGCGTAGAGGGCTGGACACTCAAAACGAGGGATATAAACAGATTAGAAGCTTTCGAAATGTGGCTCTATCGCCGTATCCTAAAAATACCATGGACAGCGAAAATCACAAATATAGATGTCCTTAAAAGAATAAACCAAGAACGCCAACTTTTCGAAACCATCAAGAAAAGGAAAACGGCGTATCTAGGTCACATCATGCGAAATGAAAAATACCAGTTCCTCCAACTTATAATCGAGGGTAAAATTGAAGGCAAGAGAGGAATGGGACGCAAGAAAATGTCCTGGCTCCGAAACATAAGGCAATGGACAGGGATTAACGTCATACAATATCTGATACATATTGCAAGAAATAGAGAATTAATGGAAAATGTGATCGCTAACATCCATTAGTGGATTTGCATCTGAAAAAAGAAGAAGAAGAAAATTGCCAACAACGTTAGGGGGACCTAATGGGACCTTCTGAATAAAATGTTTTATTTCAGTTAGATTTCCGTTTTTAATAATTGTATTGCCAAAAAATGTAGAAATAAATATGTAATTTTACTTTAAGAGTTTTTTGTCAAAACAAATAGAATAACAATAAGGAATAGCAATAAGGAATGAAGCAAAAAATGTAAGCAAGGATGATGCCGAGTAAGAAAAACGTAAAAAACGATTGTAAGATTAGCAGTAAAAGTTTTTAATTTCGAGTTAGAAATCTTTAGTTTTATTTATTAGGGAAGAGGCGGCTAATCGTGCGCGTCGGGTAATTGTGCGCATCAATATTTCTAATCTTTTATTTATTAAAATGGCAAAAACTGTATTGTCGCGATATCTATTAGCAACTGCCAGATCTATCATACACAAACGAACGTCGGAAGATACTTTTCCAGTTGGCAGATATCGTTTACATGTTTTCGCGTGGTATATCACTGTTTGTGTGTCTAAGAAAATAAGCGGTAAGTTTTTTGCTTGATAAAAAATATTTTAAAAAGTTTTAAGCACTGGTGTAGTTAGTTTTGAGCGATTCTTTTTTGTTTTTATACAATTTTGTGTTATGTGGTGAACTGGAAGGTCGTCTAATGGTGTATATTGTGCACCTTTAGCCAAAAAGGTATATAAAGGCATTTTGTTACGTTTTTTGACTGAATTGAATACAGATTTTTCAATCAACCGATCTTTATTAAAATTCTGCAACAAAATAAGTCTAAACGTCCATGTAAACAAGTTTTATTTAAAAATGCCATTATTTTCCAGATGCCCAAATATCGACGAAAAACCACAAAGGCGTCCTGGAAACTATGAGCACGGCTCTAGATTTCGTAAAAAATGGTAGTAAAATATGTGAAGCTGGAAGAAGGTTCAATATTCCGGAAGCTTCTATTTGAAAATAAAAGAAATGTGTTGATGATGGACGTGACATTGTAAATCCTCATGTTGGGAAGCGTTGTATCTTTTCCCTCGATCAAGAAAAACAATGAATAGAGCACGTTTTAAAGATGGCGAAATTATTTCATGGTTTGACCACAAACCAGCTGAGAAGACTTGCATTCTTATTTGCGAATAGTCATATTGAGCATTTATAAATTTAATACTCAATGAAAAAATTCAAGTTCATTTTCAACTTTTTGATGATATTGTACATAATGAACACCATGTTCTATCCATGTCACAAAAAAGTTGATTTTTGTTGACCAGTGTAATTGAATCGGTATAAACAAAAACGTTTTATCATTTTTTTTTTTTCATTTTTGACATTTTAATGTAAATTAAAAGATTCATGTCAGTGACTCAGAATGTTTTTGTAGATAACACTATCAACATCTGTATATTGTATTGTATTATTGTGTTCTGTAAGTCCCTCATAAAATTACATAACCACATGTTTGATTGTTTTTGTGAGGTTAAAGTTGTATTTAGCACCATTTTATTGCATTTTTGTAAAAATTGCGATGGGGAAAGAACAAAATAGTACTAGCGACGGAAGATAATAATGTTTTTTTACCTAATAAACTAAGGTTTATTTCATTGAAACTTTTTTTTGATTTTAGATGTAAGCATAAGTGTACTGACCGCTTGCACAACCAAGCATAAAGGATATTCGTTCATTTGAGAACACTGAAAACTAAGAACGAGTAAGATATTTTATTACAATCATTGATTACCTGCAACAATGTAAATACCCATAGACCCAGGAAAGAAGGAGTAGAAGCGTAGGACTGCTCATAAAGTTTATTTTACATACGAGGTAATTGTGGGTGAAACCAGAGGAAACGTATTTTCAGAAGCATTTAAGTCGCTCTGTGACATTAAAATAAGTTGTATTATCTTCGTGGGAAAAAATTGGGTACTCATGCAATCAGTGGTCATACCAGGTTATTAATGATACACCATTTTGAAAATTATCCATTAAAAGAAAGTAAATATGCGGAAAAGCCTACAAAATATTTGGACGCAAGACTGAATGTTACAATTTTATAAAATATGTTTAAAGAGAAACGCCCCGAGTCAAAATGCAGCTATGAGTTATTCTTAAGGTTTTTCAAGGACAACTTCAATTTACGATTTGGCCGCCCCCAGATTGATTCATGCTGCACTTGTGAAGAACTAAGTTTTAAATTGAGAAGTACTCTTCTTATTCATGCAGCAAAAAGAAATATTGCTGCTGAATTGATCATTCACAAGCGTAGATCAAAAAATTCTACAATAAATTAAAAAGAGAAAATAACAATGAAACAAAAAGCAAAAGAGCCCCATGTGCTAGTAATAGTTTTCGATTATATGCAAAATATTTCGTTTCTCATGATTCCAGTACGGGAAATCTTTTATTTGAGATAACTAACGGCAAATTTGTTGTGCATTTATGATGCAAAAAGCAATAAGTTTAATATTTATCTATACCACGAAGCACAATGTGAAGAATTCACAATGCTGGAGAAGATGAACACGACATCCAGTAGGAGGCAACATCGCATTTTGAAGCATTAAAAAAATGACTGAATATTAGAATTTAAAATTTTTACTTAAAATTGTATTTTTGTAGGTTAAATATATTTTTCTTGAACAAAATGAAGTTTTTTTTGTCATTTTAGGAATGTTTTAAGTCGACAAAATTGGAATTATTTATATCATATATATATATATATATATATATATATAATATATATATATATATAATATATATATATATATATAATATATATTCTTCTGAGATGTCCTAGCTCTAAACGAACTTTCTCCATTCCTTCCTATTGGACGTCATCTGTGTTGCTTCCTGCCAAGTCTTACCCTTACTCTGCAGTATCTGCGAGTGTCACTGTTCCATTCTTTAATGGGTCTTCCTCTTCTGTTCTTCCCTATTAGTTTGGCGTCCCACACTCTTTTTACTTGTCTACTATTGTCCATTCGGGTTAGATGTCCGAACCATGCCAATTTTTTCTCCTTGATTGAGACGAGGATCGGTTTGATTTTGAGTCTTTCTCTTATTTCTTTATTTCTGGTTCTATCAGTTCGTTTTACTCTCATCGTTCTTCTGAGGTATTTTATCTCTGCTGTCTGAATTCTACTCTGATGTCTTTTGTGTAATATACAATTTTCTGCTCCATATGTCACTGTAGGTCATATATTGTTTTGTCTAATGTCATCTTGGTCTATGTTGATATTTCTTCGTTATTAAGGAATCCTCTATTTAGTACTTGGAATAGTTTTCCTGTGTTTTCCATTCTGTTATTAAGATCTTCCTCGATGTCTCCTTTGTTGTTGATTACTGTTCCTAAGTATTTGTATGAATTTGTCTGTATTATTTTTGTTGGTCTATCATTACTTGTATTTGATCTCCCGCCCCTTGTTTCCTTGATATTTTCATTATCTGAGTCTTCTCTTTGTTTACGTTTAACTTGTATTTGCTTGCTTCTAGGTTCCATTTGTCTCTGTTGTATTTCAGTTTTTCTGCTGTTTCCGCTGTTAATACTATGTCGTCTAGAAATATACACATTTCAGCGTTTATCATTTGCATTCTGTTCCAACCGATGCAGTATTTCTTGAATGTTTTTTACATTCTTTCATTATCTCATCTATTACATTTATCTTAAAAATTTGAAGTCCATATTATTGCATTAGACTCCTATTTACTAAACCGTTTTATTACAGGTTCCATATGAAAAAAAAATCCAAATTTCCCAACACCTGAAAACGGCTCTCCACCAATGTAAACTATCTAAGGACTTCAAGAAACCACGCCAGCAGCTTCTGCAGAACAACATTATTTAAAATCGTCACACATCGACAGGGCAAGAAATGTTTGCAAAAGATGTATGCATTTTTTTTGTAAGTTGTAATATCCCACTATAAAAATTGGATAGCAAGGTGTGTCAAAATTTTTTTGAAAACATATTGTAAAGTTGAAAATAAGTCAGTACAGGTACCAAGTTCTTCAACTCTTTACAAGAAATATGTGCGGGCATTTTACAAAGACGTTATTGAAGGTATTAAAAGCCGGATAAGAGATGAATTTCTGTGGATATCTGTCGACGAGACTACTGACGCCAAGGGTCGGCAAAATCGCGAATTTAATTGTTGGAGTTTTAAACAGTTCAGCTGATGACTCCAACAAGTCGTATTTAATCAGCGTAAAGCGTAAAGCTGTTATTAGTCTTAAGATTTTTTTTCCGAATTTGATTCATTGTACATGCTTAGCGCAAGGTTTAAACAGGGTGACAGAAAAAGTTAGACTCGAGTTTTCAAATGTAAACACTTTAATCAACAATGTACAGAAAATATTTTTAAAAGCACCATTGCGAGTAGAAGTATGTAGGAGATGCTTCCCGATATCCCTTTGCCACCGGAACCAGTATTGACTAGATTTGCAATATTTCTTGCAAATAATTATACTGATATCAAAAATGTTATATCAAATTTTGATCCTTCTTGCTGTATTGCTGTTCAGAAATGTCAAAATATTTTTAGTGAGAATTCTGTTCAGAATGAACTGTCCTATATAAAAGCAAATTTTGACATAATTGGATGTAGTTATGCATAAAAGAACCAACCCAAAATATATGAAAATGAGCTATGACAGGTTTTATGTATTTAAATTGCAAAAAATGTAGTAGGGCAGTTTGAATTATTAAGGCGTTCATTTATGGATAAAACTAATTTATTGGTGTAAATCTAAGATAATTTAATGACCATATTATAAAAAATGTTATTTTGTTTTTGTTATGTGGCTTGGTTCTTTTTTGCATAATGTGAATACCTGGATTATAAAATTTGAATATTGGAACCACTCTGATATTTATTCAATATGGATAAAAAGTAACACTTTAGAAGGCAAAATATTTTATTTATCAAATCAACATGTATTATCCGTCAAATTCAAAATCTAAATTAGCGTCGTAACCATCAAGATAATCTTCAACATTACTATCACTTGTCAGAGTAGTATAGTGGTGCTTAACGTCTTCAGGAATAAGATGTAGTAAAGATGAGATGTCTTCAAGCTTTTTGGGCGATATTGGTTTGCCCGTAGGCCACAGTTGAGTTAGCGATGGCGAAAAGATATTCCTTGTGTTATCTAAAGAAGGTCTGCCTTTTGATTTTTTTGAAATGTCTACTTGAACATAGTCTTCCCTGTGTGTTTTTGACATAAATAATTCAAATGGTTTTTCTTTATAAATTTTTATTTCTCTCAAACGAAGCCAATTAATTTTTTCTCCAGACGTATCTACTTTGCGGTTGGTGATAAGCTTTTCTGTATCTTTGGTCCCAAAAAAATGTTCCGTTTTCATTTTCGTAACCTGTAAGGGATTTTTTTTACATCTTTTTATGATATTCATGTAATCGTCTTCACTGTAGATTCTTTGCTGTAACTTTAATGCCTTTTCTATGTCTGAAAAATCGCTGTCGTTTTTTAAAAAACTATGCCCGGAAACCAAAAACCTTAATGAAATATCTTCTAATGTCAAATGATTTTCCAATGCAGCCTTTAACATTAGTACAATTTTTATATTTCGGTTTTGGCCACCACAAGAATCTGACCAAAGTATGAGATGTTTTGTGGATTCAGGAACATGTCGCGCAATGTGCTTGAGCAAACAAGACCCTACCTCCTGAGCTCCTCTACCAGCTTTGCCTTCTAACCATGTATAACAATATCCTTTATTGAATTTGCATGAATGAATACCAGTATTATAAAACCATATCTGTCTCTTATAGAAAACTATATTCGTGGGAATTTTTGGCAAGGGTAATGTTTTTTCCATGTCAAACGTAAGGACTTCTAAACTGTCATCGGTTTTTGCCTGTTGCATGTCTTTGTTCATTCTGTTTCTTGCTTCTTCCTGATTAGTTAAATGTATTTTATGCTCCTGCAAAAACTTTTCTTTATCATCGTTACTCTTAGCACATTTTACAGCAGCATTTAGTTTGTCACATAGATTACAGGTGTCCTTTTTTAACGACTTACGCCGTAGATTAAAATTTGAATAAAAATTTTTTTATACTTTTGATAGCTGACTGGATTTTCCACTTCTTCTGAATACAAAGAATGCATTTTCTCAATAGTTATGTGGCTTTCTAAATACTCAGCATCTTGCATTTCTTCCCGTCTGTAATGGGACTTATATTTTGGAAGTCTTTTTATGTGGTCAATAACTTCGTTGAAACGTGTACTGCTAAGTTTATTATAACCACCATACGCTCCTCTCTTATCAACTATACTGTCCGACTTAATCTTCACGAGAGCGGTATTAACACGTTTTGTTGATATTTGGAGCGTTTTAACAAACATGTCCCGGCAAACCTTAATACTACTTATTTTATATACTCGAGTAAATTGTTTCACCAGATCACCAGAACTAACTCCATAATGACGCTTGACTGGTTCCTCGCTGATTAGTGTACCTAAATAAGTTGTTTGGGAATCATATGATCCTAATTTCCAGTATTTCTTAAACAGTTTTTCTCGTTCTTCCACAGAAACCATCTCACTGCACCTATTCTTACACTTGCACACGTAGTTTTCAAATTCTTTGGAACTAACATGGATACCTCTATAATTTACGTAAGGTTTGTTGGTGTTCTTGAACTTTTTTCTGCTATCACGTGTTTGATTGTTATATTTGCGTTTTCGACCCTTCAGCCGTCTGCCTGTAGAAGTACTTTGATTGCTAACTACATCTTCCAACGGGGCATTTTCATCTTCTGTATCTGATGAAGAGGGTACATAATTCGCATCAGCAATGCTATCATCGGTGTCTTCTGAAAAATCACCCGAATCTTGTAACAGATTATCACCGTCAATGGTAGGTTCCTAAAAAGTATTGATGTTAGGTTTCAAATTTTTACTTAATCTAAACAAATTTATTTTTGCAAGCTTTTAATACTTATTACATACCTCATCTTTGTTTTCTTTTTGTGTTAGCTGCACCATATATCGTCCTCTGGACACAGACATAATGATATCACTCGTTAACACTTAAAATGTAACTGAAAGATAACGGTTTATGTAAACACAACCGGAACCAACAATAGAATAACTAGGTATGAAATTTGCATAAAGGAACCAACCCGTTTGGTTCCTTTATGCAGAATGCAAATAGGTTGGTTCTATTTTGAATTTTATAGAACACTAATTTTTATAATCGAAAACTTCATTATCTCAAAACTGCCAAAATGTGGGTTGGTTCCTTTATGCAGAACTACATCCAATTGCAAACTTTGTTACAAAACTAGAGAGTCAAAAATTATCTTTATGTTAGTATTTGCATTGTTGATTCTGTCAAAGAAAGAATAGTAAACCTTCAGGAATAATTGAAAAAAAAAATTAAAGATAAATTTAGTGAAGTTTTAAACCGGAATAAAGGCTTTTTTTATTGCGATCAATAAATAACATAATCAATGGAATCTTTAACGAAGTTATTAATATGTATCCCTCGCTAGTGTCAAATTTTAGATTTGCGCCAATTACATCCTGTGATGTTGAAAGATGGTTTTCCTCATATAAACACATATTTTAACTGATAGAAGGCATAACATTACTCTTGAAAATATTGAACATTTTATGATTATATACTGTAACAGAAAGAACGAGGACATTTTCATGTGAATTTTCATTTATATTTTTTTATTAAATGTAGTAATAAATAAACACTCTCTAAGTTATACTATAATTTTATTTCTCACCAAATCTCAAGCCCTAAAAATTAAAAAATATTTTTTTAAAGTGCATATATAAATGCATATTGCATATAATAAAGGCATATTTGGTTACTTTTTAAGTGTATGTTGCATGCATATTTTAACCATTTTTTAGAACATATAATCCATTCTCTATTCATTAGTTTACCACTGGCTTTCAGTATTTTCATTTTATCTTCGAATTTTTTACATTCAATAACACACATTGTTTCATTTATCTTTTGTACCCTATTTATTTCTGATTTTACTCCCATTTTTTTTCTATGAAGTTCTCTTGTTGCTCTGCTTCTATTGTATCTATTCGCAAGCGTCTCATTATTAGGTTATTTTTCTTACATTCTTTCTTTCTTTCTCATTTTCTTACTTCATTACATCTAAAAGTATCAAAAACACTCTCAAATTTTTTGGTATTTATTTAAATGACTAATACAGATAGATTTTTCCAGATTAGACAGTTTTTTCCAGTTTTCCTCAAAAATGGTTTTCATGCACGTTTTTGTTGACACCGATTCAATTAGATTAGAGCTTATCGTTAGGTATAACATCAATAAACGTTGTAAGTTAAATTAATTACTATTTAACTGGAATAAGCCACAATTAAAGATAAAAAAATACGTTTATTGACGTTTCAATTTCCGCTTCGGAAATCGTTCTCAAAATACAAACAGTAAGTTAAACAAATTTTGTTTTTTGTTACATAGTGAAAAATTCTTCTAATAATTTAATTTTATCTGACTCATTTATATTGACAATTCAGACATACATTATGCATTTTAAAGTAGACGACTTTAAAATGATATTGCCAATATTGTTGAGTTGCGCTCCTGGGACGACTTTACTTATCAGATAGTTCATTCGATTACATGAAATCAACTTTAACTTGAGAATATCCGTCAGAAAAAAATCATAGCATGTAATTCGTCTTTAAAAAGACAAACACATGACATGATGACAGTAAAATTCTCCTGTTATTGATTCCATAGTAAATTATGAGGGAAAAACCAGGAAAAAAACCTCATAATACTATCCCGACATGGTAAGTATTTGTTCGTGCATTTAGTTTACCTTCAATAAACACCAAAATTCTGATTTTATATGTTTCGTTATTTAAAAAAAAACATAAATGATGTATCCTCTATATGTTACTGACTGACTAATACTGGTATTTTCTTATTAATAACTTCCTCTTTCAATATTGGTAACCAGATCCTACTACATTTTGCCGAGGAATTTGCGACACAATTGGCCTCAGTAGTATAATTAGAACCGCTTCTTTGATTTTTGTTTTTTACCATCCGTTTCTTTTAGGACTACATTTGAATTATTCCATTGAACCCTATGTTCATTCTCCCATGCGTGTTTACATATTTGAGATCTACCAAATTCTCTATTTTTAATATAAGATTGATGTTTACTTATTCTAACATTTAATGTTACAACATTATTATTATTGTTTCTTTAACAAAAGTTAAAAAAAATCCGTTCTTGGAGGAGAAACATTTGTTAACATCGGTTTTATTAAAAAATGACTATCCTTTATCGTTTATAAATAAGGAATTTTCAACAATCGATCGAATAGAACAGAACAACTTAGAACGAGATCCTACAGCATACACAAGGAATAATACGAGGAAAATAACAATACTGTACATAAAAGGATTATCAGAAAAACTTAAAAGGATAGGAAATCAATTCAACATTTCAACAACATTCAAAACAACAAACACGTTGAGATCTATTTTGTCCAAAACCAAACCTAACAATGAACAAGAAAGGAAAAAGAACTGCATTTATAAAATACCTTGTGAATGCGATCAGTTTTATTTAGGTGAAACATTAGGCCATTAAATGTTAGAATAAGTGAACATCAATCTTATATTAAAAATAGAGAATTTGATAGATCTCAAATATGTAAACACGCATGGGAGAATGAACATAGGGTTCAATGGAATAATTCAAATGTAGTCCTAAAAGAAAACGGATGGTAAAAGAAAGTAAAAAAAAGAAGCGGCTCTAATTATGCTAAATGAGGCCAATTGGGTCGCAAATTCCTCGGCAGAATGTAGTAGGATCTGGTTACCAATATTGAAAGAGTAAGTTATTAATAAGAAAATACCAGTATTAGTAAGTCAGTAACATATAGAGGATACATCATTTATGTTTTTTTAAATAACGAAACATATAAAATCAGAATTTTGGTGTTTATTGAAGGTAAACTAAATGCACGAACAAATACTTACCATGTCGGGATAGTGTTATGAGTTTTTTTTCCTGGTTTTTCCCTCATAATTTACTATGGAATCAATAACAGGAGAATTTTACTGTCATCATGTCATGTGTTTGTCTTTTTAAAGACGAATTACATGCTATGATTTTTTTCTGACGGATATTCTCAAGTTAAAGTTGATTTCATGTAATCGAATGAACTATCTTATAAGTAAAGTCGTCCCAGGAGCGCAACTCAACAATATTGGCAATATCATTTTAAAGTCGTCTACTTTAAAATGCATAATGTATGTCTGAATTGTCAATATAAATGAGTCAGATAAAATTAAATTATTAGAAGAATTTTTCACTATGTAACAAAAAACAAAATTTGTTTAATTTACTGTTTGTATTTTGAGAACGATTTCTGAAGTGGAAATTGAAACGTCAATAACCGTATTTTTTATCTTTAATTGTGGCTTATTCCCAGTCAAATAGTAATTAATTTAAAATGCCACAAGAAAATAGCTTCAGAACAATGTTGTAAGTTAAGTTAGTTTATTACGTTACATCTGCAGTTATAATTTTACTGTCTCCAGTATATAATACTATAGATTTTCCAATATTTCTAATATAATTAAACAAAAAGAAATGAGGAAAAAATATAGACATATTGATTTTACATCAGAAGTGTACACCCTGTATTACTTTATGGTTGATTTATAGTATTTGAAGTTCTAAAATAAAAAAAGCTGGTATCCCTAAAACGACAGGTAAACTCTATACGACGAGTATTACGAAACCAGAAAGTGAATCATCACCAATTGTGATTCACTATCTCCCGTCTTACGTCTCGGTACTCCTTTCAACCAAAACAACAGTACCGTGCCCGCAACAGAAAGAGATAGCCTTTATAATAACTGTTCTTACAGTATTATATTCAGTTTACTGTTGTAAAATCGTACGGCGGTGATGATGATGACTGCTTTTAATTTTCAAGTGAAAGTTCATAAAAATATACCGGTCCTAATTTGTATATTATTAGTCATTTTTAATAGTCGTGTTAATGACAAATCCACACCAACAATCTGCAATATTATTTATTCAATTCGATTATAGATTTTTGGTATACTAACTAGGTCACTAAAGAGAATGTGCAATAAACTTTATAATATTTAATTAATTGTTGATAAATGGCCTAGGTCGTTGCGGATCTAATAGACTAAATAAATTTCTTTCTTATTAATCACCCCAAGTAATGGTTCACACAAACAGATGTATTTGCATATGGTTAAGCCAAAATATTTTTTAGCAAACAATTCCAGTACAGTTTATTTGGTATTAAGTGAGATAGAGAGCGAGTGAAAGAGGAAGCGGGAGAGAGAATGAGTACAGGGCCCTTACAGAGAGAAGTACAGGGGGCCCTTAATTATTAGGCAACGCAATTTTAAAGATTTTGAACCCTCACTATGTAACGAACCATAACGGTTTTCTGTACCTTCCCTAAATAAACGTTACGTAAAACAAAAATTACTATTTTTACCTAAAAATAACAATTACGTTGCGAAAAGTATCGGAAAAACCGGCAAAATAACGTTATTGTTTTAATCGACTATCTGCACACCTAGGATACTGTTAAACTAAAAACATTCAGTTCAACTTTTGAAGATGTACTTCAAGGGCCTAGGAATATTAGTAGGGACCGCATTTAATGAATGGTTGAACAGTAGAACAGTGAGAGGCTTAATTTTCGATTAGTATAACACGCACAATTATCGGTATTCACATGGGGTTTTTAACCCTGGAAGATCACACCGATTTTTTTTAACATACACCGCATATATGGGTATCAGATACCCAATGATTTTTTGTGAAAAAACAAAAAAAAAGTTAATATTTTATGATTTCCAGAGATTGTCTAATTAGTATTGAATACACAAGAATAATTAAATCAATCATTTTATTTTCTCTCTCTTAATTGTAGTAATACAAAAGTAAACAATATTAAAAATATTTAAAAATAATTAACAAACATTTTCTAAAAAGCCAGAAACATAATTCAAAATATTTTACCTTAGTTTAACAACAAAATGGTCTTTCTAACTTAAAGCTAACAACTTTTTATTATATAACTCATATTCATTCTTAGCCAGGTATTTCAATTTCACTCATTTTGGTGACAACATTCACAACACAGTTTAGCTCTATGCTCCATGCAGTATGCTTTATCGCAAGCCTAGCATGCATGTTTTGTTTTCTTTTCCGCTGCATCTTTTCCGTTGCAGAAATAACACCTAGTTTGCTTTACTAAACTTGTGGGTTGTTGTGTTGAAAGGTCTTTAACTTGAAAAATGCCACACATTGTTTGCCTGGGTGATTTCTGTAAAAAAGGTATTTAGAGTTTCTCTCGCATTAGTAGTTCAATTAAAACCATTCCCAAAGACTTCAGAAATGATCTTCTATTATTAGATGCATTTTCTTTCCAATGGGGATTTCCTAGAGAAAATAGCACCATTGCATTTATACCTGGATCCAAGTAATCTGGTAACATTTATAACTGGTTTATGATCTATTTCACTATCATTTTCATCAGTATCGGTATTGGAGGTTTTTTCTTCGACATAATCTCCCGCAGATTCAGAATCGGTACCAGCAATATATTGACCATTATCCTCGTTGTTTTCATTAGCAAATAAATTTTCAGCTTTCCTTTTCACTTCAGCTTGGATTAACGGACAAGGTTTTTCCCAGTTTTCTTTCCAACTACATGGAGCTATTTCCAAAAAAATCATAAAAAAAAATAATAAATTATCGCAAACCTCACACATGGGTGAAACATACCCTAGCGTGTATTCAATAAATTTTCGTGATTGGAAATATTGCTCGAATGAGACCGCAACCACATATCCGTCCTTGGCAGACTACAGACCGAATTTACATTAAGCAGCATTACCATTGCAATGCGGTTGAGCATGATACATTCAGTTAAGTGTCTGGACGGGTATCTCACACCCAAGTATGAGCTTCCAGGGATAAATGCAGAGAAGAAGAAAATTGACAAAGACCTATAGACATAAGTATGTGATGTCAGTTAATATTCAAAGAAACTTTACGGCGAAAACTTGTGAACAAAATTTTCAAAACAGTGGGTTTTTTGTGACAACATTCATATTTGATTGATTTGGATTGGTAAAAAACGGCTGGAATGAGATTGCAAAAAACATTAAGTATAAATAACTAATTTCTGTGTAGAATTGCAATTGTATTCTTGTAATAAGTTTTGCAATACCAGCTGAAGATCCAAATATTTTTTTGACTTAAACATAAATTGATCATTTTTTATAATTCAACCAAGTAGTTTTTCACATAAAACGTAAAAATATGCAAATAACTTATTAAAATTTTAAAACTAAGGACGAATTTATTTTATGTAATAAAATCCAGTTTTCTGAAAATGGCCAGTATGTGTTATATATAATTATTTTAGTTGCGAAAAATATTCTGCACTGCGTCTTGGGACACAATCACGTAAGCGACCTTCGAAAACTAAGCCGTCAAGTCATTAGCAACTCCTGCAAGATGAAAGCTTAAGAGAGGCCATCAAAAATCATTCACCAAAAGATTGCAACCTCTTCTTTCAAAGAACACATGACAACAACGGAAATCTCTTGTATTTGGAGGAATATGAGCAACGATCGTTACATGTACATGAGACAATGGAAAAGCGCATCAAGCAATCCAACAGATGAATCTAAAGACGGACCGCGATAAATGTTTTGTGTTGATAATGATCGCAATAAAATATTATTATTTTTGACATTCTTGAGAATTTACGATACTTGCGAAAGCAGAGGCATATTACTTGGATGGTACATTTCAATACGTTCCAAAATTTTTCTTGCAATTATTTACCATCCATAGCTTATTAAATGGGCACTACACAATTAATTCGTTGCTTCGAAGAAGTTGGTGCTATTTTAAGTCAATTTAGACTTGTGGTTGATTTCTTAATTGTCGTTGGTTGGTTTCGCAAAATCAAAAAACTTGTTTTTGTAACCACTTACAAGAGGGGAGATTCCAACGGCAATTAGGTACACCACTTATTTGCCTGGCCTTTTTTGGACCCAGAACGAGTCGG
Source organism: Diabrotica balteata (assembly GCA_918026665.1). Classification (NCBI taxonomy): domain Eukaryota; kingdom Metazoa; phylum Arthropoda; class Insecta; order Coleoptera; family Chrysomelidae; genus Diabrotica; species Diabrotica balteata. The sequence continues at coordinate 56,746,392 of OU898285.1, read as the reverse complement.
TGATTTTTTTGTCAACGATTTCATCCGGATATTCCTAACTTGCCTTCATTTATGAAAATGGCCGATTATATGTTAGAGAACTACGTAAATAATGAGTCTCTTTTCCCACTAACTGTTTGGGCATCCCAGTCTAGCCATATACATTTCACCAGAAATCCATGCGAATCCTTTCATTCTCATTTTTCCAACCATTTTTACCATTCTCATCCCAATGTCCCCGCTTTTGTATCTACGCTTCTACAGTACTAAACAATGGTGTACATAGAACTGCAAAGTTTACATGTACCTGTCTTGTTTTTACAGGATAACATTTCTTAGGCTTTAACCGTTTATAAAAACCAGGAGACTGTACTTAAGCATTTTGATTCATTCTGACATAATTAATAGATTTCTAATTAGTTGAGATATCTATCAGTTGGAACAGATGAAATATGTGACCTAGTCTTGGAAGACGACAAAATAAAAGGCGTACAATCCTGCAAATATTTGGGGGTCATTTTCAATAGGAAGGAAAATAGCGCAGATGAAATCAGGGAAAGAATAAACAAGGGTAGAGCAGCGACCAGTGCCTTAAACTCTCTTCTCTGGCAAAAAACAATTCGACGAGAAACCAAAAAACACATTTACGGTAGTATAGTCCAAAGCATTACACTTTACGGTTCGGAAGTATGGGACGTGACCAAAGCTAATAAAAACAAACTTATGACGACAGAAATGGATTATTTGAGACGAAGCTGCGGTAGATCGAAACTAGAAAGAGTTAGGAACGAACAAATAAGAAACGAAATGAAAATGGAGAGAAATATCAATGACGACATAGAAAGAAAACAATTAATCTGGTTCGGACATGTTAAAAGAATGCCAGAGTACAGATGGCCTAAAAGAGTACTGGAATGGATCCCTCCTGAAAGAAGAAAGAGAGGACGACCACGGAGAAGTTGGCGCAACGATATTGATGAAGCAATGGCGGCACGAGACTTAGAAGAGGCAACTGCGTATGACAGAAAAAGATGGAAATTGGGGGCGGAGAAGCGGCGACAGCCGTAATCAATCCGTTATTATATATATACAGTATAATTCCTCTTAACCGGCTTCGCATTAACCGGTCGACGGATTAACCGGCCTATTTACAACAGCCGAATTCCAAGAAATCAACCGGCGCGGCGAGGCGATTCGGGCTTCCCCGAACGCCCCGAGGCGAGGCGAGGCGATAAACAGATAAACTGTGTACTTGTCGTTTTATATTTTTTCCGTGGCGAAAATATGTACAGAATTTAATGCTGGAAAAAGCACTGTAAATGACTGGCGAAGAGATAGACGGTCCATTGAGGAGTTTTGCTCGAAAATGGAATCTGATAAAAATCTGGGTAGCCGTTGTACGAGAAAAAAAAACCGATTTGCGAGGTCGTCGATGAAGCTTTGTGGATCTGGTTTCTTCAGGAACGTCGAAGAGGTACACCGATTGGCGGCCCAATTTTGAAAGAAAAAGCTTTGGCTATCCACCAGAAGATTAATAATGAAAGCGAATTTGTGGCAAGTGATGGTTGGCTTAATCGATGGAAGAAGCGACACGGAATTCATTTCGCACACGTAAGTGGAGAAAAACTGTCTGCTGATTCTTCTGGTGCGACAGAATTCAAGATTAAGTTTGGTGAAATCATTGAAACAGAGAAATTATCTCCAGAACAAGTTTATAATATGGACGAGACTGGGCTAAACATTAAAATGTTACCAGAAACAACTTTTCTAGGCAGTCATGAACAGTCTGCTTCTGGCTTTAAAAAGAACAAAGAACGTATTACAGTGGCCATTTGTTCGAATGCAACAGGGACTCACAAAATTCTCTGTCGTTATTGCAAGTCTGCTAAACCACGGGCATTCAAAAACTTGAATCCATCTTCCCTTCCGGTCTATTATAAGTCACAAAAATCAGCGTGGATGAATTCAGACTTGTTTAAAGAGTGGTTTAATTTAGAGTTTGTTCCAAAAGTTAAAAAACATTTAAAAAGTGTAAACCTGCCTATCAAAGCAGTTCTAGTGGTAGACAATGCTCCAACCCATCCTCATGACTGCGATGTAGATGACATAAAATTAGTTTTTCTTCCTCCTAATGTGACAAGCTTAGTGCAATCGATGGACCAAGGAGTGATCGAAAGCTTAAAGAGACGATACAGGCGTAAACTTGTTTCTGAAATTCTGCAACATTCGGAGAGTGAAGACAAAGGTCTTTTAGAAGTCATCAAAAATATCAATATCAAGGACGTTATCTATATGTTAGCTACAGCATTTCAAGAAATGCCCTCTTCAACGTTTGTTAAATCTTGGAGAAAACTTTGGCCAGATGTTGAGAATCTAGTTGTGATCTCGAATATTGCAGGGACTGAAGAAGAAGAAAACAAATCCACTCTACAAGACCTTCAAAAGTTATCGGGTAACGAAGCATTACAGTCAGAAGATGTGGAAAATTGGATGATAAACTATGATGATCAGCTTGAAAATAAATTTTTAAATGATGACGAAATCATAGATGTAGCAACCAAAGAACCAGAGGAATATGATGAAAATAGTGATGTTGAAGAAGAGGAAACGGTTTCTCACGAAGAAGCCAAAAATGCAATGGAAATTGCATTAAGATACATTGAGCATCAGCATGAGTCAACAGCATTAGACGTCCTGGTGATTAGAAAATGGAGGGATATCGCATACAGAAATTCACTGAAGGTTAAAAAGCAGAAGAAAATTACAGACTTTTTTAAAAAATAATTACTTTTTAAACTTATACATATTTGTTGATGTATGTATGCAGAACATTAATGTATGTAAATACATATGTAATATGTAAATAAATATGTAAAACATACTTCGTAATTTTTTTTATATGTAATGTATGCAAGTAAAGTACACTTCGGATTAACCGGCCAAAACGGCAACCGGTCAGGTATGAAGTTCCCAGGTGACCGGTTAAGAGGAATTGTACTGTATATATATATATATATATATATATATATATATATATATATACATATATATATATATATATACATATATATATATATATATATATATATATATATATATAATAAGTTGAGGACTATTTTCGATATACATGGAAACAGCACATGTACATACATATTTTCATTATAAAGTTCACTAACAAAACTATGCAACTGAATGTTCAGATCTCAAAACCGCTTAGATTGGCAGATACGTCGAATATGCCACACCGTAAAAAAATCGATATTAATATATATTTTAAAGTAATTTGCTTACACTAATTTCGGAATTTAATAAATTACCACACACACTAGAAGTGTAAGAGGTAACTGACAATCTTCCGCATTAGAAACCAGGGCCTTAAGGCAAAAATACTGGTGATCAGTTTACCTATCTTCAAAGGATGCCGGTGATCAGTTTACTATATCTCGGAGGGTCTAATAATTTTATATACAGTGATGAGTTCGTACACGTCCACCAATGTTTAATACAAAAGAAGTTGACGATAGGTACATACTACATGCAAAATAATGACGAATCTACTTGTTTTTTACATTCAAAAAGTTCATCATCAATTTCGTTCGTTTTCTTGATCTGGATACTGAGAAAGCTGTGTCAATACTAGGTGGATGTGAAAATAAAGGTTGTGTCTTGGTGTTTGGTGGATTTAAATAATAGTTTTGTGGGTCAGCACTGGGTGGATTTGGGTATGAATGTTGCGTGTTGGGTGGATTTGGGTATAAATGTTCAATACTGGGCGGATTTAAGTATAAATGTGTGTCAATGCTGGGAGGAGTTGAGTATGAACGTGTGTCAATGCTGGGAGGATTGGAGTATGAATGTTGTGTGTCAGTGCTGGGTGGATTTGAGTACAAATGTTGTGAGTTGGAGTTGGATGGAGTTGAGTGAAAATTTGTGTTGAGATTAAGTAACAGAAAAATACACTTAATTTTGATAAAAATTGTACATTCTATTTCTCCTACTGCTTAACTCGTTTTGGCACGCACACGCGTCCACACTGCGCCAACAACTTGTCGTCAAATACACAGACAAAACAAAGACTTTTTGATCTTTACCGACCTGAGACGGGACCTGAAAAATTTTTCAAATTTGCATACAAAACAAAATTGTTCAGAAATGTCTCAACAAATGTTTCGATTTGTCGCCACTTTGTCGCGAAACATAAATGTTTTTGTTTTGTCTGTTTGGTCTGGACCCGGCATTATACTTTAGCTTTCAAAAAGTAAATTTTGTGAAAAGTTGTGTTTTAAGTTTGTGGAAAGATTCTCAACTGTGGTAAAAGATAAAAGAAGTTGAAGAAATAGATGACATACTGTAAGTAAAAAACAGATGTATAGTTGATATTTGACCAAGTAAATCAGTTGATATATCCTTGTGCCTAAAGAGAAGGGTTGCTCCTGGAGTTAGTAGTTTGAGTGAGGAGTTGGGCAAAGATTAATGCAGTTTTAGAATTGTTTTATCGAAAGGAATAGGCAAAGGGAAGAGCAGTCGTATTTGGAGAAATTGGATAGTACAAGCGAGGTGGACAGCTCATAATCGAAGGAGAATAAAGTGGAGTCAGCCATTTTGAAAACAAAAGGTTAGTTTTGTCAATTAGTTAACAGAGATTATCAACCACGATTATCTATTTAGATTAGAGTTATTTGTTTGTAATTATTTGTTTTTCTTAATTGAACTAAAGTAAATATAAAATATTGGAGTCACTAGTAAAAAAGTAAATAAAAGAATAAAATAAGAGGTTTTTAATTTGGATATAAGTTTATTTAATTTTTTATTGATAATTTTGAGTGTATGATTTGATGTATACTTGATTTTTCATTATTCTGATAATCGTGTATGGTATATTTTTTATTTGATATTCTAAAATTATTCTGGGGTGCAAAATTAACCGGACACTCAGATTTTTCTTAAAAACTAGCGTTTAAAAAGTTTTTAAGATGTTCCCAATTGAGTATTTAATAATAAACAAAATATAAAGGTTAAGTTTATTACTAGTCAAAAATGTTACACAGAAAAAACAATAAACAATTCAAAAAATTTAAAAAATCTGTAAAAAAAACAAAAATTATTTTGTTAAATAGAGTAAAACCTCGATGTAACGGACTACTTAGGGAGGACGGGATGGCTATTAAAGCCGAAAGTCCGTTATATAAAAATATGTTTAAAATAAATTAAAATGCTTTTTTTGAAAATTAAAATGTATGTAGGTACACTGTATTTAGATATATATAAAAAAATACAGAATACAAACAAAATTCTATTTAATTGTCTTCAGATATTGGTCGTGAAGTGGCGTTGCTGTGGACATGGACGCTTTTGCTGTCGGTAATCCTGTTTTAAATAAGTTTCGTTTGCACTTTCGATGTTTGCTGTTTTTTTTATGATCAACTCTCTAAAATTACGAAAATTTGGAGAATATAGTTTAACTATTTGATGTATAATCAAGAAATTAGATCGTCGAGATGCGATTTTACTATTCAGTTTTAACAGTTTTGTTTTGTCGTCTTGTTCGCTATCTTCACTTCCATCCTCATTTTTTAGGCTCATAACTTCATCTGCTATTTCACTTTCAGTCATGATGTTATACCCAGGGTCACCTTCATCTACTTCTAGCCATTGTAAAATATCTTCCTCCCTACATGTTCTCCGAAACTATTATGTATTGTCTTACAATATCAGTAACTTTCAACCTTTCTAAATCTATTCTTTGATTCATGACTTTGTGCCTTTTGGAAATCCGCCAGAGCCATCCATCACTTGCTCTGAATGGTATGTTCACATGATTTGCTAATTTAATTGCAGCAGATTTCAATTCGACTGCACGGACCGGGATCCCACTAGAACGTTTTTGGCCATATCATTTTAAGATTGCTTCTTCTAGTGAAGTTTCACGAGTCAATTTCATTCGTTTAACAGTATGTTTTTATTTTTTTACATTTGACCGGATTATTTCTCCGTTATATCCGAAGTCCGTTAAATAGAGGTCCGTTATATCGAGGTTTTACTGAAAAAACATTTTTTATGGAAAACGATATTTAGTAGAGTTTATTACCTCCACGATCCCTAATTACGGCTCTCATTCGATCAGGCATACTTCGGATCAAGGCAGCAAAGTCTGCTTGAGAGATTTGCTTCCATTCGTCATGAACTGCTTGCTCCAAATCATTCATAGTTTTAAACTCACCATAGGTACGTCGAATACATCGTTCCAGAATATCCCATGCATGCTCTATTGATTTTAAGTCGGCACTCCTTGGGGGCTATGGTAATAAACGAATCCCAACTTCATCTAAGTAATCCCGTGTTAGTCTTACAATGTGTAGACGAGCCTTATCTTGCATCAGACGAAAGTTTTCTCAAACAAATGGAGCAAATGGCACTACATAATCTTCGAAACATTGCTGAATATACCATTGAGCGTTCAAATTACAGCCTTGAATAACAAAGCCACGGCCACTAGGGAAATGCCTGCCCTACGAAGTGCCGTGAAACGTCCATGGTTCACCCGCTCTTCTCCATAGCCTAGGCTGTCCATATGATGAGTATTTGTTAAATCTTGATTCATCCATGAAAAGCACAGCACTCCAATCGTCAACACCCCAATTAAGATGTGCGCAAGGAAGTGTAAACGTTGCCTCCGATGATCTGCTCTTAATAGAGGTCCCTTGACAGGTATTCTTGACCTTAATTCATATTCATTTAAGCATCTTGGAACGGTTTAAACGGAAACTGTATTTCTATAGACATCACTTAATCATTGAACATGGTGCTGAAAATGTACGATCTCATAAAGCTTGTAACCTAAGAAAGCTATTTGCAACTTGACTTGTGGTTCATCTTTTTCCCGAAATCTTTGTATAGCATCAACACTGTACTTCGAGAAATCCTATCAAACTAAAGCATTTGCGATGTAACGAATGCTCCATCATCCGTCCATTATCCTGTAAAGCAGCAGCTTCTGCTACTTCTTCTGGTGTCATAATTTTTTTAATGCAAGTTGTAAACATGAGACAATACAAAAACCTACAGCCGAACTTATAACCATGTCTTCTTCTTCAAGTTCCACTCCTATCGGAGATTGGAAGTCATTCTGGCAATTATAACTTTATTGGTTACTCGCCTGAATAGTTCAATTGAACTGCATCCAAACCACTCACGGAGATTGCGTAGCCACGAGATTTTACGTCTTCCTACGCTTCTTCTACCTTTGATTTTACCCTGCATTATATTCCTTAGTAGTTCGTACTTTTCACCTCTCATGATGTGCCCCAAGTATTCCAATTTCCTGATCTTTATGGAATTTAAAACTTCGCATTGTTTTCCTAGTTGTTCGAGAACTTGTTCGTTTGTTTTGCAATCCATCCATAATATTTTCAAAATGCATCGATAACACGACATTTCGAATGCTTCTAGGTTTTTAATGTTGGATTTTTTAAGTGTCCAAGCTTCAACTCCATACAAAAGGGTAGAGAAAATATAACATCGAAGCATTCTTATCCGGAGCGATATATTGATATCGCGATTACAAAAAAGTTTTCTCATTCTATTAAAAGTTGACCGCGCAATTTCAATGCGGCATCTTATTTCTTTTGTCTGATCAGTATCTTCTGTGATCCATGCTCCAAGGTATTTGTACGAAGATATTTGTTCAATTTCTGTATTATCTAGTACTAGCTTAACTTTGATGTTTTGTGCTTTTGTAAATACCATGAACTTGGTTTTCTTCAAATTGATTTTTAGTCCATAATCGTTGCAATATATATTTAGTTGTTCAGCAAGGTGTTGCAGTTCTTCTAGTGTTCCTGCCAAAAGGACGGTGTCGTCAGCATATCTTATGTTATTAAGTGGCTCACCGTTTATTATAAGGCCCTCACTGATCTCGGCAAGCGCTAATTCTGAGATGGCTTCACTGTATAAATTGAATAACAAGGGTGATAAAATACACCCTTGGCGGACCCCACGGCGAATCTGGATATCCTTGGTCAGTTCGTTTTCAACTTTCACTTTAGCTGTTTGATTCCAATAGAGGTTACAGATGATTCTAATGTCTCTACTGTCTATGTTTTTATTTAATAAAATTTCTTTAAGTCGATTATGCTGCACTCTGTCAAATTCCTTCTCAAAATCAATGAAACAGGCATATACTTCCTGATTAATATCTAAGCATCTCTGCGAAAGAACACTTACTGCAAACAGTGCATCTCGTGTTCCCAGACCTTTCCTAAATCCCATTTGTGTATTACTTATGCCTTCATCTAATTTCTTATGTATTCTATTGTGAATTACTTTTAAAAACAATTTCAAGACATGACTCATTAAGGCTATGGTGCGATGTTCATTGCACTCCTTTGCATTGGCTTTTTTGGGAAGCAGTATGAATGTTGATTGGAGCCATTCTTTAGGTATTATACCTGTTCTATATATGGTATTGAATAGATCCAAAAGAAGATCAATAGATTCAGTATTCACAATTTTAAGTAATTCGATAGGAACTTCATCAGGCCCGGGAGATTTACCATCTTTAGCTTGTTTCATTGCATATTCAATTTCTTCTCGTATAATGTCAGGCCCAGTATCATCCTTAAATTCTTTTGGTGCTTCTGTTCTTTCTTTGTCTTCAAATAGTTGTGCTATATATTGTGTCCATCTCTGCATTTTTTGGTTTATATATGTTATAAGTGCACCCCTTTCATCTCTTAGTTGCCTAGTTTGAACTGTTTTTTCTCATTCCTGTTAATTCTCTAATTCTTTTATGCATGTTAAAAAAGTCATATTTTTTCTCAATTTCTTCTAGTTCTTGGCACTGCTCATGTAACATTCTCTCCTTAACTTCTTTTATTCTCTTTTTTATTAATCGATCAGTTTCATTATATTTAATTGGATTTTTTGTTTTGAATGATTTTCTTTCATTCATTAATAGTAGTATTTCTTCAGTCATCCAATCTTTATGTTTTCTATTCTTTGGTTTTAAGTTTTCATTTGCTGTTTTAATTATTGCTGCTTTTATATTTTCCCATTTCTGATCAATGTTATAGCTACTTTTATTCAGTTCTTGGGCATTACGTATATTTTCAGTAAGAGTTTTTACAGTTTGGTCCTTTGTTTGTGGTTCCCTTAATCTCTTAATATCAATTCTACTTTGTGTGGGTTTTTTAACCAGTTTTAATTTGGTTCGTAATGTGACTACTATGGGGTTATGGTCTGAACCGATGTCTGCTCCAGGGTAAGTTTTGGCAGACAGTATAGAATTACGAAATCTTTGTCTAATAAGGACAAAGTCAATTTGATTTCGGATTATTCTATTCGTTGTATCACCGGGAGATTTCCATGTATACAACCTTCTTTTTGGTAGCTTAAAAAGTGTATTAGCTATTACAAATTCTTCCGTCTGGCAAAATTGTTTCAAACGGTCACCACGTTCATTTCTATTTCCTAGACCATATTCCCCCACATATCCATCCACTCTTCCCTGGCCAACTTTGGCATTGAAGTCGCCCATTACTATTGTAGTGTGATGTTTTTTTCATTGATTTTAAGACTTGTTCCAAATCATGGTAAAATAGTTCGATATCGTCGTCATATCTGCCGTAGAAGCATAAACTTGAATAACCATGTACAGTCCTACAATAAACTTAAATTAATACCAAGCCACTATTTCACATTAATAACAAAACGTATGTGTAAAAATGTTATTGTTCGCAGAAAACATCTAAACAGGTTCAAACAAGAAAAAAACGTTATTGCTAATAAAGCATAAAATTCAAATCAAACAAATTAAACAAGTTTTGATCTAAACACAAACAAAAAATCTGAGTTAATTTTGCACCCCAGTATATAATACTTGATTTATTTTGAAAATATATAACACTTGCTTTATAATTTAATAGTAGCTTTTATAAGTTTATTTTCCAGTTGTCTACACTTTCCTCAATGACAACTATAAAAAATACTTTGAAGCAACGTTTCTTTGTTAAATAGTCAGTAAATGGGCCCTGAGATATCGTATTGAAATATATTTGTTTTTCAAAGGTAAGCTCAGGTAGAGAAAAGATCTCATAAAATGTAAAAACATGCATTTGAGCAAATCATAACAGTATATATATTCATTATTATGTACATGACTATATGTGTATAATGAAAAGTGCCAAACCGGTGACATTGTGAGCAGGAAAAGGCAAAGAAAAAGAGAATGGAGCAGCGTATCAACAAAATGGCCAACACAGTTAAACCATTGTTATTCTTTATGCTCATTGTGTTTTCTTTATCACCCATGTATTACAAATACGCATGAAATATTTCTCAACACGTACGAAAAGAGCATTCAGGTGTTGGACGTTTTATAGGCAATTTTAGCGGCGAATATGTAGGAAAATTGGATCGTATAATTAACTGATTTATGGGTAGTAGATTTAGTGAACAATACTGCATTAATAATTAAAACGCGAGTACTAAATTGTAACAAACTGCTTGACGATTAAATTATTTTTTACGACAAACGGAAAATTTCCCTATATGATACTGGGTGTTCCACTCTCAATGGGTCAACGATTTATACCATTAAAATTTTCAACGGCAGTAATACGAACACACATTTAAATTAGCATGACGTACACAGAGAAACGTGTGTAAGAACTTATTTTAAAAGCATCAAGTTCTACATTTTGTTAAAGGTAACACCTAATACTATTTTAATTTTCAAGCCTGGTGAAAAAAAAGCGGTATACTATACCAGCATATGATTTCTTCCCTGTATTTTATAAATTTCATTTGAGAACCCGTCTTTTCGACTCTTAGTAGATGGAAAATTACCTTGTTAGATCATCTAGTTATTTTTCATTTACAGGAATAATAGGACATCATATGATCTGTTCTATCAACATCTCACATATTTTGATTATAATTCACTATTTCAATGACCGACCTGTTGTCAGCTAGCTGTGTTTATTATACTCGGCTGGTAAGCTGTTGTCAGACATAGCACATCTCGTTTATCTTTCCATTTGGAGACGTGTCTGAATTTGTCATTTCGTGTCACACGTGTGAATCAGTTCTCCCGAAACATTAAGACGAAGCAGAACTAATCTGACTTGACAATGGCAAGTGTGACCTTGGCGAAACGTCGTCAAAACAATGGTTTTTCTAAAAACCAAAATTACTTAACGCGGAGTCAAACCCGGAAAACAACTGAAATCACATATAGCTCCCGCGGAAATTTCAAATCCAATATATATATATATATATATATATATATATATATATATATATATATATATATTTCTGACCTCGACGATATAGTGTCTTAGTTAAAAAACCAAGTTGCTGCCGATATGTCGGCCTTCGAAGAAAAGATATGGAAAGAGTTGGAAAGGAAGATCGAGGGAACAGGAATAGCAGAGAGAGTAAACAATCCAATTACCGTAGAGACAAAAGAAGACGAGACGAAATATAAGTTGGAAACACGGCCGAAATTTGAAGGAAGTGGAGGTTCTGTTCATGTCAAAGTCCCAACTTTCGACGGAAAATCGTCATGGAACAACTACACGAAACAGTGTGAAGTAGCTGCAAGAGCGAATGGATGGTCTGAAAAAGAAAAGACTGTAAACCTCACTATCGCTCTTCGAGGAGATGCCTTAGATGTGCTCCAGACCATAGCCGTAGAGGAGACGGATGATTTCGAACAACTTAAGAAGAGGTTAAATATGCGATATGGCCACGAACACTTGGAGCATGTATATCAGTCGCAGCTTAAAAATCAAAGACAAAAGAAAGATGAGGCTCTTCAAGAATATGAGGTAGATATTTCCAGATTAATACGATATGCCTATTCAACAGCTCCCGAAGACATGATGGAAAAGTTGGCCGTTCAAACGTTTATTGATGGTCGTCGTGATCATGAAATACAGAGATCACTACGATTAGCTCGTCACAAGACGCTGGTTGATGTCTTATCCGCCGCCCTCGAATACGAGTCAGCTACGCAGGCTTCTGGCGGGTACAGTAAAGTTATGACTGTAAAAGCGAAAGAAGCTGAAGATAAACTTGACCAGCTCGTTAATATGATGAAAAGCTTTACATACAAGAAAACGAAAACCATAAGATGCTGGAATTGTGGCGAAATAAGACACGTACGAAGTTCCTGTAAGCATCCTAGGTACGACGCAAATCAAGAAACTCACCATCAGGAAAAGTAGAACTGGTCGGCCTTAGGGGGGCAGCTTCGACCCAGAACTTTTCCAAAGACTCTCTCATACTAATAGCTTATTTGAAATGTCGTGAAGGAAGTGTAGAAGAGAAAATTTATGGTTGTCAGCAAAACGGACTTACAACCAACGAACATCAGAGCGTATGGAATAGAGTTGGAAGGAGTCCACAATATTACCTACTTGGGTGCAAACATTAACGATAACTGGGATATAAATAAAGAAATAAGAATACGCATTGAAAAAGCCAGAGCCGCCTTCTATAAATTAAAGAAAATTGTAATTAATAGAGATATTACATTAAATCTTAAAATCAGATTAATACGCTGCTACATATTCTCCACATTGCTGTATGGTATGGAGAGCTGGACCCTTACAGAGCCATTAATGAAAAAATTAGAGGGTTTTGAGATGTGGATTTATCGACGAGTATTGCGGATGTTGGGTTGATCGAATAAGAAATGAAATAGTTTTACAGCGAATGAAAAAGAGCACAGAAATAACAAAAACGATAAAAATTCGGAAGTTACAATATTTCGGTCATGTAATGAGACATCCAGAGAGGTATAACCTTCTACACCTCATAATACAGGGTAAGGTCGACGGAAGGAGAGGCCCAGGCCGACGAAGAACATCCTGGCTACGAAATCTCCGAGAATGGTATCAAGAAACCACCGCTAATTTATTTAGAGCCGCCGCCGTGAATAAGGTTATTATTGTCAATATTATCGCCAACGTTCGATAATCGGACAGGGTACTGAAAGAAGAAGAAGATAGTGTATATGTAGATGGAGAGATAAATGGTAAAAAGCATACGTTGTTAGTGGATATCGGAGCAACCAGAACCATTATACGCTCGACGGTTATAAACAGTCGTAAGAAGCTGTTACCAACGAGGTTGCGACTGCGGACCGCTACAGGTGAAAATGCCAACATTCATGGAGAAATCCAGGTACAATTAGGAATTGTAGCAGAAAAGTTCGTCCATACTGTTATAGTTGCTGGCATCGAAGAGGATGTTATATTAGGAATGTACATAATGAATACGCATTGATTCCAATTGGATTTTAAGAATAAGGTAATCAAAGTTGGTAACGAAGAGGTATTTCTCCATCCACATGATGACAACACTATGCAAGCAGCCATTAAAGAAGATACAGTCGTGCCTGCGAGAAGTGAAACGATCATAGTAGCGCAGCTACAGGGAATTGTGGACGCAGGGACACCTGTTATGATGACGACGATGATAACCATGACGACGAGGTTGGCCGAGGAATCATAATTGGAAAGGAATTGGTTACTTCGGCTAAAGAAATACCTGTGAGACTTATCAATGTCAATAACTATCCAGTAACCATCAAGAAAGAGACAAAAGTAGGAACTTGTGTACCTGTGACATCCATAATCCGTCAGACGACAACATCTGATAATTCCAACGACAAATTCGACCAAATGGTTGCAGTTGCTGGACAGTCTCTGAATCAGATTGAGAAAAGGAAATTAAGGGAATTTCTTCGGCAGTATCGTGATATTTTCGTACCGAAAAGAGGAAAGACGAGAAGAACTACCGTTGTTAAGCATAAAATTGATACTGGTAATGCTAAGCCAATTCGTCAAACAGTTCGACGATTACCACAGGCGAAAAAAGAGGAAGCTGAAACGATTGTTCAGAAAATGAAGAAAGACGGGGTGATAGAACCTTCTACGAGGTTCTGTGTGGATTACCGTTTGCTGAACAACATGACCAAGAAAGATAGTTATCCTCTACCTCGGATCGATGACACATTGGACACATTGGCTGAAAGTAAATTATTTTCTACTTTGGATTTGAAGTCGATACTGGCAGGTAGAAATGGACCCGGTAGATAAAGAAAAGACAGCCTTCACCACAGGATCTGGATTATGACAATTCAACGTTATGCCATTTGGACTCTGTAATGCTCCTGCGACATTTGAGAGGCTTATGGAAAATGTGTTAAGAGAGTTATCTTGGAAAACATGCCTAGTTTATCTAGATGACATAATCGTCTTGGGGGAGACATTTGAAGATCATTTGAGGAATTTAGAAAACATTTTTAATCGACTTAAAGCTACTCAATTGATGCTAAAACCCAAGAAGTGACATCTATTTCAAGGTAAAGTTAAACTGGGTCATATAGTCAGTAAAGAAGGAGTGACCCTGGATAAGGGAAAAATCGATTCCATTAAGGAATGGCCAAAACCAACTGACAAACATCAAGTGAGAAGTTTTCTGGGACTATGTACTTACTACCGGAGGTTTATTAAGAAGTTTGCGGATATCGCTAAGCCATTAACGCGACTCACAGAGGAAGCAAGAGATTACCGCTGGGATACAGACTGCCAAGATGCCTTTGAGACCTTAAAAAAGCATTTAATCACAGCACCAATTTTAGGGTCTCCACTGCCAGAAGGAGAGTTCATCTTAGATACAGATGCAAGTAATGTGGGAATTGCAGGAGTGCTGTCTCAGATTCAAGGAGGAGAGGAAAGAGTCCTTGGATATTTTAGTAAAGTTCTCTCAAAACCTGAGCGAAATTATTGCGTCACGAGAAGGGAACTTCTGGCAGTAGTAAAATCAGTAGAGCACTTCTATCAATACCTCTATGGAAGGAAGTTTTTAATCCGAACCGACCATGCCGCCCTTATGTGGTTGCTGCAGTTTAAGAATCCAGAGGGTCAGATAGCCAGGTGGATCGAACGACTCCAAGAATACAATTTCAAGATTGAGCACCGGGCCGGAGTTAGCCACCAAAATGCTGATTCTCTTTCCAGAAGGCCATGCCCAGCAGAGTGTTCCCACTGCCACAAAACGGAATCCAAGGAAGCAGCAGTGCTAAGAACAACGATGTTCAACGACGACTGGACGCCTACGAAGATAAGGGAAGAACAGGAGAGAGATCCAGTTATACAGAAAATCCAAAAATGAAAAGAGGAAAACCGTCGACCACCTTGGCAAGAAATATCAAACATATGACGTATTGGGACCAGTGGGACTCATTTATCATGGAAGATGGCTTGCTCAAGTGTGTCCTGGAAAATGATGACGGTTCGGAGAAGAGAAGACAGTTGGTGATCCCAAAGAGCAGAATAGCCGAAGTACTTCGTCAGTTACACGACAGTCCATCAGGAGGGCATTTTGGTGTAAAGAAGACCCTTCGGCGAATTCGGGAACGGTTTTATTGGATGAATAGTTCCGACGATGTAAAAGACTGATGTAAGAAATGTACTATTTGTGCTACGAGTAACGGGCCTTATCGAAAAAGGAGAGCTCCTATGATACAATATAATGTTGGAAGCCCGTTTAAAAGAATAGCTTTGGACATTGCTGGGCCATTTCCAGAAAGTGAAAATGGAGGCAAATACATGTTGGTAGTAATGGATTACTTCACTAAGTGGGTCGAGATTTACGCACTTCCAGACAAGAAGGCCGCCACCGTTGCAGATAAGTTGATCCAAGAATATATCAGCCGATTTGGAGTGCCTTTGGAGATCCATAGTGACAAAGGCAGGAACTTCGAAAGCGATCTATTCCAAGGAATATGTGATAGACTAGGTATGAAGAAAACAAGAACTACGGCTTATCATCCGCAATCGGATGGTATGGTAGAACGGATGAATGGGACAGTTGGCAAGTATTTGACAAAGATGGTGTCCGATCATCAGCGAGACTGGGACCAATATCTTCCGTTCTTCACAATGGCCAACAGATCTGCTGTTAACGAATCGACAGGCCAGACACCAGCCAGAGTCCTATTCGGACGCGAGATGCGACTACCTTGTGATCTAGAGTTTGGGTGTCGACTTGGAGAAGATGTAGCAGGTGAAGATTATGTTATCGAATTACGAAGAAGAATGGACGATGTACACGAGTTGGTCCGTTCTTATCTCCAGATCGCTAGTGACCGAATGAAGAAACGGATACGTAAGCCGAAAAGGGGTGTTTTAAGAAGAAGGACATGAAGAGACAGAGAATGCTGTATTTACAGCAATGATATTTACAGCTTCTATAAGTATAAATGTAATACAAAATATTGTTCGCTATTATTGTTTCGCCAATATCCAATTTAGCTAATGCGATTTTGTTAATTAAAAAAATCACTCTTCTTTATAAACTTAACTATATTCTACTGTATATCTGTTATTTACAAATTTGACTCATTGCTTCTTATTTTTGGGTAGTAGTCCTTGCTCCTGTTCATGTTGTTCCTCTTTTTTCGATATTGTTTTCTAGGATTCTATCCCATGTTTGTCGTGGACTACTTTGTAACCATTGAACGACCCATCAGACACGGTGGGTACCAATGGGTCACAATATAACCAACTACCTCCAAAAGTTTTTAGCTAATGAACAACAATAAAACTTACAACTTTCTTTGGGAGCCAACTGTTCTAGCTTAGTCTCTCAGGTGTGAGAACGCCTTAGCTTAGAAATATGAAAAATGAGTTTGGACAGGAAAAATATACTAAGATATTAACTAATCATATTTTTTGTAAATAAATAAATATACAAGTTGAAAATTTTATTATTAAATTAAAATTAAACAAAACAAATCTTGCCTATATCTTTACATAAATATTTTTAAATGATACTTAAGTATGGCTTCAGATGTTGTCTTCAAGTAGCTGGACAGGAGGATTCCAGAATTTAGTGGTTAATTGCTGATGCTGATGTAGTGGAATTTAGATACTTTCATGTTTCTATCTTCTGGTGGTGATTGGGTTCTACCTAGCAGCAGCTAATATTTCATGGTCGATCATGTGCTGTAAAATTCTTCACACAAAAAGTTAGCCAAAAATTAGGCAAAAAAAAACTAGAAAAACGATCCTTGTGTTAACCTTTAACTACCCGCGCTGGTGTATAAAATACACCATTTCTACTAAAACAACGATAAAATCCAAATTCCGTATACCCCACTTTTTTACACTCTATGTAACCTTGGAACGATGTGTTTTTTACGTGCACACGCAGTTGCACGTCTATAGCTGTAGAGTTTGATGATTTATTTATCACTTTCTTCGTGCAATACAGTTTGGTGAATAAAATACACCTCGCGGGTAGCAATAAGCATAATTAGCTGTAAGTAGCAGTAGGTATAATTATTTGTTCAGTAAATTGGTGTTTTTTTTGTTTTTTGGACATTTTCATTATTTTATTTATTTTTCTTATATTTATATTTTATTTTTAGGGACACAGTAAAAATCAGAAACCCCAACAAATTAACACAGATGGAATTAGAGGAGCTGGCTCAAGTTATTTGCAGTTCCGATTCGGAAGAAGAATTACCAAACGACGATGCCGATACTTCTTTTGAAGAGTACGTAAAGGAGACTGAACATGACTCAGAATCAGAAATCGAAGATAACGACTCCCATGACGATTTAGAACATGTTGAATCTAGCAGTTACTTTATTGCAAAAGATAAACTGACTAGATGGAATAAAAATCCACTCAAGAGCAAATTTAGTAAAGTCATCGCTAAAAATCTTGTAAAAATCTTTCCTGGCGTGAAACAAAAAGCAAGGGATATTCAAAACGAAGTAGATGCTTTTATGAGAATATTCACAGATGAAATGATAGAAATGATAGAGTACATTACTAAATGCACGAATCGACACATTACGAATGTTAAACCACAGTTTATGAGAGAACGTGATGCAAAAGATGTAACAAAAGTAGAAATGCAGGCATTTATAGGTTTGCTTTTGTTATCTGAACACAAGAAGCAAAATCGTACCCACTTTTTGGAACCCTGGATAATAGATGGCACCGGCTCAAGGATGGCACCGGTGTCCGTCAACTTGTTAGTTACTTAGTTTTACATCTTCACGGAAGATTAACTTAGACATCGCATATATATTATTTACACAACGGAAACAATTGGAAATAAGTTACGACTCTACTGACAGAAAATCACAACTTAATCTTAATATCAAGGAAGATCTTAAGATATAAGGCCATATTAAAGTCAAGATGGACGTATGACATCGAATTATGGGGCAACACTAGCAATGCTCAAGCCTAGAAATCATACAAAGATTCCATGTTAAAGCTATCCGAATCACAATCAGTGCTCCATGGTTTGTTACAAAAATTGTAATAAAAAATATTCTCCAAATTCAATCTATAAGATCTGAAGTCACAAAGTACAGTGAAAAATACACACACAAAACTACTGCACACTTTAGTGTTCCACGTGATCTGTTTTGTATAAACGATGAAGTGTGCCGTTTGAAACGTTTTAAGCCTACTGACTTTAAATCTTTAGAAAGATTTAAATTGCCAATACAATATTGACTTCGGTTGTTAATTATATTATTGAATTATATCTCTCAATGGAGAGATTTTTTGCATGATATCACTTAAAAATTTACACGAAATACTTATTATCATAATTAATAAAAGTTTATAAACAGTATGGAGTAAAATAAAAAAAATGCACTCCGAAAATATCTTATGAAAAGTATTCTATGATTAAGAACACGGTACATATTACAATAAATGGTCAATTTATAAATAATATTAGATAAGCAGACGACACCGTAGTGCTGGCAGATAGTGCAGAAAGACTTCACAGAATGATGGATAATTTTATAGAAAAAATGCAATGAATACGAAATAACCTTAAACTGTATAAAGTGTTTTAATATCGGTATTACAAGAAAATTTAAGCAACCCGTGCGTATTACATTTATTTCTCCTACATAACTTATCATTTTTGATACCTGTCTTCACCAGGCGCTTTTTTATTTCGCATAGTGGTCATTGCTTCTCTTATTTCTTCCTCTGTTTAATCTGGTATATCTTCAGATTTTTTTTACATTTTTTACTATTTTTCGAGTTTTCTTCTTTACCTGGTGGTAGTTTTGCTAGCCACATAGATGAGCGGTTCCAAAATCGATAAGGTCTGGAAACTTTAATCGCTGAGGCGTAAGAATTTAAGAAGAGATACAAACGAGAAAGGCACTATACAAAAATAATAAACCTCCAAGAGTGGAAAGTGTATTTGTCAGAGTTTATTAGCGGAAAATAGACAAGAATTAGCATGGAGAGAACAGGTTGTAACAAAAAATACAACAGTTAAGGAAATTACAGTAGATGAAATAAAAATGCTGTAGATCATAAAAAAAAGTGAGAAAACATCAGGTTTGGGAAATGTTTTTATTAAGCTTGTAAAATATGGTCCAGATATGTTTGTCGAGCTAATCGCTAAACTTTTTAATAAATGTCTCTCAAGAGAAAAATGCCTAACAAGTGGAATTTAGCACATATAAACTCAGTACATAGAACTGGAAGAAATTAAAGAACGGAATAGTTTCCAAACTGAAATATCCTACCCTGATAATATATCAATATTAATATGTATTAGACAAACAGTTAAATAGAGACTAGAAAAAACCTTGTAACGATCCAAAGAATAAATATTTTTTAAATTTTATTTAACTCAGAACGCAGTAGCTTTACTGAGTTTTAAATACACTGTGGAAAATAAAATTGTTTTGTTCAATCGACTTTTGAGGGACGACACAAGCTTCTTCTAGAACCTTTTTCGATTGGTCGGATTTAATCATACGATTCGGCTTTGATTTAATTTCGACGGAAATATAATTGGTTTTTCCTTGTTTTGGTTTACTGGCTGGAATGAAGAAGAAGCAGTGACTTCGCGTTGTTGTTACTAATCCTTAGTCTGGCGGACTAAGGATTATCTTTGACAGATTCGGGAATACGTAACTTTAAATTCCTATTTTATATACTATACTTTTGGATCTAGTGCCTACCTAGTTCATGAAAGAGTGATGAAAATAATGAAATAGTATTTCTCCAATTTTTCTTAACTTTCGTAATTTTATTTTCTTTTTTAAACGAAAGCAGTATGTTTATATTTTATGAAAGCAATCTGTTTTTATTATATATTTATTTTTCTTTAAAATTTTACGCTGTGTAAAAATACTTTTCTTGTCTAGGATATCAAAGCTGGAACATAAAAGGACTAAAGACGTAACACAGTAGATTAAAGTAACAGAAAAAATCACCGATGGTGAGTAGCATGTATGTCGAGCATGAACTTGGCTTTATCATTTTGAAGCTTCAAACTTTTATGAGCAAATTCCTAGATGTTTCCTAATTTTTCTCGCAAATTTTCGATATTCGTCAGGAATAAACGTTCTTTTTCGCAGCGATTTAATCTTCCGAAGATAAGATCTTGAGAAAGCTTCATTTTACTTCCGGTGATTGGGAATTGGGGAATTAAACTATCCCAATCTATTGGATTATCAGCGACAAACATTAAAAGGTATTAACAAACAGTATTACTACGTCTTTCGACCATGTTGTTTGATTGAGGATGAAGAGGCGTAGTGCGAGTTTTCCTAATAGAAAAGATTTTCATTAACTCTTGCCAAAATTCTGGTTCAAAATTTCGTGCTTGGTCAGAATAAATGTAACAATACGACGTGTGTTTTAAATACTACTGCTAGTCGTTCAAAAGGCTCTCCGGAAAGTTATTGTGCCATTTTACTACGACTGCTTGTTCCTGGGCCTGTTTTATCATTACATAAATAGCATTTCTTACACCAATCTTCTACATCCCAGCGGCAATTTAATTGAAAGGCTGCTATCAAGTTCTTGCAACACACTTTTAATGTGTGATTTTGGCAGTACCACTTGTTGCATTGTACGTACTTCATCAAGACTCTCCCACTTCCAATACAATAAACCATTGGAAAGATACAGAGATTCCCACTGAGCCCGGTACGTCTTTCTAGTACTACTGTATTTGGTTATTTCCTGCCAAATAGGTCTTATTCTATTTTTAAGCCATTCTAGTATGAATTTTAACTCATTATCTTTCTTATGACTCTTTTTAAGGGTTTCCAGGAAAGTTGGATCATTATCTTCTTCCTGTAACCTGGTTTAATCTTCTGTAGTCTAAACAAAAACAAGTAGATCTATCTTTCTCAGTTACTAAAACTATTGGTGAGCACCAGGGGCCCAAACTTCGATGATCCAGCATGTATTATGTCTTGTATTAGGTTTTCATCTTCTTTTTATCTAGTAAATGGTAATCTCCTTGGCGCTTGACGAATTGGTCTTGCTGCTCCAGTGTAAATTCTATGTTGTTCAACTAAACTGTAGTTAAGTTGTTAAGTGATCAACAATATTGATTACTGTGTAACGTGAAGCTGCATTCTTTTACAAATATTTGTTGCACTTGCCTTTTTTTCTTATGGTGTACATAAATTTTTTGTTCTTTCTTCAATTTAAAAGACTTTTTAGACAAATAAGCAACCCTTACTGGAATTTTTCATTTACATTAACGAGGCATCTGAGTATCAAATATTATATATATATATATATATATATATATATATATATATATATATATATATATATATATATTATTGATAGTGGAGAATATCAGGTTTTTCGACATAACCTATTTTAACCTATTTTGTTTTAGTGGCGTAGTGGACATCCTGTATATTTATAGCAGCTTTTAATTTTTATATTTCAATTTTTATTTCAATAATCGTAGAACACGTTGTAGAACATTTATTATATTGTTGGGGTTATTAAAAATAAAAAAATATGATGATGAATGATGTTTTAATTTTCTAATCATTTTAATTATGCTTAAAACATAACACACAATTCATTTAATTCTATTTTAATTATGTTATGTAACAGAACTAACTGTTTATTGATATTGGTAGTTATTTTTAAATTGTTTGGTTTATTGCCTAATATAGAAATATTTATACTAATTTTAATAAGGATTGAAATATCAAAACTGATATGGGTTTTTTAACTTTTGAAGAATATATTAGTAAATAGTATATAGGGTGGTCACTTTAACTGGAATAAACTAAAGAAAAATCTACTCAAAAAAATGTAATAATGTTATAATTATGCAGATGTTTATAATGATGCACATTTGATTAAGCTGTCCACAGACATTATAGCTCAAAAATAAGGCTTAGAACTAGTACTAAATCCGTCACAAGTCAGTGTGAATATAAAACGAAATCTCTTATTAACTATTAGTACTCCTAACATCTACTTTTGAACCTGGTTAACCACTCCCCTTCTGTTTTTTATCTCTTTGGGTGTGCTCTGTCTCATATTAAAATCATTACATCGGTGTCATGAAACATTATGAATCACAAAATACCTATCATCAAATCATTATAACGTTTTTAATTGTATTAACTTAAATACAGGTTAAAGAAATATTTACTTTAGGGGTTAAAGCAAGGAGTGAGCAGCTAAAAACCCGAAAAGTCGCTGAAAAACCCTTGTAAAGGAATTTCGTGAGTGGTTAAAACGATTTCTAGAACCATATTTTTATCAAAAAACACCGCGTATAGGTTTTTCCTTTATTATTCCCCCTTTCCGGGGTGAAAGTTGGGATGAGTTACTAAAATCCAGAAAACTCGCTAAATAATTGTGTACAGGATCTTTATGGTTAGCGAAAATCATTTTGTCATCATAACATTATCAGAATTACTACAGTGTCATTGTAGTGTTCCTCTTTATCACGTTCCACTTCCACCCTTTCAGAAAATTTGCTGAAAAACTTTATAAAGATTTTCTCTTGGTTGTAAAAACGATTTTGTGGACCCTAAATGTATCAAAAATCATCATTGTGTAGAGGGTTCCCAATTATTATCATCTGTGTAGAGGGTTCTCAATTATTATCTTCTCACTCCAGGGGTGTAGAAGTGGATAAGTAATCAATAACAAGAAAATTCGCTAAAACGTTTTAAAGGTTTTTCGTAGGTGTCCAAAACGATTTTGTGAACTATAATTTTACCAAAGTTAATTGTGTAGAGGCTTCGTATTATCACCTCCTCCCACCAGTGGGGAAGGGGGTTGAGTGACTAAAAATCTTTACACAGTTTTTTAGCGAATTTTCTGGGATTTTATCACTCACCTCTCTTATATTCCTGAGTAGAGGGTTGCAGTGGAAGGATGATAAAAAAAACCGTCTACACCAGTGGTGCTCAGACTTATACTGCATGGGATCCACGATCTACCACATAAACTGCAAGCGTCCGGAGATCGACTGCTATACCCTGTTTTTAAACCAGGAGGAGTAATTCAAATTTACCGCGCCGCAATGTTTGTTTGTAATTTGTCCAACCTCCGGCAAGTTTACTCTACTGTTATGAAATTTTGACACTACTGGCATTTCATAGATTAATTAAGTTATATCGTCGATTTTTGTGTTTTCTGCGTTATTCGTTTAATTTTTAGATTTTTAGTCTTCTTTTATATAAAAAAACCGTTGTTTCTAGAACGCTTTAGCGACGTATTAGTATAATATAATATTTTTATATTACCGTCGAAGAGCGATATCATTAACCAATGTGTGAATCTGTCTCTTTAGTTTACTCCTCCTGGTTTAAAAACAAAGCATAGTAATAAACAATTTTGAAAATAAAAAACTTTATTGCACATTTCTAGTTGATAAAAAGTTGTAACTACAAAGAGTTGTAAATCAAGTAATGTTTTTCATATTAATTTTATTTGGATGTTGAGGCATGGCACTACATGTCATCCACAAGTATTTCATATGATAGTACGTAATTACCGAGGGCCAAAGTATGCCAAATATGTTGATCCAAAGAATGCTGTAAGTTGCAGAGCTACTTGTCTTAAAGACGGATATTTCTCAGAAGATACGAAAGACCAAAAATCGGTTGCTCTGGATTTAAGGTGTATATCCTAAATTATTTTCGGTACCTCATTTTGACGGAAATGATCTATATATTAAACGTAACGCATATTTCAGTGGCTATTTTTTCCACGTCTTGACAAGAAAAGATGAGCTGAATCGGATTGATGAGCTCAATCGGATTGAGCTCACAATAGTGTGGGGCAGCCTTAACACTACTTTGTTTTGGCTTTTTACCATCTCATTAATGATATATTTATTATATTGTCCCTTTTGTTCCTTAACGATAGCCAGCAGTTGCACTTTTAACAGGGAGTTATCAAACCCTATATTTTTTTATTTCAGCCACGCTTGGATGCGAGCTTTTCTAGAAACAGTGGTTGGAATTTTTTCCAATTTTCTGGAATGATAAGACGCGTTGTACAATACGAAGATGGAGTTGTCTTCTAATCGGGGCAGTATATTTTTGAACCAATTTTCGAAAGATTTTTTTTATTCAAACACCCACAGCCCTTCTGGAACAAACCCATCTTCACTGCCAATGTGACAGATTATTAGTGTTTTTCGTTTTCCTGAAAATTTTATTATTTTAAAATTTACTTGAAGTGAAAAACCACATAAATATTTACCTATGTATATGCCAAATTTCATGTCAATCCAAGCGGTTCTTTAATATTTACAGCAAAAACCGTGAATAAATGAACTAAAAACGAAATAAAACTTTTTGAAACATCAGTAAATTAAAATATTGGTTTCTCTTACCTTTATTAAAGTGATTACCGCAAGCTATTTTTACTTTTGATTAACAAATACTTTGTTTTTGGATACTAAAAGTTCACTACACACGATAAAACTTAATACTAAACACTTAAACTAAACTCTAAAAAATAACACAACCAGTAAATATCAACAATAACTATAACATATAACACACAATATATTAACTTAAAAACCAACACGCTAAAAATACAATTTGAATTCAAACAGACTGGCAAGTTTGGACCTGTAAAATTAGAATCCGTCTGGCTTAAGCTTAGCCTCTTGACGAATGAGAGGACGAATATCAACACGTACGTTTGTTTACAGTTGGGAATTTGCTGAACGAATGTACCATAATTTATCTGTGAATGCTGATATGCCGGATCGGCATTATCGAAACTTTCAGGTGAAGAGATAGCATCATAATTATTTTGATTATGCACCTTTGCTGCGTCAGGACAGTCCCTATATTTTCTTCGTGAATCACGATCGACTTCAAAAACTTTGGCGATCGACACTTTGAGCACCGCTGGTCTACACGGTGATTTTTGACAAATTTGTGGTTGATGGAATCGTTTTTATTACCCATGAAAACCATTTACACAGTTTTTCAGAAAATTTTCGAGTTTTTAGTTACTCACCCCTTATTTGAATCGCTAATTATGTGTTAACAGTAACCTGATAAATATTTTTTTAATATGTATTTAATTTAATACAATTAAAACAATTGTACCTGTTTCGTAATTTCACTTTGAAATACGGGCAAAAGACAAGCAAAAACTTCGATGTTTTAAAAATGTGTAAACATATTTTGTGTAGCTACAGGTTAATTGCTTGTCATAAATATCTGCAACAGGTCTATTGGAACCTGATCAGGTAACAAACAAAGCTTCGAAATGGATATCATATTTTCTTAAAAATCTGGATCTTTTGCAGTTAAACACATATGATCGTAGATAATGAAGGTAAAAATGTCTATATTTTTGAGACATTTACAGTTTAATAAGCACAATGTTGGATTTTGGCACAGAGATTCTCAACTAAGCTTTGAAAGCAAGTAACTAAAGCGGTATGATTTATAAACTAGACTGTGATATAAAATATAAAAAACAATTAGCAGAAACTAAAGATGGTCAATGTCTACACCAGTAATAATTTGCAACTTATACAATAATAAATTATACTTAGTTTCTCACATCTCTGTCTTGGCTGTAATATTTCTGATTTGATTATTACTGTTTTGATGTCTACTATCAATCAACATGTAGAAGTGCAAATTGTTTATTGTGTGTTGTAATACGACAGACGCTGCGGTGCCATTGACTGATATTACGCATCATTAGGGATCGTTTATCACTTTAGTTTTGAATACTACGACGGTAATGCGCATTAGACACAAATAAATATAATATTTAACTTGTAATCAATTCTGTCTAGTTTATCACTTTCCAACAAAAAACTACAATTTTTCATAAATCGGTACAGGCTCTATTAGAAAAAGAAAATAATAAATGTTAAAGCCGGTGCATGGCATGTTGATTGTGATATACATATATATACAATATATATATATATAATATATATATATATATATATATATATATATAATATATATATATATATATATATAACTGCCGATACTGCGCTGAGAGTGATCCACATATTGTACGCGAATTTCACACACAGCATCCTCAAAGGTTAAACGTATGGTGTGGTATCCTACGTGATCACATTATCAGACCCTTCTGTATCACTGGAAACTTAAATGGTGCATCGTATCTTGAATTATTTAGGCAAGTGGTTGATCGTATTAGAACAATAATAGAAAATGATGATAACCTTTTCGAAGATTTGGTTGTATTTCAACATGATGGAGATTCTCGACACTTTGCTTTACCGGTGCGATAATTTTTTAACGAAACGTTTCCCGGTCCTTGGATAGGTAAAAGACGACCGAATTTGTCTTCCAAAAAGTTAAAATCAGCATGAGCGCTAATTGCTAGTCGAATAATCATGTCGCCCTACAGCGCCGCAGGTGTCGCTGTTTAATACCAACTTAGAAATTCGAAATTAAGAAAATCATTAAGAGGATTTGGATTTTAAAATGTTATTTAAAAATTTTTAAAGGATTATTGATGTGACGGACTCGGTACAAAGAGAACTTCTGGCAGTAGTGAAATCAGTAGGGCTCTTCTATCAATACTTCTATGGAATCAAGTTTTTAATCCGAACCGACCATGCCGCTCCTAAGTGGTTGATGTAGTTTAAGAATCCAGAGGGTCAGATAGCTAGGTAGATCGAACGACTCCAAGAATACGATTTCAAGATGGAGCACCGGGCCGGAGTTAGCCACTGAAACGCTGATTCTCTTTCAGCGAGAGAGAGATCCAGTTGTACAGAAAATCCGACAATGGAAAGAGGAAAACAGTCGATCACCTTGGCAAGAAATATCAAACATATGCTCAGTAGTTAAGACGTATTGGGCCCAGTGGGACTCATTTATCATGGAAGATAACTTACTCAAACAACTCCTGGAAAATGATGACGGTTCAGAGAAGAAAAGACAGTTGGTGATCCCAAAGCTCAGAATAGCCGAAGTACTTCGTCAATTACATGACAGTTCATAAGGAGGGCATTTTGGTGTAAAGATGACCCTTCAGCGAATTCGAGAATGGTTTTATTGGATGAACAGTTCCGACGACGTAAAAGACTGGTGTAAGAAGTATACTATTTGTGCTACGAGTAACGGGCCTTAAGAAAAATGGAGAGCTCCTATGAGACAATATAATGTTGGAAGCCCGTTTGAAAGAATAGCTTTGGACATTGCTGGGTCATTTCCAGAAAGTCAAAATGGAGGCAAGTACATGTTGGTAGTAATAGATTACTAAGTGATTCGAGATTTACACACTTCCAGACCAGAAGACCGCCACCGTTGCAGATAAGTTGATCTAAGAATACATCAGCCGGTTTGGAGTGCCTTTGGAGATCCATAGTGACCAAGTTAGGAACTTCGA
The DNA here is from genome assembly GCA_918026665.1 of Diabrotica balteata. Lineage (NCBI taxonomy): Eukaryota > Metazoa > Arthropoda > Insecta > Coleoptera > Chrysomelidae > Diabrotica > Diabrotica balteata. The sequence goes on along the minus strand of OU898285.1, from coordinate 56,718,708 downwards.
AAGCGATCTCTTATAAGTAATATGTGATAGACTAAGCATGAAGAAATCAAGAGCTACAGTGTATCATCCGCAATCGGATGGTATGGTAGAACGGATGAATAGGACATTTGGCAAGTATTTGACAAAGATGGTGTCCGATCATCAGCGAGACTGGGACACAATGGCCTACAGATCTGCTGTTAACGAATCAACAGGCCAGACACCCGCCAGAGTCCTATTCGGACGCGAGATGCGACTTCCTTGTGATCTATAGTTTATCTACCAAATAAGCAAGATTCCGAGGGGAAAGCGGATGATAGTACACCATAACCGGCTGGTATCTTTCGAAGGTGACCAAGACGTAGATAAAGAAGTGGAAGTACACCAAGTCCTAGATGTGTCTGACCTCAGGTTTGAGGAATTCATGGGTTCCTATGGAGGTACCGGTAAAGCAAGACATGGTGTTACCACTGAAGAAAGGCAAGATCTACTCGCGCTTCCCGATGACTACTCACTGGCGCTTACCATCCCGGCCAGAATCAAAGACGCACCATTGCATCCGTCTTTTGAAGAAGTTCGGTCGAGTTGCAGAACTTCAATGGCAAGTGCCAGCTCTCGCGAAGGCCTTGAAACTCCAAGATGCATCACGTTACCTTTTCTACCTGGTAACAAAAGACACTGCCCGTGACCAACCTACCTACCGAGATGTATGGGAAGCCTTACTTCAATTGAGAGAGCACGTCCTAGAGTCCGACGTGCAAAAGTTAGCCATGCCAAAGTTGGAGTGCCTCCAATTAGATTGGAGGGTTATCTGAAATACTCCCTCTTCTTACTTCGATAGATACGTTTTTCTTCTCTTCTAAGAAATCTATACTCTTCTTTTTTTCTCCGTATATAACCTGCGTCGATGGTTTTTTGATATGCTGCGTTCTTTTTATTTGTGGCCATTTCTCACTCATGATTCAACCAATGATTTCTTTTTTCTGACTTGGTTTTGCCCAATATTTCAACCGATGTCTGTAACACAATATCTCGTATATTTACCCATAGTTGGTTAATGTCTTTTTCTTGTTCTCCTTCTAAGCTTTTAGTCCTTATTTGATCTTCTATATTATAGTATCAACAAACAAAAAAAAAACAGTATGGTAATCTCTAAAAATCCAATAATAGCAAAAGAGCAAAGAATAACAAAATAATTTAGCATGAAAGAAATTTTAACTATCTAATAACTACGAATATTGATACTATTAAGCGTCGTAACATTTCTTTTAATGTATAGGTTATTTTTTAGTAGATTTATTACTATTTGATTTTTTTTGGGTTCTATTACCATATCTGCATTTTTCTTTTATATGTTTTTCTCTTGGCATACATTTTCTATATACATATTTTCATCCTGTTAAACAGTCATAGTGATGATATCTACATTATCAATATTTTAGTTTGTTATGATCACATTTATTTACAAACTTTAAATGCTTTCCATATAACAAATTGTATAAAATGGTCATAAAATCGTTTTATAGTAGTGTCTTGGGCTCTCAGTTTTTTCTGCGTTGTTAAGCAGGCTCATTTTGTGGCCTCAAGTGCATTATGACTCCTAAATCTTTTAAATTTATTTTCCTTGACAGGTACTGCCGATAACAAACATCTGGCTGTTATCGGACTATGTTATTGACCTCGATATGGTAAATAGTTTTTGTTGATGATCAGTTATTTTTATCAGAACTGATTATTTAGTGCGCATTTCATCGCTTAATCGACCTCTTGTATTCTTTTAAACTAATATGTAATAATTAATCTGGTTACATGAAAATCGTTTACTACATTATAAACATAACGTGCGTTGAACCGATAGCAATGAAAATTTAGAGGTCACCATATTTTTTAGCGTTTGTTATGGTTATCACCTTTCAACCGCTTTACTCTTAAGAGATAAGCATTAAAAGTTAAAATTTTGAAATAGTAATAGATGATTACATAATTATTTAGCTCACAGCACAATCAAACGTTTTAAAAATATCAGTACTGATTTACTTCCACACTCTTCCTCAAGGTATTTACTATTACACTGTAACCTGTAACATTTTTCTGATTCAATATATTCCATCAGCTTTGATTATTTTATCTTCCGATCTTGCTCTTGGTCTTCTTCTGTTTTTTTTTCTGCTTGTTCTGGTTATCCGGATTAAAATAGATGCTTATTTTGTAAATTTATGTTTTGTAATCGGTTAACGAAAATCCCCTGCCCATAACTTGCTCTGCTCAGTACTAAACGCAAAACTCAAGAAGAACAAAAAATCAGAGAAGACACTAAGAACACAACAAAAAAAAATATTAAAGAAATCTGAAGTCGTAAATAAACTATCGCAGATTCTAAATAGTATCTAATATACATACAATTATGCCATCATTCCTTAAAGTTGCAAACGTGCCTAGATACGTCGCTAAACATTTTCTCTTCTTCTTCTTCTTCTAGTTCCATGACCGTTATCGATCGTTGGATATCATGTTGGCTACCATATTCGCTATCGTGACTTTATTGACAGCAGCTCTAAATAACGATGTAGTTGATTTTCCATACCATTGCCTTATATTTTCTCTTCAGAGACCTAAAATAAATAAGAGTACTGGATATGATAGAGGAAAAAAGCAGAACAAACTTCGCTGAGCTGGAGAACCACCCAAACCAGATCCTGCAAGGGATATTAAGTTATTATGTGTACCACAGATGAAAGCACAAAAGACCCAAACAGCAAATATAAGTCTACATAATCGTATCTCTATCAAAAGAAGAAAAGTAAGTCAAAGTTAATCAAAAATTATATAATCAAAAGTTCTACGAAAGTAAACGACCAAGAGGAAGACCACAGATGAGATGGGTTGATGACATAAGAAGAATAGCCGGAACAAATTGGAAATATGTTGCTCAGGATAGAGACCGATGGAAGGAGTTGGGAGAGGCCTATGTCCAAACATGGACGACAGAAGGCTAAGAAGAAGAGAAGAAGATTAAAAGAAGACAATGCTCTAACCTTTGGCATCCTAGCGTATATACTAAAGTTGATTTTATGTTTCAGAGATTCCTCAAAATAATCTACAAAAAACGGCTTCGGCTACCAAAATACAATTAACAAAGCACTTACGAAAGGCGCAAGCGACAAAAAATACTAACAAACATAAAAAGTGCAAGAGGGGCCGACATCCTTGAGCGTCGAGTCACCAAACTGGGCGTAGCCTAGAGCGGCGACTTGAGACCCGAGCAAGCAATACAAATCGACTATATCACTAGAGATAGTGGGAATGAAGCGACTTACGCATTGTTCGGAGTAGGATTTGATGTAAGGTTCGTTTTACCAAGGACTTCCATATAAGCACTTTGTTGACAAGAAAGCCTCTATAGCGCATCAGAGTGCTATCGGAGAGCAAGTGGATGGTCTGTAGCATTGGGGCGGGGTGGAGTGATTTCTGTTTAGACGAGTTAATCCTCCTTGCCCCAATGAATTGTATCACTCAAATGTCGTTCTTAATTGGTTAAGTGTCACCATATTGTAAATTTAATGTATTCATTCGCAGATCATTTTTTTAAGTTATTCTATTACTTTCTTTACTTTTCAAATCAAAATATAACAGTCTAAAATGCGAATTGTGGCTAAAATTTCATTTTTCAAATATCCACGTTGGAGTTTCGCAGCTACCAGCAAGATTTTTATCACAAAATGCCTATGAGACTCCAACGTGGTATCACGGTCTATTCCTGTTGATAACGTGTGCAAATCTAACAAGTGAAGGCGCTGTCGCCGTCGCCGAGGCTTGCGTTTAAGTTTTTTCTTGTCAGTACATTACCGATGATTCCATAACCCAAATGGGTTCATCAATCAGCCAATCGCGTCCACTGCTGGACATAGGCCTCCCTCAGTTCTTTCCAGTGTTCTCTACACTGGGCCGCTTGTATCCAGTTTCCCGCTACACGTTTAATGTCATCGGTCCATCTAGTCGGTGGTCGTCCTCGGCTTCTTTTATAATTTCTGGGCCTCCATTCCATAATACGTCTTGTCCACCGTCCATCTTGTGTTCTGGCTAAGTGCCCTGCCCAGTTCCACTTAAGCGTCGTGGTTCTTTCGATGACGTCTTGAACTCCTGATCTTCGCCTGATTTGTTGGTTTGTTATGTGGTCTCGAAGGCTCACGTTCAGCATTGCACGTTCCATGGCTCGTTGTGTAACTCTAAGTTTATTCGCAGATTTTTGCGTGAGTGTTAAAGTCTCTGCTCCATAAGTTTGTACAGGTAAAACACATTGGTTATAAACCTTTCGCTTGAGACACATGGGAATTGAACTTTTTAGAATATGGCTTAATTTGCCAAATGCTGCCCATGTTAGACCTATTCGCCTCTGTATTTCATGTGTTTGATTGTCTCTGCTTATTTTGATTTCGTGTCCCAGATATTTGTAAGTGTCTGTTTGTTGTATGGTATTATTGTCAATAGTTATATTTCCACTCATTACGAGATTTGTTATAATTTTAGTTTTCTCAAAGTTTATCTTTAATCCTGCTCTTTCAGACAGACTTTTAAGCGAATGCATCATAGAAACTGTATCTTGTAAGTTATCTGCGATTAATACAACATCATCTGCAAACCTTAGGTGATTTAATCTTTCTCCATCTATATTGATGCCCATATCTTGCCATTGAGTACCCTTAAATATTGACTCTAGAGCTGCCGTGAACAATTTTGGTGAAATATTGTCTCCTTGTCTAACTCCTCGACCTAAGCTGAATTTTTCTGTGTCTTCGTGCAGTCGTATACTTGATGTAGCGTTCTGATAGATGTTTTTGATTAGTGTCGTGTACCTGTAATCTATTCGGCTTTGATTTAGGGCTTCCAGTATTGTTTCAAACTCTACAGAATCAAAAGCCTTCTCGTAATCGACAAATGCAAGAACCAGTGGTATGTTGTACTCGATGCACTTTTCTATTAAGATCTTTATGGTATGCAAATGGTCATTTGTGCCATATCCTGCCCTGAAGCCTGCCTGTTCTTTGGGCTGATAGAAATCAAGTTTAGGTGTTAGCCTCTTTGTTAAGATTTTCATAAAGAGTTTGTACATATGTGTCAAGAGGCTGATGGGTCTATAATTTTCTAATTTAGTAATATCGCCTTTTTTGTGTAACAAGACTATTACTGCATTGTTCCAGTCTTTTGGAATCGTACCCGCATGTAAGCATTTAGTAAACAGTTCGCTTACTGATTTTAATAAAATTTCTCCACCTGCTTTTATTGCCTCGATAACGAGTCCATCATCACCAGGCGATCGATGGTTCTTCATTTCCTTTAAAGCTGCTCTTACTTCTGACACAGTAATGGGTAAAAGTATTTCCGATCCCTGATTTATGAGAGTCTTTACTCGTGTCGGGAAATTGTCTTGTGGTCTTTGGCTGGTATAGAGGTCTTTATAAAACTCTCTAGTTATTTTCAGAATGTTTTGTTTATCTGTTGTTGCCTTTCCGTCTTTATCTCTCAGCTTGTATATTTCTTTTTTACTTTGCGTAAGTTTTCTTTTCATTATCTTTAAACCTTTGTTCTCTTCTACTGTTTGAGTAATTACATTAGTATTATATCTTCTTACATCTTTTCTAATTTCCGCTGAAATTCTTTTATTTAGTTTTTTATATTCTTCTTTGTTTCCCTTTTCGTTCTCGCTTAGGTTTCGTCGTATTTCCATGAGAGCCCTTGTATCTTTGCTAATCTTTTCACTTTTGGTGTCATTTTTCTTGCAAAATTTGAGTTGTGCGTTTCTAACTGAGTCTGTTATTAATTTATTGTGATCGTCGATACTTAGAGGTTTGGGATTATTACTCTGTAAAGTTTCGGCTATATTTCTTATGTATGCTTCTGGATGATTTGGTGAATTCCAAACTATGCGTTTGCAACTGTTTATCATCTTTGCTCTTTCTTTTTGTAGATTAATCGTTACTCTAGCTCTTACTGGTCTGTGGTCGCTTCCTACTGATAGTTTATTGAGTACAGTGACATCTTGAATAATTTGCTTTTTGTCTGTTATTATATAATCATATTCGCTCTTAGTTCTTCCGTCTGGACTAGCCCACGTCCATTTTCTATTCTGTTTCTTCTTAAAAAAGGTGTTCATTGCATACAGTTTGTGTTGCAGTAGAAAGTTGGTAAGCATTTCGCCTCTTTCGTTTCTTACTCCGATTCCAAAATCTCCGATTGCCACTTCTTGTTCGTCTTTTTTCCTTCCGAGTTTCCCGTTAAAATCTCCCATTATCAGATTGTAATGAGCCGGTTCCTGCTTTTTTGCTCTTTCGATTTCCTCATAGAAGGCTTCGACAATTTCATCTTCGTAATCGCTGGTGGGGGCGTATACCTGGATTATTTTCAGATTGTATCTCTTATTTAGTCTTAGATTTATATACATAACTCTTGGGGAAATGCAGTCAATGCTCTGTATATTTTTCTGTAATTTTTTGTGTACTAATAAACCTATTCCTCCAGTTGTCGATTCCGTTTCCCTTTATAGTGGAATATGTTTCCTGATTTTAGTTTGACCTGATCTTCACCTCTTCTTTTGACTTCGCTAATTCCTATAATATCCCATTTCACATGTTTGAGTTCTTCCTCCAGTTCTGTCATTTTTTCATCCTTAGATAAAGGTTCTTACATTATACGTAATTATGTGCAACGTTCGTCGTTCTTGGTAGCCTCTTACATCCCGGGGATTCTTCGCACCCTCTACCCGCTGTCCGTGAGTCCTACCGCTACCTTGGTCGGGAACTAGCGAGCTGCCGGAGACTGAGGGCCGTTTTCTTGAATGTCTGTTCATGCTGAGGGGTTTTGGCATTTAAACACCACGCTTGCCAGGCGGTTGGTGAGTTGGTTTGGGAAATTGGTAGAATAGTAGATATTGGGTAGGAATGGGGTTAGGTACATGATTTCTCTCCACAGGAGTTGAGAGAGAATCAAGGCTCGCGTAGGGCAGGATCGCATCCCTGAAGTAAGTCTATCCTCCACTGTGATGTGGAAGAGTACCTACCCGCTATACCCGCCAAATGGGTTACTCAATCAATATTATTCATACTATTCATACAGTCGTACGAGAAAGAGCAACAAAAGACTTGAAAAATATTGGCAAGAAATTCTGCTGAATGAAGAATCGGATAAGCTTAGCGACACGTATCTTTCAGAGTACCAACCAACTGATTCTAGTGAAAGTGAAAATGAATCGAGTACTCCGGAACAGAATAAATAAAGAAAACGTGTGGCCGGAAATATCAAACCGTTGGGATAAAATGTATCGGCGTCCACCTTCTTCTCTTTTCGCCGTCTCCTTTCGAAGGTTGGCGATCCAAATGGCAATTGTAGTTTTGGAAACTGTTACGAGAAAGATTTCTGCGGATGAACGGTCGAACCATCTCCTCAGGTCTTTACAGCCATGCGTTCTGGTATCTTCCTACCGAACTTTTGCCCTGTACTTTTCCTTCCAGTATAACCTGAAGTAATTTATTGTCTCCTCTCAACCTATGACCCAAATATTGCATTTTCCTCTCTTGATTATTCTCAGTATACTCCATTCCACGAATATACGACTGTTTTAAATTCGGTTTAAGGTCTCTATTTGAATGGTCCAATGTGCTGAATTGAACAATAGTAAATTCTCCCTATTTTTAAAATACTGTTATGACTTAAAATTTAAATATGAAGTCATGATATAAATATAGAGTTGATAGTTTATAGAATAGTTATAATTCAGATTTTGAAGTATATAATTACTATCATTGATTTTAGTATTGTAAACAAGTTGGTTTTTGAATTAAGTGATTTAAACGAAGTGTAACAATACTTAGGTGGTTAAATAGTGTAATTTATTTAGTCGAATATTCAATTAGTATTAAGAAAACAAAAAAAACTTACTTATTCTCTTATTCTCCTAATCTCCTAAAACTATCATCAACCATCAGATTCACAGAACTTCACCATAGGAAAGTACATTAAATACAAAGTTGTCTACATCTAAAACACGTCTCGGCGTTTTTGGCTTCAATAAACAAATACACTACACTAAACTCTCTCTTAACGGCACCTTTCTTCATCGGACACCTCTATACGGACAGTTTTTAAAACTAAAATCAGTCGGCGATATATGAAACTGTATATAAATGTTCGTTACTTTTTAATATCTGTAACGACTCGGTACTTCAACTATCAATAGCCGGTATGTTATACCCGTTACTTTCGGAACTTTTAAGAGTACATCCACTCAAATCAAACAAATATTTAAAACTAACAAAGTGAAATTATAGATCCTTTTTCTGGTTTCCAAACCATCGTTCTGCCAATTTCTTTTCATTTATATTAAAAGTATATTTCTTTTTATTACAGTTGTAGTACCTAATATAGTAATAAAAAGTGTGATATCAAAGGAACCCGGCACGCCTCTTTGGTGTTTACATTTCACGGAAACCCAACCCAAATGTCTTATGAACACATTTTGGCTTCATAGAACTCATTGTATTTATTTGTAGGACCGTTTGCGTAAAAATTTTTGTTATTTTCGGATTAAATTTCACAATAAATTTTGCGTCTATCTGAACATATATTAACTGAAATAATTTTAGTGTGTCAAACTAACAGTAAATCCATTTTATTGGAATACTGTTTAGACCAATTTACTTTCATACTTCTACTTGCACAGTAAAATATTCGTTGTCGTAATAATCCAAAACAGTCGTATATTCGTGAATATACGACTATTCGTGGAATATACGATATAATATAATTCTTTATGTTTACACCCCCGACGAAGTCCCTCAACATTACTAACTCTTTGCACCTATGGAAATCTCAACATTCGTCTGTATAAATACATCTTAAAGACATTTATTCTTTTTTCTATTTCAGAGTCCATTGTCCAACTTTCACAGCCATATACTAAGACAGAAAAAAAAACGTAACATCTGATCATTCGTATTCTAAGCTGCAGACTAAGGTCTGATCTTAGCTGCAGACTAAGATCTGATCAACTCCAGTTGTTCTCAAATTTCGATCATCTTTTGATGGTTAACGCAGTCAAATGCTTTTGAAATTCAATAAAACATGCAATATACATCTACATTCATGTCTCCTGAATGCATGCATAGTTTCGTTAACACATTAAAAGCAAAAAGAGCCTCCCTCGTGTTCCCAATCCGTTTCGAAGTCCGAATTGTCCACTCATCAGGAACTCACCCTTCTTGTAAATTCGTGTGTGGGTAAATTCTACCTTGTTCACATAGAGGGCACATCAGCGTCCCGCCAAAAAAGTTCCATTGGCCTAAAGCTAAACTTCTACATAACGCTAGACCCGAACTTCCTGAGGAGATTTTGATATTCTTGAATCTTTCCCCATCTATTATCGCAGATAAACTGCGCACCAAAAACGCTGACAAAGAAGCCGTTCCTACTGTATGGCTGGCAACCCTGAAGTACCTACACACTGCATGCTAGGCAAACCCAATTCTTCTTGTGCGTCAATCGATACTTATCGATCACAAAAATAAGCCACCTTCTTTCCCTCCTTTCCTTAGTAGTTCTCTACTTCTTAGGTCGCGTTTCGTTCAATTGACGTTTTTCCTCATACCCCCCACGAACTCCGTAAAAAAAAAAGGAGTTCCCCATTCCTTGAAGAGGCGTAAGCCTAAACAAGGTTAAAACTCAAGGTAAGTTAGGTTAGGTAATTCTGAGAAAAGTTTTTAAGGACAAGAGACATCAAGCTTACAATGCTAACAATGTATTGTAAGCTACAAAGCTTGTAATGCTACAAAAAGAAATATAGATTTTAGCCAGTCTATTGGTATTTTAACCTGTGTCATTTATATCTTATTGAATAGTGCTCTTATTAAGTCTAGGTTTTTACTTTCGTTATCTGCAATTAGTTTTAGTATTTCAACATTGACATTGTCTGGACCGGTGGCTTATTTCATCTTTCTGAGATTTTTACTGCAAGAATCACTTCTTTTGGTTATTTCTGTGCCTTTTCATTTATTTGATTATCTGTGGATAGTGGAGAACAAGGTCAATCGTCGTCAAAAAGAATGTGTAATGTATTCTTTTCCATCTCTCTAGTTTGTCTTCTGTACCCATAATAATTTCGTAATTATCATTTTTAATATTGTTGCTTGTCCTCTTTTTGTGTTTAACCTGTCCATTTCTTTAACTTATTATGAAATATTAAAGGTGTTGTAGTTTTTCCTAAAGTTAATCGATTTCTATGGCATTTTGTTGATATCCAGTTTTTCTTTCGTCTCCCTGCACTTTTATTAATGATTTTATTGATTCGCTTGTATTCTATTGGGATTGTTTTATGTTTTCGTCTTACGTCCATGAGGTCCATGATCTCTTGCGTTATCCATTCTTGTATTTTTTTGTGTTTTATGAACCTGATGTCTTCTTCTTGTATCTTTGTTATTTTTGTTTTTAGAGCAGTCCATGTTACTTTAATGTCTGTCTGACCAAGTTTTCGATCGTTTCTATTTCTTCCTCAAGCTTGATGCTTATTTATTTTTTCTGTTCAGGGTTCTTCAGTTGTGAGATGTCTATTTTTCTTGCCACTGTTTTCTTTATGACTTTGAGAAATCTTTTTAATCTAAAATCCATTATAACTGAATTGTGATCGCTAGGTATATCCGCTCCAGGGTTTCGTAGATTGTATGTACTTCTTAAAGGTGTTATTGAGCAAAATGAAGTCAATTTGATTTTAAAAATTTTGTCTGTAGGTGATTTCCTTGTGTATAGTCATTTAGGATGTTGTTTGTAGAAGGTATTGGCTATTAAAGGATTGTTTTCTACGCAGAATTGTACAAATCAGGTGTCTACCAGTAAAGAACAAGAATATACGAATTTCGGAGAACATAATGATGCTGCTGTCTATAGAATCTGTCATTGCCCAACATTCTGAAGACTGCAAACAGAAAATTTTAAAAGAACCAATAGTATCCAATGCAATGAATAAAGCTATTGTTTGGGAGTCGGTCAACAGCGAAAATTTACAGAAATTTACATTTTGAGGGCTATAATTCTGCAGGTTTTCATACACAATTATACGAAAACTTCTACAACAAATTACCCTTTTAATTCCACGAATATTTGGTAGACGATGGTCTTTTAGCTGGTAAATATCTAATTTAATAATAATCTTTCTGCCCTGCAGTGTCAGTATAATCCAACTTTTTATTCGTACTGGTCAAAGAATGATCTTTATGTGAATAACATCAAAAAAGTAATGTCAAGGAATCATTTCCAGTTATTGTGCAGTTGTACGTTAGCAGAAGACCGTTCCCTTGGTTAGCAGACTGAAGGATAAATTCAACCAAGGTTGCCACCGTTCCAAAGAAAAACGTGTGCATTGACGAAACTTTCGTGCCTACCAAAATTCAAGCAGTAGATAGCCCACACGAGGTACCAACTTGCGATACAATTTATCAAACTTTTGGATGGAAGATGGTTATACCTACTATTTTAACGTATATTGTGGAAAAGAACATGCTGGAGGTAGCAATGTACCAATAAATGTAGTGATGAAACTTATGGACTGCTTGACAAAGGACGAACACTTGTCCTCGATACCTACTACTGTTCTGTCATACTTGTACATAACCTCCTAGACTGAAAAACTTACATGATTGGTACGCTACCTGCAAACCGCAAATATAATCAGGTACCAACTTGCGATACAATTTATCAAACTTTTGGATGGAAGATGGTTAAACCTACGATTTTAACGTATATTGTGGAAAAGAACATGTAGGAGGTAGCAATGTACCAATAAATGTAGTGATGAAACTTATGATGGACTGCTTGACAAAGGACGAACACTTGCCCTTGATACCTACTACTGTTCTGTCATAACTTGCACATAACCTCCTAGACTGAAAAACTTACATGATTGGTACGCTACCTGCGAACCGCAAATATAATCCCAAAAACATTTAAAAAGTTCCAAAAAATTAAAAGTAGGCAAACATGTAGCTGAACAAAGTAATTAGAGCATTGTTGTTCAGAATGAAGGGACCAGCGAGATGTGCTGATGATTAGTACCAAATTCGCTGACGAAATGGCGACAATGCAGAAGGCACACGGTGATGTTTTAAAGTTAAAAAATGTCATCTAAAAAGAAATGCTGTAATTCGTCATTACGTAAAGGAATAAAATGGTACAGAAAATTATCGATGGAGCTCTTACCGGCACCGTACTTATAAATGCCTATATCGCGCATCAAAGCATTGTCAATGAAAGCATGACGATTACCAAATTCAAGGAAGGTAATTAGGGGCCTATTAGGAGATTTTATTGTCACACCAATCATTAGGGAAAGTAATCACAAACTCAGCTATGTTGGTCGTGCAGGCAGAAGACGATGTACAACGTAAAAATGGTAGAAGAGAAAGGAAGGCAAGTAGCACAGAGGAAAGTAACCAACATCATTGGCATGTAATGGCTGTAAAATATTCTAACCTTGGCTGTTTTTTGTCATACAGTATTGTGCGAATTAATGAAATCATTGTGACATTTTTCAATATTTACAGTTAGCAACACTGTCCGTACATTTACAACTGACCAAGCATTGAAAACATAACCTTACTTTTCTCTGCCTTTTATTTGTGGGTGACTTAGGAAATTTCCCACAAAGTTTGTGTTATTTTGAACCATTTTGTGTTGTTTTTGGAAATTAGTGAGTTTGTTTCGTTTAATTCTATCATGGACATTACGTCTAGGAAGTGTGAAAAGATCATCATGTTAAGTGAACACACTTCTACGTCACAAAGAGAAATCGCAAGAAGTGTGGAGTGAGTCGGGGGGTAGTCAGCAAGATTTTGAAGCGTAATCAATGGATGTGAAAAGGTTAGGAAAATGCGGAAGAAAGAGAAAAACAACACCAGCAGATGAAAGATTTCTTACTTCGAAAGAGCAAATTGGACCCAAGCAAAACAAGCCAAGAGCTCCAACAAGATCTAGCAGCATCAGGTGTAGTGATTCATAACTCAATTGTTCGGAAAATACTTTTGGAGAATAATAGGGCAATGCGTCCACAGGAAAAACACCGTCTAACTGAACTCATGAAGAAAAAAAAGGCCGTTGTGGGCCAAAAATACTCTAATTGGACAGTAGACGACTGAAGAAAAGTCCTATTTACAGATGAAATTCACTTTATAGTTCAGGGATAGTCGAAATTCGTCAGGAAGTCTGACAATGAAAACCTTACACCATATCATATTAATCAAAAACCGTAAAATGTTTTGAGGATATTTTTCATACATGGAAGTTGGATCTTTGGTACCAATGGAAGGCATGATGCATAGTCAAAAATACAAATCCATGTTGGAACACGTTTTGCATACAGAACCTCCAAAAATGTCAGGTGTCAGTGTCCAAGTCAAAGCAAATGATGTATTTTTTTTTTTTAATAAGACGATTATTGTTTTAGAGCGGCTCGGCAATTCGCTAGACCTCAACCCCATTGTAAATTTAATAGGCTATTTGCAAAGCTAGACTACGCAGAATCGACTGTTCTACAAAAATAAAAATGATAGAAGCGGTCATTCAGGTTTGGTTTCGAGATGAAAGGATATCTGGAAACTCTCAGAATCTATGCTAACACGGTAGAAGCATAATTGCAGCCAAATGGGGACATATTTCCTATTAAATGACCTTTATAGTTCTGAAAAATATATATATTTTTTAAATAAACTGTTTTTTTCATTAAAACAGCCTGTTGATTCCATTAATTCGCGCATACTGTACATTCCGTGACAAAAAATTTAATTAGTACTTTAGATACAATTTTGATATGTTATTACGTTTTGTTTTTATGAAAATAAAGCTTATTTTGTTCTAAAATGTGTTCTTACTATAAATAATATAACAAAAAATATATTAATGTTACGAACATGCATTCAACAGCTCACAGCATCTAAGTGGCCCGCCTTACGGTCGCATCTCGAAGCATCGAGAAGTGTCGGCGATACATCAAGCGCTGTAAAATTCCACCCTTCAGATAACGAATTAGAGGTGGGACTACTCCCGAATATTCTCGAAAATAATACTTTGGTATATATATGTAACGGTGTAGGAGTAAGTTTAGTTGATAAGAGAATACCGAACTGTAAAGTTATAAATAAATATATTTATATAAATTCGAACCGCTCGTTTTATTTAATCTCGCTACAGTGGTGTCCGGTGTGAGATTTGAAAATAGTCAACAGTGACTTTTGAAAAAGACTTTTGAACTTTTGAAAAGTATTGTTCGTCGGGAACATCCGCGTAGTTCAGTAGTGATCGTTGTACGAAAGAACATTTAAAAAGTACGTGTGTGCCTGACCAAAGATGCTGCTAGTACAACTTTCAGTAAAACAGTTGCGTGAGCAACTTGAAGAACGCGATGAAGACTGCAGCGGGTCCAAGAAGATCCTCCAAGAACGACTAAAGAATGTTCTTAACAAGAATGGAGATGATCCAGAGACATTCCAGTTTCAATCATCAGAAGAAACAGTTTTAACAAAAATAAATGAGAAATTTGAAAATGTCTCACAAATGATTGAAGAATCTTCGAAACAAAATGATAGTAAATTTGAGAACGTCTCGCAAATGATTGAAGAAACTTCTAAAAAAAATGATGAAAGATTCAATGAAACGTCTCAAATTATTAAAGAAGTAGCTAGACAAAACGACGAGAAACTCGAAAATGTGTCAAAAAGATTCGACGAGAAATTTGAAAATGTTTCTCAAATGATGGAAGAAACTTCGAAAAAGAATAATGAAAAATTTGAAGAAGTTTCCAAAACATTCGAAAAAGTAGAAGAGAAGATCAAACAGTTAGAGAGCATGATAACTAACACAAAAATGCTACCACCAGTTAATACGGTAGCTTTAGATCCGGTAGTAAAAGAAGAATCACCGAGAGACGAAACGACACATCATATGAGATTCAAATTGCCACCATTCGATGGAAAGTCGTCTTGGTCTATATACCTTAGACAATTTGAAGCTATTGCGACAGCCAATCATTGGACAG
The DNA here is from genome assembly GCA_918026665.1 of Diabrotica balteata. Classification (NCBI taxonomy): domain Eukaryota; kingdom Metazoa; phylum Arthropoda; class Insecta; order Coleoptera; family Chrysomelidae; genus Diabrotica; species Diabrotica balteata. Next base: position 56,703,662 of record OU898285.1, on the reverse strand, counting down.
AACAAGAAAAAGCCGTTTCCTTGACTGCTGCTTTACGAGGTGATGCTGCAGATATCCTAAGATCGATTCCTAAGGGCCAAGAAAAATGTTACCAGACCTTGTTCACTCGACTAGACAAACGTTACGGAGATGCCCATCTACAACAAGTCTACAAAGTACAAATAAGAAGTAGAATTCAACGAGCAAGTGAGAGTTTGCAAGAATTTGAAGCAGATATTGCTCGTATAGCGCTGTTGGCCTATCCAGAGGTACCAGACAACATTTTGGAAGAAATTGCTGTAGATGCCTTCGTCAATGGGTTGAGAGACAGTGAACTACAGAAAGCTTTACGACTAGCAAGACCGAAAGTTTTAGATGAAGCGCTCGCCATTGCCTTGGAACATGAGATAGCTAGTCGAGTTTCACGGAGCTATCAAGTACGAACCTCTGAAGAGAGTGACGAACGAAACGATAAACGTCTAGAGGAAATCGTACGGAAAGTAGTTCGTAACATGATGCCGAAGAAACGTGAACCCAGATGTTGGAATGGTAACAACGAAGGTCACATTCGCCACAAAGTGCAAGAAAATAATACAACAGTCAGAAAGCTAGAACAGATCGAGCACTGGCTGGAAAAAGTCATTCAAATGCTGATGTTCAATCAAGACGGCCATACAGTGCAAATCGTAATCATTGTCTTGAATTAGAAGAACGATTTTGCCCCGTTAGGCGAACCACCGTTATTAATGACCAATGGCAGCCTCAACAGCTACAAGACGCCCAAGCAGATGATCCATGTATAAAAAGAGTATTGGATTGGGTGCGTCGAAGTGAAAGACCTTCTTGGCAAGACATTAGTGCATGTAGTCCCGAAGTCAAGTGTTACTGGAGCCAATGGAATTGCCTAGTGCTGAAAGATGATCTTCTGTATAGAACCTTTGAGAACGATGATGGTACAGAAACTAAGCTTCAGTTGATTGTACCTAAAAGTAAAGTGTCAGAAGTATTGCGTCAGTTGCATGACGGTGCATCAGGTGGACACTTTGGTATTACGAAGACTCTGCAAAAGGTTCGAGAACGGTTCTATTGGGTGAACTGTAAAGATGATGTAAGAAGATGGTGCCGGAAATGTGAACTGTGTGCAACTAGTAATGGTCCAGTTGGTAAAAAGAGGGCACCCATGAAACAGTACAATGTTGGTAGTCCTATGGAGACGAGTAGCAATCGATATTGCAGGTCCACTTCCAGAGACAAATGATGGAAATAAATATATCCTAGGTAGCCATGGATTATTTTACGAAATGGACTGAGGCCTATGCGCTACCAAATCAAGAAGCTGCTACCGTTGCAGAGGTACTGGTTAAAGAATTCTTTAGCCGATTTGGTGTTCCCTTGGAGATCCACTCCGACCAAGGGCGAAACTTCGAGTCAAACCTTTTTCAAAACGTTTGTAAATTGATTGGTGTCAATAAGACCAGAACGACACCCCTTCATCCTCAATCAGATGGAATGGTCGAGAGAATGAACCGAACGATGGGTAAACACCTGTCCAAAGTTGTATCAGAACATCAAAGAGATTGGGACCAGCACATTCATTTATTCCTAATGGCCTACCGCTCGGCCGTGAATGAAACTACGGGCCAGACTCCAACCTGCCTGATGTTAGGTCGTGAAGTTCGTTTGCCCTGCGACCTAGAGTTTGGCTGCAGACCTTCTGAAGAATATGTTGCAAGCGAAGATTATGTCGACCGCCTAAAGTTAAGAATGAACAACATTCATGAACTTGCCCGACAGCACATCCAGTTAGCCAGTGACAGAATGAAAGATCAATATGATTCTCGATGCAAGAATGAAAGCTATGAAGTAGGTGATCTTGTTTGGCTTTATAATCCACAACGTCGTCGTGGCTTGTCTCCTAAACTGCAAAGACAATGGGAGGGTCCGTATGAAATTAAAAAGAGAATAAATGACGTAATATACCGAATTAAGAAGTTGCCGAAAGGTAAACCAAAAGTAGTTCACGTAAATCGTCTTGCACCTTATGCTGGCTCAAACGAAACCGAAGAAGTCCGAACCCTTCAACATGAGATCAAAGATAATCGGCGACCAAGTTTTAATGAGTTTATGTCAAATTACGCAGAGAGAAAGAGTGCTAGATTCGGCGTGACGACAGAAGTTCAGCAGGATCTTTTTAGTGTTCCGCATAACGTCTCTCTAGCCCACTGTGTTGCCCAAGATCTTGAGATGACTAAAGGAATCTCATCTGTATTTTATAAGAAATTTGGTCGCTTGGACGAGTTAAAAAACCAGCAGCCTAAAGTTGGAAGAGTGCTGAGATTAGAAGATGGTTCTCGATCTTTGTTGTATATGGTGACCAGAAAGTCGTATACAGACAGGGCAAGCTACGAGGATATATGGCGAGCTCTGACTAATTTGAAGAAAGTCGTCTGCAATTACGACATTAAGAACTTGGCTTTACCCAAGATAGGCCATGCACTAGATAATCTGGATTGGAAGATTGTCAGAAGCATGCTTGAAGTGATCTTCCGAGAAACCGGTGTAAGAATTACTGTGTGCTGCATTAATCCGAAGAGATCGTGTCCTTCAAAGACAATAGACTGTTATTTCTTTCTGAGGGGTTCATGCAGAGCTGGAGAGTCCTGCAGATTCCGCCATCCTGGGCCTATAGATAGAGTTCCTGATCGGGACGCTCAGATCTAAGAGGGGAGCAGTGTTACGAACATGCATTCAACAGCTCACAGCATCTAAGTGGCCCGCCTTACGGTCGCATCTCGAAGCATCGAGAAGTGTCGGCGATACATCAAGCGCTGTAAAATTCCACCCTTCAGATAACGAATTAGAGGTGGGACTACTCCCGAATATTCTCGAAAATAATACTTTGGTATATATATGTAACGGTGTAGGAGTAAGGGAGTTGATAAGAGAATACCGAACTGTAAAGTTATAAATAAATATATTTATATAAATTCGAACCGCTCGTTTTATTTAATCTCGCTACATTAATATGCAATTGTTACTTATAAATATTATGGGCCATGCAAGACCTCGTTGATATCTAAAGAAGCTAAGAAGCACAGAGCCAAGTATGCTTTCTAGACCATCGGCATCAAGTCGGCTCGATGTTCCCGTGTATTTTAAAAGAGTTCGAGAAAATACCACCATTTCTTTCTCAGACAGTAACTTATTTAATTCCTAAGGATCAAAATAACATCCAAGACCAGCCCAGTACCGCCCAACTACTGTATCCTATTTTGTATAAATTGGTCACATCCTATATAGCCCAGCGTATCCACAAACACTGTGCTCTAAATAATATAGAGCCTTAACAGAAAGGATGCGCTGAGGATTCTATTTGTTGCAAAGAAGAACTTATAACCGACTCAGCCATTTCTAACCAGGCATCTCCAAAAATAGGAACCTTTTTACTGGGAATTTTACTGCCTTCATTGACTACGTTGAGTACAATTTGGTTCTATTTAGCGATGTACCCACTATCTTAGCTAATGAACTTCACCGATTAGGTTTTATCATTAAAAATAATAATACTGTTGTGACAAAGCTTAATCATGTGTTGTATATGAATGATTTGAAAGTAATGGCTTTCACGCAAAATCACCTAGATCAGCTGCTAAAAACTGTTCAAACTATTTCAACTCAAATTATTTTAGCATGCATTTTGGATTAGACTACTGCCGTGCTCTAAATATAGTCAGAAGAATATAATAATAAAATGCATATTATAAAAGACTTTCTTCGTAATTGGGTAAAATCTTATTCACATTGTATATTTAATCTAATGGGTTTACAAGTTTATAATATTTAAATCCGTGACACCTCAGCGGAAGTTATTAATTGGCGTGAATTGAATTGTATCGATCAGGCCAATTTCGTTTCAATTATTAACGCGATATCAGTCAACCATAAAAATCGGTGTAAGCAGAACTATCTCTGGAGGGAATTATAATACACTTCCCTTTTTGATATATTTTGCATTAGAAGTATGTAGATAAAAAAACAATAAGGAAAATGATCAGCTTGATTATAACTTTATTGAACTTCGAGTCGTTAAATGTCACCCACTAGCTTTCCAGTCTCTTTTATTAAAATTTAGTCTAGAAATTACTCTGTTGATTCCTAGAGTATATCCATTGGGGTTTCAGTATCTCTTCCTCACAGTAAATACATGATTCTCAGATTTTTTTACCATCAATTTTTCATACAATCACATATTCTTAAATAAGCGCAGATTTGACCGAAGTTCTACATATGAGGCCATTATTAGCAAAACTCGCTAATCGACAAAATTTTAGAAACATGTTTTTTTGGTTAAGTATATTTCAATTCTAAATAGAAATCGACTGATACAATTAAAATTTCACAAAACTCGTTCTTTAGCATACAAATGATGTAGAAAAAATTACAGTTATTTGCAGAACTCGCTCTTTACTTTGAACGTTTACTTGCAAAACTCGCCGTTTGCTCTACCGCCAATGAAATTCGCCGGTTGGTTCACGTGACCAACACGCTATTACAACAGCTGTGTTGAAGAAACGGATTTTCAGTAGTTTATAATTATTCAAGCTACTAAAGAGTTGTATTTTGGCGAATTAGTAACAGTTTTTTATTTTTATGGAGTTAGAAAGTGAAAATGTTTGTTTTGTTAAACCTAGTCCACAGGGAAAAGAACGCAAAAAAAGTTCTTCAGTCAGAAACACATAAAAGGAATGTCGATAAACTTGCTAGGTAAGTTATTAAAATTTATGATTTTAGACTTGTGCGACAATAGTTTGACTTTTTACGCAGTTTAGCTTGTTTTTCGCTTTATAACGTTGAGTAGGAATAGACAAAAAGTTTATTAAAAGAGTTGTATTGTTACAGAAATACACCAAAAGCACTGCCGGCCTTTCCAACTTGCGGTCATAACGGACGACCCGGATTGCCGTATTATTGTACTACACTAACGATGAAGCAAGTGGCAGATTTTCATGCCTACCTTTATCAGTCAAAAGATAAAAGTAAGCAAGATCTTTTGATATTGGCGTGTTGTAAGGGAGAAAACCCGAAAAGAGGGAAATCCAATCATGCTGCAGTGTCGATAAAATACCATGTACGTTTGAGTGAGGGTAAGATGATTAGAGTATGTGCCAAGTCGTTTCTAGGAATCACAAATTTAAGCAAGGACCGCATACAAAGAATTGTAAGAAATTTTGTTGTCACTGGGGAGCTACCCAGAGAACGTAGAGGAGGCAATAGAGTGGGTCCAAAAAATGATTGAAAAAAGAAACTGCATAAAAAAATTTATAGAATCCATAACATGTACAGAGTCTCATTACTGTAGAAGCAAGACAAGCGTGAGGGTCTACTTGTAATGTGATTTGAATTTTAAGAAACTTTTCGACCATTATCTTCGGAGAGTGCCTCAGCCTATGCATGTGAAGCTTAGTTATTTTAGAAAGTATGTCAATGTCTACTACAACATCGCTTTTGGAACTCCGCTGACTGACTGTTGTTCCACTTGCTTGAGAACAAAGGAGCAGTTGAAAAACATCGAGTTCATATCGTGAAAGTTAGTGGAACTTCTACCGATAACTAACACAAAGGAATGTGTTTTCTTACGTGTGGAGAAATTGACGCTCGAAAGATTCTAATACAATGAACAAAACAAAAATTCTAATATGATGGCAATATTGGCTTATTGGCTTCTAGAAGAATCCTACAGAATTAATCGACGAGTCACCACTGCAGTTCCACTGTACGGAAAATCGGTATCGACTAGGATGTGTTTGATTGGAGGACACAAACAAGACGAGTTACTAAGCTCCCTAATTCATGGCACTTTGAATTTAATAAGGCAAAGCGGTTTATTTTTTACAAAAAAGACAAAAATGTTCTAGTCCAAGGTGAACCCAATTACCGCAATGACGTTGGAAAAGCTAAAAGCGTGTGCAAGAAAAAATTTTCACTTTCTTCAATGGCTCCTAAGAAATTACCACTGGGAACAGAATTAAAGGGGGATAAAGGAACTATTAATAATCTCCTTTCCAAACACTATGGAGAAAATTGGAGAAGGCTTCCTGAACTAAATTTTTACAAAGAGCACCTGAAGACAGGTTCTACCTCACCAAAAGAAACCGTTGCTGGTTTGGAAAATTGCCAAAATGCAGAAAACGACTGTTTTTTTGTTTGAGCATGACTGATTGAGACTGCTTTTGATTTTTTTTTGTTTAAAAACTTTCTTTATATGATTAAAAATGTTAAAGTTTTATATTCATGAATAAATCCCTTATGCTTTTTATTGAACTAAATACAGTTTATTATTATTTTAGAAATTTATTTGCAAAACTGGTTATTTGCAACAAACATTATTTTTTTTCTAAAAATCTGTAAATATTTTAGGCTAGAAACTTCTAATTTCCATTGCTAAAACCTCTAAAAAACATTAATAAAATTCTTTACGTTGTGAACTAAACACTACTCGGCTGTTAATCGTTTTTTTTTCGATTTCCCAAAAAATTACTTCCGAGCAAAGAGCAAGTTTTGCAAATAATGGCCTCACATACACTGTGTCCGTAAAGTGTGGAACAAATTCTGTTTTAGCTAACCAGAGTATTTTAAGAAATAATTATGGAACAGGTCGATTTTTGATTTTAATTTACCGTATTTTAAAATAATATTCTAATATACAGGGTGAATTACTTTCGAGTAATGACGTCACCATCATTGTTTTTAAATGGAACACCCTCATTTTGTCTCAATTTTCGGATTACTCTAGTTGAGCTGATTCCAAAAATGTATCACATGTTGATTTAAATTGGTACAGGGTGGACAAAAACACAATAGTTTTGTGTGTGTTCATAAAGTAACGCGTTAGTTAAATTAACAATATTATCAAAAATACTTATTGTCTAGCGGACAGAATATGATAAAATACATGACTTTATAAATGTTCGAACTGCAGCCCTTGCTGTATTTGACAGTAACCCAAACGTGGTACAAATTCTTGTTGAACCTTGTTTATTGTGTCTTGAGAAATATTGTTTATTGCTGTCCGAATTCTCTGTTGTAATTCTTGAATATTTGCTGGTTTCGTTTGACACACAACATTCTTCAGATGGCCCCACATAAAATAATCCAAAGGATCAAAATCTGGTGACCTCACTGGCCATTCAATAGGTCCACGTCTACCAATCTACCTGTTCGGAAAAATTTCATCTAGGTAACTTCTAACATCTACAGCATAATGTGGAGGTGCACCATCCTGTTGCAACCGTAAACTTCCATCAAAACTTCCAGGATTACGTCTGCTGGGAAACAAATTACGTATGGTAGGTAAGAGATAACCCCTTAAAAACTCAAGGTACGTTGCCCCGTTTAAATTACCTTCGATAAAGTAGGGTCCGATGATTCGATTTCTTACAATTGCAGCCCATACATTTACCTTTTTCGAGTATTGTGTATGATGCTCACGCATCCAGTGGGGGTTTTCTTTTGCCCAGTATCTACAATTCTGACGGTTAACCTCGCCATTTAACGTGAAAGTGGCCTCATCAGAAAAAATAATGTTTTGTACCAAGAGAGGGTCTCGGTGGCAGTTATCCATCATTGCTTCGCAAAGTTGCATTCTTCCATCGGGATCATCTTCGTTTAATTCCTGCACAAGTTTGACTATATAAGGATGCCATTTTTCAAGCTTTAATAGTTGTGTACCGTTGTTGCTAACACCGATAAACACCGATAAAAATAAACATCTAATGCTGTATCAGCATTTGCAGAGGGACGACCTGATTTCCGTGAATTTTCAACTGACTGTTGAACGCGTTATAGGTCTTTCTGGATATTTATCATTAAACAAATTGCACACTTCCATCTGAGTTCGCGATCTGTCTCCATACCCAATCATCATAAGTATTTCAATTCTTTGCTTTACACTTAACTCCATTTCTACTTCAAATTAAATCTAAGCAATAATTAAAACATTCACAAATATTGTATTACTAAACTGTCACTAAACATCAATAAATTACTAAACAAATAATGACATTTAACACAAACATAGCCTACTATGTTTCTTTTAAATTGATAAGAAATAATTTCTTTCCTATTCTGTCCGCTTGACATGGGGGCTTGATTCGGGGCCTCCGTGCCCCCGAAATATTTATTTACTCATCATACTCATACTGGTAACACGAAGTGAGCTCCTGAACAAGAACCAGTCTTGAAGATGACTCCAAAGCAAGCATAACGCAGCAAGCTTGAACATGGTTCAACTTATGAAATATATTTTAGATTGTATATTTTAAAGTCTACGTTTGTTTCCCGATCAGATTAGGTATATTCCTATTCCAGTATTTATGGCGTTGGCGAATAATTTATTATGGCGAAATCATATGTTCGGCTGTTTGCACTGCATTTTCATAGAATCAGTATGCTCCTTTTTTGCCCATTTTACCTTATAGAGATGATAGCTGATTAGTGTCCAGTAAAAATACGTATAATTGCTCACCGTTCAGTTATCTAAAACTTTATGAGTATTTTATCGCAGCCAGTGGAAAGTTTTAAAACTTTTTTCTTGACTGTGGCCTTAAATCTTTTCCCAGTAGGCTGGACCAAGTTGCTATTTTTTTTAGACATTTTCCACGATGCGGCTTTTCGGGATAGTACAAAATGGTTCTGGTTCGTAGCAGCTTTTTATTTAACCTTCCAAACTCTTTAATCCTTTAACTCTTTAAAGGGATGGAATTCCCCTTCATATGAACCCAACAGAAACCGACCCAGGAAGAGTCGGGCCCAGTTACGGCTCCGGCTACACCTGTCAATACGTGCTCAACACAAGAAAAGAAATTCAAAATCAATTTATTAGAAGAAGACTCAATAAAAGACCTATATAAGCGAAGATTGGACCAAAAGCTAGAAGAGTTTCGGTATGAATCATTAGAACAAACATACGAACACATAAAAACCTACATGAAGACAGCAGCCCTAGAAGCTCTTGGAGAAGTGGACCAAAAATACACCCACCAAACCACGAAATTAACCGAAGACACACTAACATGCATAAAAGAGAAAAAAGAACTCCATATAAAATACCTGAACACAAAAAACTATGAGGACTTGGAACTATACAGGAAAAAAATAAAGAAGTGAAAAGAAAAGTGGCAAATGAAAAAAATGAAAGATGGGAAAAAACATGCACAGAGATAGAACAGCACATAGGAGGAACGAGAATTCCAGAGTCATGGCGCATCTTAAAGTCGCTCCAAAGAAATAAGACAGAGAAAATCAAGATCGGTCAAATCAAAGAAAACGAATGGCAAGAATACTATAAAAAATTGCTAACCGAAGACCGCCCCGAATTCAAAGAATCAGAAATAGACGGAATAGAAATCTACACACATGACGAAATCGAATTAAGCCTAGCTGAGGTAAAAAGAACGATCAAAACTCTAAAGAACAAAAAAGCAGAAGGTCCCGGCGGAATACCAAATGAATTGATAAAAAACGGATCGGAAAAGTTATTCCGTATGATACACAAAATGTTTGAGAGAGCACTGAATGGAGAAGACTTACCGGCAGAATGGACCCAAGCATATATGACATCAATATACAAGAAAGGAAATAGAAAAAAACTGCGAAAACTATCGGGGAATCAGCATTATATCGTCTATAGGCAGACTGTATGGAAAGACCATAAAGGAAAAATTAGAAATATATATACAAGATAAAATCGGAGAAGACCAGCAGGTTTCACAGCGGGGAAAGCATGCTTAGATCACATTTACACGGTCGAACAACTAATAGAAAAAAAATGGCCAAAAATAGATCCGTCCATCTGGCTCTTGTTGATCTTAAGAAGGCATATGACTCAATACCTGGAACCAAGCTATGGGAAGCAATGGAAGACATCGAAGTTCCACGAAGATTAATAAAAGCGGTAAAAGCACTCTACAAAAACAACGAAGTAGCTATCAAAACGGGCAATAGAATATGCAGTCCATTTAAAACGACAAAGGGACTACTAAAGGGTTGCTTCACATCCCCCACCCTGTTCAAAATATTCCTGGAAAAAACCCTGAAACCATGGAAAAGAAAGTGCGAAGGAATGGGTATACCGGTAAGGAACGAATATCTATATATAATATTATACACTAAGTTTTGCTGACGACCAAATAGTGATCGCACAAGACGAGGATGACCTCAGTTTTATGATGAGAAAACTGGAGCAGGAATAAACAAAGAATGGGATGGAAATAAACCTAAAGAAAACTGAATACCTAACAACGGACAATACAAAAATAAAACAGCTGGAAATAGACAAAGTAAACAAATCACAGGAACAGACAAGTATAAGTATTTAGGTTTCATAATATCAAACAAAGGAACAACGGAGGAAAATATAAAAAATAGACTAGGACAAACAAGAAACTGCATACGAAAATTTAACCCGGTACTATGGGATAAGAACATCAGCATGAAAACAAAGAAAAAAATATATAATACCATGACAAGAAGTATCCTCACTTATGGGTGTGAAAATTGGACAATAAATAAGAAAATCAAAAACAAAATAAGAGCAATAGAGATGGAATTCCTAAGGAGAAGCTGCAGAGTAACAAGAAGAGATAGAATAAATAACGTGGAGATTAAGAGAAGAATGGGAATGAACTCCGACATAATAGACTACATCGAACAGAAGAGGTTAACCTGGTACGAACATGTCAGAAGAGCAGACTAAAATCGGTGGATAAATAGAATAACAGAGTGGAGCCAGATAGGAAGAAGAAAGAGAGGCAGACCCCGAAGATCTTTCAGAGATGAAGTGGACGATATATATATATATATATATATATATATATATATATATATATATATATATATATATATATATATATATATATATAAATATATATATATATATATACTCTTTAACCCTTCAAACAACATCAGACGTGCGAATTTTCGCCCCAGCTTGCCTATTTCCGTTAATATTTTTGTTTTTGGTGTACTTGACGTAGTAAGTGTAGTAGTTTTGGAATCGCAACAACAGATCTACCACCAGTTAATGCAGAAACCGACACATCATATAAAATTCAGGCAATTTGTAGTTATTGCTACGACCAAATATTGAACAGGACAAAAAAATGCTGTTTCAACTAAAAAAAGCACAATTGCGAAGTAGAATCTATCGTGCAAGTGACAACTTGCAAAAATTTTAAGCTGATTTTGCCGTAATGATACGGTTGGCTTATTCCGAAGGCTTTGAGAATAGTTTGAAAGAAATATCGGTAAATACGTTCGTTAATTAATCGCTAGTTACTGAATTACAGAAAGCTGGGCAATACTAAAACTATTAGATTAAGCACTTGCCATCGATTTGAAACCATTAGAGCAAGAGACGAACAGAAGGACTAACGTCTGGAAGAAATGGTTAGGAAAATATTTAGCAATACGATACTGAAGATGAGTCCAGATGTTAAAGAAGTAGGCCACTGTCGGAAAATTACAGCGGATCGAAATAAAGGCACTAAATCTTCTACCTCTAAGAAGAAACGTAAAGCCCCTGTAGTTACTGTAATGTCTTCATTACTGGTATATTGATGGTCGCACCAATAATAAGGATATATCATTTTTGGTAGATACGAGTGCAACACGAATCACTGTACGATCAGAAATAATAAGAGATCAATTTAGACTATCACCATCATCAGTACAACTTGAAAACAGCAACCAGGACCTGTATTCATTCATACTACATAGTAGTGCAGTGAATAGTGAAAAGTGAGTGTCTGAGGCTCAGAAGTCTGGACCCAGAGCCCTGAAGAAAACATCACAGAGGATTCAACGCTCGCACGTGCCAATACTGCGTCAATTGAAAGCCTGGGAGACAATAACTAAAGCTAGATTAATACTATTAAAAAAATTAATATGATAAATAAATAAATAAATATAATATAAATAAATAATCTAATCCTTTTTTGCACCTCAACTTCAAGTAATTACTCTTTATAATGTCGATATGAGTTTATTCCACCATATTACAACATTACATCTCCGTATAATTTAATTGAACAATGTTGTAGCTACTTAAAAAAATATGTTATTTCTAATCATTTTACAAAATCTGGCATGCCCCTTGTTGACAATACTACCATTTTTCATCTTTTGTGTTTATTTTAATTATTATGAAAGTAAAATAAATATAAACACAGATCACACCACTTTTGATTACTCAAGATAAGATGATATTTCCGCAAAATATCTGATTTTATAAGAGTCATTTCGAAGTATCAGGATAGTGTTGGTCGCTGTTATCATAATTATGCTTAATTCTAAAAGGAAGTTTAATTAGGTCAACGATAATACGCAATAGAAATGGTAAGTGCGGGTTCCGAAGACCGAAAATAAACAATCCAGAGTGAATTATAATGTTTCGTCAAATTACGTGGAGTAAAACAATAAATTGATAAAGAGGTTACAAAAATAAAACAAATATTTACTAATGGGAAAGGGATTTGTTTTTGAATATACCTTTAGAATTTAAAACGCATTTGGTATTTAAAACACATCAATCCCGTCTCCAAACGCCAATGAAGTTATTTTTGATCTTTTATAGACTACTCTATTGTAGAATTCTTGGTTGATACTTGAACCGGTGGGGTGCAATTTCAGTTACATTGAGCGTGATGTGGAGTCCCACGGAGTAAAAAAAATTCACTGAAATCAGTTACAACTGGCTGAACTTTTCTCGTCCATAGGTATATAGTATAGTATATAGGTATTATATAAAAAAAAGTTATCAAAAGACCTTTATTTTACAATAGTTCTGAAATTTTGCCATATTATAACAAGCCACCATAATTTCATCAATTGAAAAATGTGCTATTTTTTGCGAAGTTTAGAATATATATATATATATATATAATATATATATATATATATATACATATATATAAATATAATATAATATATAGTTTATCTATAAGGTTAAAGGAAATACTAATCATTAATTTTTATGCAAAAAACAAACAAATTTATTCAGTTAAAATATTCTAACAACAGGTGAACAACATTTTTGAAACAGCATTTATTTTCGTTACGATTATTTTGAAGCCCATTTTGTGCTTATTTTCTTACTACATGATAAACATATAGGCTTCTTACTCTAATTATTCTTTAAGTGGAAATATTACTGGTTCTACGATGGCAAGTATTCTTCTTCTCGAGTTTCTTGTATCTAAGCTAATTCTAGAATTTTCAAACCGTTTCCTCATAAAAGGCTGTCAGGCTTTTCGCTAGTGCCTTCATGAATTTGATTCGGGATGTATTTCCATTATTTTTAAAACAATTAGACATAACAAATGCATTGACACACATCATGTCTAATATTTGATAAAAAATAGCCATTGGCCAATGTCGAGTTCTCCTTGATGAGCTGTAAATGGTGCATTTCTCATCTAGTGCATCAACGCCCCCTTTTGTTGAATTACAGAATGATATTATTTCAGGTTTGTTACTCTCAACATCCATAGCACGTAGTGCTCTTTGTTTTTGTATTTTACGTCGGATTTCCTTTTGTATTCTTTTATAAAGCTTTTGTTTTTTTTTGCTAGTCGCCGTTGCTCCATTAAATCCAATATGTTTTCTGTCATCCAAGCCTTCCTTTTTAGCAATGGGGTGTCTTTTAAATTCCTTTCACAGATTTCCTTAACTGCTGTTATAATTTTATTTAAGCTCTCATCGACATTTTGACCAATATTTTCCCAAACTAAATTTTCGTTCAGTTGTCTTTGAACCGTTTCCTTAACTTTCTCGTCTTGTATTTGGGTTAAATCAAATTTTTTGCAAGACTTCTTTTTGATCATCTGTTTTAATTTTAATTGGGTTACAGCTAGTATGGGATTGTGATCAAACTGAATGTTTTAGCTGATTTAATGCAGTTTCCGAGTCGATTTTTGATCAGATTGAAGTCGATTTGGTTCCTAATAATTTTATTCTCTGATTCTGCATTTGCATTTTACTTCCCGGTGTAGAGTATTCTCGGTAGTAATTTGAAGTGAGTATTCGATATAATAAAAGAGTGTTCTTGGCATATTCCTCCACAATATTCAGACAGCGTCTTTTGCCGACTTTGGCGTTAAAATCTCCGAGAACTATGGTATTTTTTGCTGCTTTAACAAGATCTACAGCATCACTAAGATCTTCGTTAAATGCTTTGAAATTATCTTATCACTGGTTCATGTTGGGGCATAGACCTAAATGGCGTTGCTAATAAACGGCTTTGAATTGAATTTCACTAGGATTACTCTGTACTGTTTTGTTTGGGGGGGAGGGTCATCAAGACCCACGTGACCCCCCCTTGAATCCGCCCCTGTATAGAGTCAAAGCTTTTATCCGTTATTCAAAATAGCCACAAATTCATGAAATATACTTTAATTTAGGGCTGTTTGTAGTACCAGTGATTATGTTGACAATGTTATTGAGTAAACTATAGATCCATCCGTAGGTCCTTATGGTTTAGGACAACCTAACAATCGAGAACAGAGATTGTATGAATTTTGTAAATGACCATTGCAAACACCTAGTATAAACTACCCAAGCGACGAATATACACTTGGAAAGCCCCATTTGATGATGGCAATAACCCTGAGTTTTCAAGAAATCAAATAGACTATATACTTGTAAATGAGCGTTTCCAAAATGCCGTCAAAAAAGTCACTACATTTCGTGGGGCAGATATTGGATCTGATCATCAACCACTTGTAGTAGATATTAAACTAAGGTTAAAACGAATTCAACGACAAAAACCAAAAATCAATGTACTTAACTTTGACGATATAAACATAAAACATAACATTAAAAAATAATTTAATAATAGAATAAAAAACATCGAAGAACAACTAGAAGATCCAGAAGAACTATGGAGTGAATTTAAAAACCAAGTTAACGAAATCTCCACAAACAATGATTATAGAAAAAAACTTAATAAAGAAAAATAAATGGATGACAGGCGACATCTTGAAATGAATGCAATAACGGCGACTGATAAAATCTAACGAAATAGAATATAAACACCTGCACAGAAAAATAAAAAAGGAGATCAAATTAGCCAAAGAAAAATTAATGAGAGAAAGGTGCCATGAAATGGAGAATGTAGTATCGAAACACGACTTATTTTATGTGCACAAAAAACTAATAGAAATGAGTAATATATTTAAAAAACGAGTTAAAAAACGTCTGTACTCGTTGACAATAATAACAAAATTATTGTAAATGAGCACGAAATAAGAAAAGAATGGCAGCTGAATATATCAGAGTTGTTTGAAGATGACAGGAATAATATTGCCGAATTCTACCAAAACTGTACTGACGGCCCAGAAATTATGAAATGCGAGGTAGAACACGTTATAAATACTGCTAAAATTAGAAAAGCTTGTGGTCCAGATGATACACCAACTGAGTTATTGAAACTTATATAGAGAAACTTATAGAGAATGATAACATAAAAGTAGTAGTAAGACTTTTTAATTAAAAAATGAAGCAAGAACACATAAATAAGTTACATTCAATTCCTTTGAAATGTGGTGTTACAGGAGGATGCTTAGAATAGCATGGACACAGAAGAAAACCAACACGGAAGTATTGCGAGAAATGGGCAAAAAAATGCGAAATAATAAACACAATAAAAATATTAAAGTTACAATATCTGGGACATGTAATGAGGGGACAGCTATATGAACTGCTAAGGCTGATAATACAGGGAAAGATAAGAGGAGGAAGGAGTATAGGAAGAAAGAGAGTGTCATGTTTAAAGTTAAATTTAAGGGACTGGTTTAAATGCAGGTCTATGGAACTCTTTAGAGCAGCAGTAGATAAAGTAAAGATAGTGATGATGATATCCAACCTCCGATTGGGAGACGACACTTAAGAAGATAAATAATAATATAATATTGAGATGATAGAAATAGTCAAGTGGCTACTAGAAAAATAATATAAAGAAAATAATTGGTGATGTTATGTGATAAATAATATAAATGATAAATAAAAACAAAAATATCTAATGGTAACAATAACAACAACAATATACTATATAATAATAACAACGTTACTGCGATTGTAGTAAAAATTTTTTATAATGCCGCTTCATGAAATTCAGAGATTTACCCCTTAAATTTATTTTTTTAAACTATTTAATATTATAGTATATAGTATATAAGAGCATAAACTACACTTGAGTGCAAAACAATCGACTCAAAAGCGATATTTGAGATTACACCTTCTGATTTAATATAAGAAGTATGAAAATAACAAAATGTAATGTTTAAACAGTAACTTTATTAGTGAACTTACAAAAACTGCTATTTCATTATTTGGAAGACGCATTATAAAAACAATATGCAATACGAACAGAGTTTCTCAAATATTCATCATTGGAACTATCCCAAGAAAGACGTAATGAACAGAGAAATCCTCAATTACAAAATGAATTTTTTTGTTTTTCGGTATCTGATATTACCACCCCTATTCCTAATTACACTTTCCAATCGATTTCGCATGGATCGGATGACTTTTCTAATAAATTCTTGAGGCATTGCTTCCCATTCATCATTAAGCGCAGCTCTCAATTCCATTATGCTCCTTGGTACATGATTTCTGCTCCGGACCGTTCGTTTAAGCTCATCCCTAACATGCTCTATTGGATTTGGGTCCGGGCTCAACGCAGGCCAATTTATTGTAGGTATACCGATCTCAGTAAGATAGGTGGTGGTGACTCCTGCGGTATGACATCGTGCATTACCATGCACTAAAATAAAGGCATTACCAATAAATCCCGCGAATGGAACCACATGTTCCTTCAAAACATCTCCGATGTAACGATCTGCCGTTAAACCTCCTCGACATCTTCCACCAAGCACGAAAATCAGCTCGGTTTTCCCATCCCTGGAAATGTCTGCCCAAAACATACAAGAACCGCCTCCATATGACCAATTTCTCGTATACAACATTGAGCAAATCGTTCCCCTGGCCTTCTATAGACTCGACGCCTCTTATCGTTGCCATGTAGGGAGATCCTACTTTCTTCGGAGAATAATACCTGACTCCATTGATAGTCGTCCCAATCCAGATGTTCGCGAGCAAATTTTAGTCGTCTTTGCTTCTGGGCTGCAGTTATCTTGGGACCAGTAGCTGCCCTTTTTGGTGTCAAGTTGGCTGCTTTCAGTCTCCTTCTGACTGTCCAAACGCAGGTAACGACACCTAAGCTCTTCTTTGATATTAGCACCAGTCAAGTGTCGATTTCTCAGATATTTAGATACAAGAAATCGATCATCTCTCTTTGTTGTTATTCGTTTACGACCTCCTCCTTGTCAGCGGACATAATCACCAGTATCTTGGTACTGACGATACACTATGGACACAGCACATTGGCTTAAATTTAGTCGATTTGCCACGGCTCTCTGGCTCAGGACTTCTCGCAATAATACTACTGCTTGAGCTGCTTTGACGGATGTGGTATCCATTTGTTATGAAGTTGCGAACTTAATTGACTGATGTATTAGTGGGTTGCTATGGAAATTGATGCTTACGGTGTTAACCAAATGTGTTAAGTGGGTGCGTGTCGATTTCAATGGGTCAAATTATGACCCCCTCTCTACATGTTGCATTATTTATTTGTAATACGTCACCCGATTTACCAAAAATCAAAACTTTTTTTAAACTTGAGGTTAATAATTGTACACTAAATATTTTTAAATTCACACCTTTTTTGATTGAAACACGAGACGTACTTTCGCAAAATAATTTTGAGTCGATGTTTTTGCACTCAAGTGTATTAACCACTAAAACAGCATTGTAAGTAAACGATCGCTGGAAAATAGCTAGTCTATTCAGATCTAAAATCTCAGATCCAGATTATGAGCATCTCCACGAAATACTAATTTGTTCCTTAAATAAATAGGATTTAACGACAAAATAATTCGATATATCAATAAAGCGAGGTGATATTTGTATAAATTATCTATGGTTAACCATTGAAGTTCTATTATTTTGCATGATACACGATCATATTTTTTTGTGCCAAAGACAAATCTGCAACAATTATTTTGTATTTTGTAAACCTTAATTTCGTAACTTGATCTAACCAAGAATAAAATACCAAGAGCCCATAATTAAGAATTTACGTTACCATAGTTAAACAAAGTAATTTACGCAATTTAAAGTTCAAATGCCTTTACTTCTATGCAGTTGACACATAACTAAATAGGACTTTTTAACTAAAAGGGTGACATACTCTTGAAATCGTAGCGTATAGGTTATTCCACGAATATACGACTGTTTTGGATTATTACGACAACGAATATTTTACTGTGCAAGTAGAAGTATGAAAGTAAATTGGTCTAAACAGTATTCCAATAAAATGGATTTACTGTTAGTTTGACACACTAAAATTATTTCAGTTAATATATGTTCAGATAGACGCAAAATTTATTGTGAAATTTAATCCGAAAATAACAAAAATTTTTACGCAAACGGTCCTACAAATAAATACAATGAGTTCTATGAAGCCAAAATGTGTTCATAAGACATTTGGGTTGGGTTTCCGTGAAATGTAAACACCAAAGAGGCGTGCCGGGTTCCTTTGATATCACACTTTTTATTACTATATTAGGTACTACAACTGTAATAAAAAGAAATATACTTTTAATATAAATGAAAAGAAATTGGTAGAACGATGGTTTGGAAACCAGAAAAAGGATATATAATTTCACTTTGTTAGTTTTAAATATTTGTTTGATTTGAGTAGATGTACTCTTAAAAGTTCCGAAAGTAACGGGTATAACATACCGGCTATTGATAGTTAAAGTACCGAGTCGTTACAGATATTAAAAAGTAACGAACATTTATATACAGTTTCATATATCGCCGACTGATTTTAGTTTTAAAAACTGTCCGTATAGAGGTGTCCGATGAAGATAGGTGCCGTTAAGAGAGAGTTTAGTGTAGTGTATTTGTTTATTGAAGCCAAAAACGCCGAGACGTGTTTTAGATGTAGACAACTTTGTATTTAATGTACTTTCCTATGGTGAAGTTCTGTGAATCTGATGGTTGATGATAGTTTTAGGAGATTAGGAGAATAAGAGAATAAGTAAGTTTTTTTTGTTTTCTTAATACTAATTGAATATTCAACTAAATAAATTACACTATTTAACCACCTAAGTATTGTTACACTTCGTTTAAATCACTTAATTCAAAAACCAACTTGTTTACAATACTAAAATCAATGATAGTAATTATATACTCCAAACTCTGAATTATAACTATTCTATAAACTATGAACTCTATATTTATATCATGACTTCATATTTAAATTTTAAGTCAAAACAGTATTTTAAAAATAGGGAGAATTGTGTGACGGTGTGTCTACGAAGACTGTATGGGAGCAACAGTCTTCGTAGACACACCGTCTCAAGACTAGCAACTTCACCGTGGAGTCATATGTCGCCATGTTACCTAATCCAACGGTAATTTTAACATCTTAAGTCATCATAAGAAATTTTGTAAACCAAATGTAATCAATTATTTGTTAATGGGTTTTTACCCATATATTTAGTGGCTACATTCATGTACTCTTAGACACTGATGAAGGAATATGGATTCCGAAAATGTTTTGTATGTTTAACTTAGCCCGTTTGGGTTCTTAATATATACCTTTTACAAAGGATTTTTAATAAAATTTTTAATATATGGTATACAGCCAACTACAGGAACGTAGATTCCTTGTCGATTAATATAACAAAGAATTACAGTTTTTAGCATTTAGTTTAAGATTATGTCTAGTGGAATAAGTACAAATAAATTCCATATGGAATAAGTACATATATGCGAAGGCGGGAAGTTGTGGTTGCTTAAATAGATAGACCATTGCTTTAAGATAAAGCTATAATCCTGATTGATCTGTGTCTGACATACATTTTTAAATTACTAAAAAGGTTTACTCAGTACAACAGAAAACAGGACAATATACGGAGATCTTTGTAATTTTACTATGTAGTTGTTTTAAATGTTTTACTCTAGGTTATTTTTAATAAACATAATTTATAATATCCTGTGGAGCATTGTGGCAGCACTATTAATAGACCGTAGTGTATTCAACTGTCACATTTATGTTAAGAGAAATGTTTTAATGGTCGGAATTAGATAATTTTTTATTTAGATCTAAGGTTTGATGTCTCCACAGAACTAACACGTGTGACGACAAAAAGAATAGCGTGAATTATAAAATCGTTTTTAAATGTTTGATCAGATATCTTCTCGCACAGCTGTGCTCTTAAAAGTCAAGGTTAGCAAAACGCTTACTATCCAGCCTATATTTTATACAATTTTGTAATTTTGAGGATTATCCGGTATAGTTTTAATTGATTTGAATAAAAAATAGTTTGACAATTAATTCAGATAGGTTGGTAGCAAAATAGAATACACGACAATAATATTATCATAAAAATAATAAGTAGTTATTCCAACATTATTGCTGTTATGGAATACTATGCGTTTATTTCTTCTCCGGACTAACTCTTTGTTTTGGAATTAAACAGAATATATCGACATGTATAAATTTATTATATTAGAGGATGAAAATTACACTGCCTGTTATTTCTTAAAACTATGAATTTATAAGTTCTGTTATCTACAATTATTTAACGATGTTTCTGGATGGATTTGAGTACAAGAGATTGGACTCAAATATTAATATTAAAATAGCAAATACGGATAGCTTATCGAACAAAGAAATAAGAGAAATAAATTATTATTATTCCATAGATACGAAGTATTAGGCGAATAAACTAGCGAAACTTATTTATTCTAAATAGGAAAATATTTATGAAGAGTATTGATTCTGATTTCTAACAGCAAATAATTATTAGTGATTATACATGAGAACTTTTCATAATTGTAAATAACATATACCAGGTGACTAAAAACTATATAGAAATACATAGATACTTTAATTATCTTACATGTGAGTAGGTAGGTACATTACACCTCCTTTTGTAAGAATGAAAATAATTGTAAAATGAATTTTCATTTAAATGGTATAAAACATTTGTATACATTATTATTTTATTTTAACACATTTAAATAGTTTCTTTTAGTCTCGATAGTCTTTCACTTCGTCTTATCGGTGTAGTCTCTGTGAAACTAGTCTCTTCACACTTTTTGGATTCACTATAATTATTGTCTTTATTATGTTTACAATCTATACTTAAATCTGTCTCATGTACATGTTTTCGTTTACTTTGACATATATTTAGTGTTAAACAATTTGTAATTTGTTGACAACTATGTGACGGATTTCTACGAAATCGTCGGTAAAAATATTTAATTATCCTGTATAAAATATAAAGTAACATACATTTTATCAAAAATAAGATTGCATAAGTGAAATAAGAACTATTTTTTATTGTGTCTGAAAAATTAATATTTGTTTCTGAGGTCATTTTCTCTAAATTATCTAGTTTATGGCTTGCTAAATTTAATGCATCTCGATCGAGATTATTTAATTGTAAGGGAACAAGGTGTAATTTGGATTCATTATTTATCTTAATATCATCACAACAGACTTCTGGAAGGGATAAATCTGGAATGATAGACTGAAAATTACTTTCTTTTGGATTTGAGACAGATATCAAAATAGTTGATCCGGTGTAAGTTTTGCAATTATTCGAAGTAGAAAAAATACCTGTGTTTGAAAGAACAATAGATATTGGCGTACTAGTCTGACAGCTTAAAGTTAAATCTGTTGGTTTGGGTAAAACATATATCCAAGAATTTGGTTTGTTTAATTTATGCCAAATTTCATATTCTGTTTGAATTATACGAGTATCGCAACTAGATGGTATGTTTGTTATTGAAGTTAACAATTCAGTTTCACAAATTGGATTAGTGTGTGTAAATCGAAAGTATCAGGATTTTTGCAAATAAGTTTTTCTTCATCTAATGAATAACAGTCTTCTAATGTATCAATAGTAACATAAATGTTTCTATTTTCTGAAAGAACAAGATATTTGACAGATGGAAGAATAAAGGTAAGTCTCTTTAATGTTGGATGAATTATAGGAAGAGATATTAGTTTAAAAAGAGAATAAGGAGTATTACTAACCAAAGGTATACTAACCGTAATTAAAATCTTGTTATCAAAATATATATATTTAAGTAAAATGATATCGAAATATTTATGAGCATAATCGATAGTCAATGGAAATGGATAAGTCGATGTACTAGGTAAATGCGTTACCGTTTTAGATAATTCTTGAATTAGTTGCTCAGGTGTTATAACAGAAGGATGAAGGTTATTATTTCTTGCAAATAGAATAACGTTTATTAAAGTAGAATATTCTTGTTGTAATTCTGTTATAAAGAAAGTTAGTAAAGTAAAATGTTCTTCAATTTTTTGTTTTAAATCTAAATTAAAATATTTATTATTCATTTTATCTGTGTAATTGGTAATTGATTCAAAATTTTTATCAAAAATCACTTTGTTTCGGTCTAGATTTGTAATAGAGTTATTAAAATTTGCAATCGTGGCTTTTACTACATGAATTTGTTGTTTTAGTAAATCAAGAAGATGATTTTCGTTACTTTCAGCTTTGTTAATAGCATTATTGAAATTTTCAGCATCATCACTGTCTAAGGTACCGAATAAGGTCCTGAAAACAGATCCAATTGCATTAAATAGAGCGCGTTTTGGTCTAAAATGTTCATGCAGAATTATGTTTTTTAAAGTTTGTTCATCTTGAAAGAGTCTAGGTATGATTTGTCCTAAGAGTTTTAGTGAAGTATCACATAATCGTAATTCAATAAGAACTGGTTTGTTTTGACACAGTCTTAATGTTTTTTGATAGGTGAGATCTACAAAATTTAATTTGTCTGTAAAAGGTTGTAAAGGAATATGACTTAATATGTTCCAATGAGTTTCAATAAATTGAACATTTTTTATGTGTTCGTAATAGATTCCAGGTGATTTGTTGATAGGAGTATTGGTATATTTCTTGTGAATTTGTTCACTATTTGTCAGCCATATTATTGCATACCTGAAACAAAAGCATGTTTCAATCTATTCATGTGAACTTTTATTGGTTTTTTATTTACTAAAATTGTGCAATTGACAGGAGAATTTATCTCTAGAATTTTATAAGGTCCATTATAATTTTGTGTAAGTTTTTTGGTTTGACCCTTCTTTGTTTGCTCATTTTGGAGATATACTAATTGTCCTTCTAAGAAAACGGTGTCATTAATCTTTTGGTCATAATATTTTTTACTGACTACTTTAGATTCTAATAGATTCGTTTTTGCTAACTCATGAGATTTTCTAAGTTTAAGTGTTAAATTATCTAAATAATCTTCATATGTATATTTGAGTTCTACTGGTCGTATTATACTGCTAGGTAGATTAGGTGTATATCCAAATATTAGTTCATATGGTGTGAATTTGGTTGAAGTATGATTAGTTGTATTATATGAAAACATAGCAAAATCTAGCCATTCGTCCCAATCGGATTGATCAGCTTTAATATAATGTTTAAGGTAGTCTGCTAAAGTAGCGTGACTCCTTTCTAATGCAGCATTTGATTCTGGATGATAAGCAGTACAATTTATATGTCTGATTTTAAAAAGCTTGGCGATTTGAGAAAATAATTTGGAAGTAAAATCTCGGCCTTGATCAGTAACTATTATATCGGGTTTTCCAAACTTGCAAATAAATCCACGAACCAGATTTTCAGCGATAGTCTTGGTTTCATGATTCGGAATTGCATAAGCTTGAGAAAATTTTGTTAAGTCATCTTGTAATGTTAATATGAACTTATTACCTGACTCGGTTAAAGGTAAAGGACCTACTATATCTAAAAATATTTTTTCTAATGGATTTGAGCTTGTTGTTGTTATCTCCATGGGCTTTACGAATTTTTTTCTAACGAGTTTATTTTTCTGACAAGATTCACAGGTTTTTATAAAGTTTTTAATATCATTTTTCATATTATTCCATTTGAAATGTTTTTTTATACGATTGTATGTCCGATGAAAACCAGAGTGTCCAGCCGTAGGACTAGTGTGATTCTCTTGTAATATTGTAGTTATTTCCTCAGGTTCAGGATTTGTTAGTACATCATGATAAATGATAATAGATATATCAGTTTTTCTAAAAATAAATCTAATCATAGATCTAATTTTTCCCCAACTTAATTTATCGTAGCTAAAAGTTATTCTGGGTAGGCAAATTTTTAATATTTTATCGTTTAATAACCAGTCTCTTAATTTTATTAGGGAATTAAATATATCTTCATAAGAGGTATTGTCCCAATAATTATTTTTTATAAATATGTAATAAAAGTTTTTATTTTGATCAGAAATATATATGATGTCATTTAGTCTTGGATTTTTGGCTTTCAATTTTTCTATATGACTGAATTGTTTATTTATTTGTTTCTGAACGATCTCATTAAAATTTAAATCTACGGAAACAAACAATGCTAAATTTTGTGAAAATGATGTAATCTTTTCATTTGTTTCTTTTATATTATCATTTGTTATTAATATAGTTTCGGATTTAGATAAGAACTGTGAATAAGTGTCATTATTTTCTTTACTCATTTTGTTTATTTGTAAGGTGATTGTTGCCGGGTTTTTGTTTTCTTCGCAAATATTTGTTTCAGATATGGTTAAAGGAGGACGACTTAAACAATCAGCATTTTGATTTAATTTACCTGGTTTATAAATAATTTCATAGCTATATTCTTCTAATGCTAATCTCCACCTAACGAGTCTTGATCCGGGATCTTTTACATTAAATAGCCATGTGAGTGGTTTATGATCCGTATAAATGAAAAATTTATTTCCGTACAAATATGGTCTAAAGTGTTTAACACTCCATACAATTGCAAGTAATTCTTTTTCTGTTGTGCTATAGTTTGATTCCGCTTTGTTCAAGGTACGACTAGCATAAGCAATAGGTAAATCATCTGGTACTTTACCTTGAGAAAGTATGGACCCTATTGCATAATTACTAGCATCCGTTGTTAAGACAAAGGGTTTGGTAAAATCTGGATACTGAAGTATTGGTTCTGAACAAAGTATTGATTTCAGGTTCTCAAATGACTGTTGTTGAATGCTTGTCCAATTAAATTCAACATTTTTCCTCAGCAGTTTTGTTAAAGGTTGTGTTAAAGCACTGAAATTTTTTATAAAGCGTCTATAATAACCAGTGAGACCCAAAAAGCTCTTAATATCTTTTTGTGTTCTGGGTATAGGAAAATCTGTAACAGCACATACCTTTTTTTCGTCCGGTTTGACACCAAATTCAGTTATCAAATGTCCTAAATACATTACTTCGCGACGAAAAAATTCGCACTTATCTGGTTGTATTTTTAAGTTGAATGTAGACAATTTTTCGAATACTTCTTTTAATCTTTTATTATGATTTTCTAATGTATCGGCATGAATGACTATATCGTCGAGATAGACAAAACATCTGTAATTTTGTATTCCTGAGAGGACAGTATTCATTAGCCTTTGAAAAATACTGGGAGCATTTTTTAATCCAAATGGCATTCGTGAATATTGATAATGTCCAGACGGAGTTGAGAAAGCAGTCTTTGGAGAATCCTCAGGATCCATTTTGATCTGGTGAAATCCTGATGTTAAATCTATTGTTGAAAAATATTTTGAATGACCCAATTGGTCTAATATATCGACTATATTCGGAAGTGGAAATGAATCTCCTATAGTAATATCATTTAGTCGTCGATAGTCTATAACAATTCGCCATTTCTTCTTTGCTGAAGCATCGGCCTTTTTTGGCACAACCCAAAGGGGCGAATTCCATGGCGAAGTTGATTCTTCGATAATACCTTGATCTAGCATACCTTTTATTTGAGTTTCGACTTCATGTTTGTGTACTTCAGGATACCTGTATGATTTAGTGCTAATAGGTACATTAGAATTTAAAGGAATTTTGCAAGTTATGGCATTTGTACTGGTAAGTTGATCTCCTTCCAGATAAAAGATATGATTGTACTCCTTGCAAATAGAAATTAAAGATGATTTTTCTTCACTATTTAAATGATCTGTTCTCAAGGCATTTTTTAATTTAGCAATTCTGTTAGAATTCGTATTATCTTTATAAGAAGACATTTTTCGTATATTTGCATTGTTTTGTAAATTTGGAATTTTTTCTATTGCTACTTGAATATCGTTTAATTCAACATCCGTTTCAGTAGTGTTTACGATTGAGGTTAAAAAGAAATCATTTTTTACTTTAACAACACTAGGACATAAAAATACACCTTTAAAGATTTCGCGTTCGGGACATAATCCTTCGCTTAATTCATTATTTATTACTTTAATTTGAACAATTGTTTCAGTTCTTGCGGATAGAATAGTTTTATTACTTCTTGAGTTAGAATTAGAGTTTTGATTTAGTATAAGATCGTCTGAACAGGATTTTTCTTCTGAACAGGATTTTGATTTATGATTTCGTGAAGAGTTACAAGTTTTATTTGTGCATATCTCAGTGGATTTTACACATTTTGGACTTGAATTTTCTTTGGATTTAGAGTTAGATTTAGATTGAATTGGATTGGATAGTAGTTCTTCACTACTTAAGGTTATTTGGATATCATTGGTTTCTAAATAAGAATGATCCTCTATGGATTTAGCATCATAAGGAAATATTTCATCGATATTAGAACTTGTCTCGATATTTTGATCTCTCAGAAATTCGTCATTGTCATTGTTTAATGGAAATTTTATATATTCAATGGAATAGAACAATTTTTAAAGTTTAATTTATTTTCTTTATAATCAATTTGGCATTTATTTATTTCAAAAAAATCGCTACCTAATATACCGTCGAAATGAAGAGGAAAATCGTCTTCTACGACATAGAAAACATGAGTTTGGACAAAATCTTTTATCTTGAAATTTACGTTACAACTACATATAGTTTTATTTGGATTTAAGACATTTTTATCAATGCCTCGTAGAGTAATAGACTTAGAATAAATTTTTGGAATGTTTAGTATTTTTGAATATTTAATTAAAGAAATATCTGCGCCTGTATCGATTAGAAACTTGCAAGAGGATGGATTAGAATTATTTACTAAGGGTAAATCTACATAGGAAGTGACTGAGAAGTTGATGGTTGTGATACGGCCTGAACTGAACGAACTCCTCGAGAATCGACCGTTGGTTGTCGAGGATTCTGGAAGTTTAAAGAATTTGTTGGATTTTTGTTTTTATTGTTAAATTCGCGTTTTCTACATTCTTCTATAACGTGACCTGGTTTTTTGCAGTATCTGCAAAAACGTTGGGAAGTGTTGGTATTTTCTTTTCTTAAGTTTGGAGGAAAATCAGAATTGGAATTTGAATTTGAAGGTTTATAATTTTGATTTTGAGAATTTGACCTTTGAAGATTTGAATTAGGATATTTTGGGTTTTGAAAACTAGAATTTTGAAGATATCTAACATTTCTATCTGAATTGTTTTTATATCGACAGTTATTTGAGGAATGGTTGTTTCGTTTGCAAATATTACAGAATGGTTTGAAAATTTCTTGTCTTGATAACTGTTCTTGTTCTTCGGCAATTGCTATAGCAACAGCTCTTTCTAAGGAATCTGGATTTCGGGCTTTGATTAAAATAGAGAGGTCTTTGTTTAATCCTCTAATAAAGACATTTAGTGCTTGAGTTTTTAAGAGTTTAGTACATGCATTTCTTGCATCTGGAGATAAGTCTGGATCAAGTGTATTTATTAATTTTATATAGCAATTTTCAACTTTATTTGCAAATGACATTACATTTTCACTGGGCATCTGACGTAAGGAATGTAATTCCAATTGCCACTGACCTTCAGTTCGGCGTTCAGAATAAGCATCTAATAAGAAGTCTTTTAAATCTTTCCATTCGTCAAATGTTCTGTTTCTAGTTATGGCCCTAGCTTTATCGGTTAATTTAGTTTCTATAATGGCTAATAAGATGGGTTTGGATTGCGGATTTACTAAATTGTATGCTTTATCACAATTGTCTATGAATTCGTATAATTTTGATTTTGTACCATCAAATCTAATGAGAAGTTTTTCAGCTATTTCAATTGATACTGACATTTTATTTGAATTAGAAGTAGAAGAATTTGAAAGAGAATTTGAGTCGGGAGAAGGTATTTGTTCGTCAAATAAGTTACTTATATCAGGATATAAAGTAGACATACGTTTACAAGATTTTTAAAATATGAGACAGAATTTAAGATAGAATGTACTTACAAGTAGAATATTGTTGTTGGTCGCATAGTCTATTATTCCACGGGTTCACCTCTACTTCCGATGGAACTACAATTGGGTTATGACTGGAACTGGATTTCGAACTGGATGTACTGGACCCCAATGTAATTAGTTGTAGTGGCGATTTTTCCACACTGACAGTTTTTTTTGAATGATTCCTCGAAGGAAACAAGTCAATTCAAAAATTCCTCAGCTCTCCTTCTATCAGCAATCAGAGGAACTCTGCTACTAATATCCCACGTTCTGACACCAAATTTTGTTATGGAATACTATGCGTTTATTTCTTCTCCGGACTAACTCTTTGTTTTGGAATTAAACAGAATATATCGACATGTATAAATTTATTATATTAGAGGATGAAAATTACACTGCCTGTTATTTCTTAAAACTATGAATTTATAAGTTCTGTTATCTACAATTATTTAACGATGTTTCTGGATGGATTTGAGTACAAGAGATTGGACTCAAATATTAATATTAAAATAGCAAATACGGATAGCTTATCGAACAAAGAAATAAGAGAAATAAATTATTATTATTCCATAGATACGAAGTATTAGGCGAATAAACTAGCGAAACTTATTTATTCTAAATAGGAAAATATTTATGAAGAGTATTGATTCTGATTTCTAACAGCAAATAATTATTAGTGATTATACATGAGAACTTTTCATAATTGTAAATAACATATACCAGGTGACTAAAAACTATATAGAAATACATAGATACTTTAATTATCTTACATGTGAGTAGGTAGGTACATTACATTGCTTTGAAGTCCGTTGCACGACATTTCTACGTCGTCACTATATGAATAAGCGCTTATTAGATTGGTATGCTGAACGATTAAAAGTAGTGCACAAAAAGAGACTAAGCTATATTAATATAAATGACAATCAAAATTACAAAATTTTCTATTCATCTACAGCCGAAAGGATAAAGGAGAATATGTCTGTCAGAGTAGGTTGTAGTCGTCGTGCCAGAATAAGAGTAAGACGTAGTGGAGGTCGTCGTCAAGTAACTGCAGTACCAGAGGGTGTCAGTTATGCCCTCCTGATGGTTTTTTAAAGCAATATATTTTAGCAAGAAATAGAACATACGTTGAAACAAAAGGAACATAGCTGAAACTGAAAGAAAAAACATAGCTGAAAAACATTTATTGGTGCTTCATTCGTTATGAGTGCTATAGAAGTCCCGAAAATTAGAATGTGTTGGTCGAGAAAGTATGGTGTCTCAATCCTCAAAAATGCTATGACACGAACCTGATTTTTTATAATCCGAACTTCTCTAAAAGTTATTTATGATCATGAAATCGATGATCAACAAAGAGTAAACAAAATTTGGAAAGTCTCACCTCTGTTAACAGTATGTTAAACGATTGTCAGATCAAATAAGATCTGATAATATAAGTAGAGATGAAATGATATCTTTAGCCGGTCATTGCGTAATTCGTCAATACTGCCCAGGAAAACCAAATCCCGTTAGTTTTAAGATTTTTGTACTTGCCAATCCGAATGGGTTCGTACGTGATATGCTTGTATAGCTGGATAATTCCCAGAGATTACAGCACAGAAATATGGATTGGGTCAATCAGCAATCGTTTTGCAATTTGAGTGAACGTATTGTTCCTAGTCATCACATTTATATAGATCGCTATTTTATGACAATGAAACTTGCTAATGTGTTACTAGAAAGAGGTTTTCAAGCAACACGACTGTAAATAAGAGACTGACTCGGAATTGTACCTTTTCCCCAGAAAAACAGTCCATGAAAAATCCAACAGGTACTTATGATATGAAGGATCGAGGTGATGGAAGTATTGCCCTAACTCGCTGGTTAGACAACAAATCTATTACGATTCTGTCAACATTCTATTCTGCTAGTAATGCAGATCAATGCAGAAGATAGCCAAAACGTAAAAAGGAACACGAAATCGTTAATAGTCCTGAGGTGATCAAGAACTATAATTAGTTCATGGGTGGAGTTGACGTTGTTGACAGAATGTTGACAAAAATATTACAACTGTATTTTATACAGGGTGTTTCAAAAAGGAATGTCATAAAATATATCACGCATTCCGGGACAAAAATAAATTTATTGAATCCAACTTAGCTTAGTACAAAAGTGTACACAAAAAAAGTTACAGTCCTTTGAAGTTACAAAATAATTTTTTTTTGCATTATCTCTCTAAAAATGGACACGTTACTTTCTTGTTCTGAAAGCATTTTTCATGAAAAAGAAACAACAAAAGCTAAGCGCACAGAAAAATTGTAAGAGGGGTGTGTAGACCTAAATACCCCCAAACTTTTGTGTACGTCCAAATCAATGTTTGTCGCAACAATCACGTTTTGTGGCATCATTAGTTTAACACATTATTTTTAAAATTTTTTTTGCCCCTTATCACTTTTTTAAAAAAACAGTTTTTATTGAGTTACGGCCCTTTTCATTAACTTTTAAAAAATTACGTGCAACTAAATCAATGACTTAAATGAATTAACAAGGACAAAAAATGTCTATAACCTCTATAAATATGATATTACAACAAATGTTGTACAAACAATCATATTTTTCTGACCCTAACCCTCAATTGTTGTTCGTCCTCTATTGTTACAGAGTACACTTTCTCTTTCATAAACCCCCAAAAGCAAAAGTCCATGTGGTTCAGACTTGGACTTCCGGGTGGCCAATAAATAGGTACGTCACGACCCCTTCCAATCCACCGACCAGAACACTGCTTGCAAAGGTATTTCCGGACTTCATTACTGTAATATGGTGGAGCGCCATCTTGTAGAAACCACATATTTTGCCTTATTGCAATATTCACTTCTTCCAAACAAACCTAACAATGCACGAACTAAAATTTCCTCATATAGACCCATCTCTCTCACCAATGTTATGTGTAAAGTCATGGAAAAAATAGTTAATAAAATATTGCTATGGATATTAGAAGAAAATCACCTTCTGGTTAACGAGCAAAGTGGATTTCGACAAAATCGAACTACTACTGACAACCTCATTGATTTAGAATCTAATATTCTTGAATCTTTCGCGAACAAGCAGGAAACTATTGCAGTATTCATAGACATTACAAAAGCATTTGACACAGCATGGCGTTACGATATTATCAGATCATTACACACTTGAAATATTAGAGGTAATATCATTAATTTCATTTCAAATTTCCTTAAACAACGCAATTTTCAAGTAAGAGTCAACCACTGCACATCTTCAACAAGACGTCTAGCTAATAGCACCCCTCAATGGTCTGTAATAAGCGCAACTTTATTTTTAATTGCCATGAATAATATTATACCATCAAACTCCAGCTTAGTTCGTGGCAGATTATATGCTGATGATCTAGTATTAGTATCTTCAGGAAAAAACATCTCATCAGTACAGCGTCACTTACAAACCTCACTTTATGAACTCAAAAACTGGTCGAAGAAAACAGCAAATCGGAGGAGGAGGCGGGGAGTGAATCCCCCCGCCTCTCGACGCGTTAGTGTTCTGAGCTGTTGGACGTGAATCCCTGTCCTGGCATTTGGTTTTCACCTCTGGCTGCGTTGAGTAGTTGAGTTACTGTGACCAAATGCCCATCTTGGTAGTTAGTATTCGCCTCTGGTTGCGTTGAGTAACTGAGTTACCGTTGCTAACTACCCATCTTCCTGTTCTTTTGTTTTCTTCTTTCTTTCTTTTCCTTTTTTTGTTCTCCTGAAGAAGCTACATACAATTGTAGCGAAACGTCGAGATGAACCCACTTTTGGGTCACTCACAAATGACACGGTCCAAACCCGGAAGACGAATAAACTATAATTCTGACTCTGGCCGTGGAAGCCTACGATTTCATTAGAAGTAACATATTTACCGATCGTTTCAGAACCTATATACTGAAAATAGGAACATGAAAACCGCCATTTTACGAAAGAGTTAGGCAAACCCTTAGAAACTTTACAAATTCCGATACCAAATACCTATTCCAACTCTATACAAATTCCTCCTCCTTGGACATTAAGCATTCCTCAATCCGATACATCCTTAAATATCTTCAGAAAGAACGATACTCCACACTCCTTAATAAAAAGTACTTTCATCAACAAACTAACAAAATTTTCTAAATCCTATCATATATACACAGACGCTCCTAAGACATCTACTGGAGTTGGAGCAGCTGTCATTACTCCAAATATTACACTTGTGTATAAACTACCATCGTTAAGCTGTATACATACTGGCGAGCTATACGCCATCTCTCAAGCTCTTGTTCATATTAACTCCAGTAATATATCTAATGCTCTTATAATTACCGATTCCCTCAGTTCCACCAATACCATTAACCAACTGTACACGAACATCCTATTGCTCTCCTAATCAAAAAAAACTAGCTACCATTCAAAATAATAGTTATACTGTACAATTCCTATGTATTGCCTTTTAAATGATCTGTTCAGGCAATTTAAATAGTTGGGTTGTTTGCTAAACGAGGGTTGGGACCCCGAGAATGAAATAAAGAGCAGAGTTGAACAAGCCAGAAATGCTTTTTTGAGGCTTCGTAAGTTTCTGACTGATCGCAAATTAGACTTCAACCTCCGATACAAATGCTTAAGTGTTACGTGTGGCCTGTTCTCTTGTACTGAATGGAAGCATGGACGTTAAAGGCCAATTCCATTAACAAACAAAGCGTTTGAAATGTGGTGCCTGCGTCGAATGTTTAGAATATCATGGACGGACAGGGTCAGAAATGAGGAAGTACTCAGAAGAGCGGGTTTACAGGATAGGGAACTTTTTAGTTATATAAAAAGTAAGAAGATTGCATGCTTGGGGCACATATTACGAGGAGAAAGATACACTTTTCAGCAACTGATACTCGAAGGGAAGATAGAGGGTAGGAGAGGTCTGGGACCTAAAGAAATGTCATGGCTGCGCAATATTCGACAATGGACAGGATCTACAGCTATGAAATGCTTCGCAATGCTGCTAAAAACAGAATTATTTAATCCACACTATTTAACATCTCACCTGACAAGACGATGTACGGTGGACGCCTACGCAGAAATATACGGCACCTTAAGAAGAAGAAGAAACTAATTGTAATTTTATGACCAACTAGGAAGAAACTAATTTTTTGAAAAAGTTATAAAAGCCATAAAGTACAAAATTTATTTGATTTGAACGTACTCCAAAGTTTGGGGGATTTAGGGTCGCACACCCCCCTTATAATTTTTCTGTGCGCTTAGTATTTGTTGTTTCTTTTGTATGAAAAATGGTTTCAGAACAAGGAAGTCCATTTTTATTACAAAATGTCAAGTAGTTTTAGGAGATAATGCAAAAAATTAATTTTTATTTTGTAGGGCTGTAACTTTTTTTTGTATACACTTTTGTACTAAGGAAAGTTGGATTTAATTCCAAATCAATTTATTTTTGTCCCCGGAATGTGTGATTTAATTTATGACATACCTTTTTGAAACACCCTGTATAAAATGTAAGATATTTTTATGTAGTACATGGAAACGAAATTGTATTTTACAGTTTCATTCAAAAACTGAGTTTTAATACATTGTTCTGTGTGTAAACATAATTAAGAATAAAAAATTGCTAAAATATGAGTATTTAATTGTAGCATTTCTCTCTTATGCTTGAGTTTATTTTGGTAAAAGTTAGAAAAAATGTCATTTATATAGGACATTGAGAAAAGACAGATTTTGTATTGCATATTTTTTTTTGTCATTTTTTGCTGTAAGTAGCATTCATATAAAGGACAAAAACGTTTTCTATTATGAATGTTACTAAATCACAATGTCGGGCAAAATTAATCAATATTTATCTGAAAATATAATTTTATGAGCTGTAATAAAAATGTACCTCAATATTTAAAATTTACTTAGGAAATTTCAGATTAAAAAACTATATTAATACATCAACTAAAAACGTATATTATATTACACTACAATTATTAGCCATCAACGCCAAATTTGTACCTGCACCTACATAAATTTCGTGTTATTTCTTACAAATTCCACCTCTGGAAATTTTTATTAAAAAAAATTTTGGTGGCACGAATAAACAGATAGTGGCACGCTGTCAAGAAAGGTTGGTCACTCCTGCGTTACACCGTACAGGCCGAAATGTTGTAGAACTTTTAAACACAGCGAACAGCAGAGGTAAAATTTTAAAATTAAATTTATTATAATAAAGGATGAACCATCGAGCCTAATTGCCTTATAATAATTTCTTTGTTCGAAAATCTCCTCTTGACATCGCGGTGATGAATCAATTTTTTATTCGTTTTCTGTTTGATCGTAATTGCATCTACCAGATAACGCCTATTTCGTGGTCATTAACACGATAAAATTACTTGTTTATAATTTCGGAATATTTTAATGCACAATGAGCAGTCTAATTCTTTATGGATAAGTGAACTTTCGTTATACTCATATTTCAGATGGATTTAGATTGCAATCGTATTTCCTCAAGATTCGGATATCCAGTTACGATTTAAATAACTACCAAAACGTATACCCTTATATTAATTAATTATGGCCATCATTTGAACAAACATAAAATGCGCAGTAACACAGAAAAACTCCATGACAAATGGCTATCATAAAAAATAAATAATCACATAAACAAAATAAAATAAATACATTACTACATAATAAATCAAGTTCAAAATATTTAGTTTTAAGAAACTATGTTTTAACTGCAGAAACAAAAGTATTGGTTATTTATATAAAAAACAGTTTAAATAGGATGTTCAAATTAAATCCCCTCACTTCTTGGCAGCCAACTTCTGCTTGAATTCTAGAATAAACTTCAAGAGCTTACCTGTGAATTGGCTTGCGCATTTTTCTGTCGTTTGAATTTATTAAACTCTTTTTTGGATTTTTGTATTTGTTGTTTACATTTATGATTCCACCAAGGGATTGGGGGGAAATTACTGGTGAAGTTAATTTTCCCAATATTTTTATCTGCTGAATCTGTTATCAGTTTTGTAATAAAATCTACTCTGTAGTGAACTATACACAGCATACAATGAACCCGAGGTCATAACATCCATAAAGATCGGATGTCTGAGCTGAATGGGCCATGTTGAACGGATGACTGAAACACCAAAACATATAATGAAGCAAACACCAGTAGGAAGAAGGTCAAAGGGAAGACCCAAACTTAGATACATGGAACACGTGAAACAAGATCTGAAAACATTTAAGATTACCAAACTGGAAAAACAAAGCAAGGAACAGAACAGAATGGCGGAAAATCCTACAACAAGCCAGGACATAGAAAGGGTTGTCGAGATGAATAAAATCTACTGTCTTGTTAATTCACATTACTGCTAATATTTATGACATGCAAGTTGTGTTTTTAAAATTTTGCCCAAACTGCATTTTTTAAAGTTCCATTTTGCTTCTGGTATAAGCTGTAGCTGCTTCCTTGTTATGAATTATAATAGGATAGTGATCACTGTCGTATAGCATGAGTAATAGATCCCATGAAAGCATATGCGTTATTAATGGTTCGCATATAGATAGGTCAATAACAGACCTTCACCGTTCTTATGTCGAAACGGCTGTTTGTCCATTATTAAGTAGATTTTGGTAGAAGTCCAAAATCTATTTTGGTGAAATCCCAGGAGGGATTCCATTTTTCTACCAAAGGTGTTAAGTTTTTTGAACGCCATAAAGGATTATGTGTGTTGAATTATCTAACAATTAGTGGTGGAGTAAGTATTTGGCTTAAGTGGTCCAATATTTGTTTATGGTTAGGTGCTTGGTTAGGACGTCTAAAAAACTTCTATTATCTTTTCACATTTTCGCACACTTTTCCCCAAATTGCAGAAATATTATAAATAGTCAATATTCAATGCTTCTTGCGATGTTTCCAAAACTTCTGCGCCACTGTAACCGTTACGTCCAATATATTTACAGTAGTAAGTTTTGCATATTCCTCAAATATGTTCAGTGGAATTAAATTCACAATATTAAGGGGATAGTCTTAACACATGGTCTCCAACACTATGTATAATCTCATTTACTAAGTATAAACATTTTTGGTTTTTTATTCTTTTTAGCTAACTGTAGTCATTCTGGCTTAAAAGAATTCTGTGGAAATTAAATATTTTAACGTTATTTTTCGTGGCAGTCATGTCGGAAGCAGCAAAAAAGTGTATAGGAAGAGAGCTGATGAGCGAGGTGGAGTACTCTATAAAAGTAGCAAAACTAGGCAAGGCCCCTGGACCGGATGGAATTACTACGGAAGTCATAAAACTGTTGGAAGATGATAACATAGACATACTGGTAACAATTTTCAATGCCGTATAATATAACACCGGCTATATTCCAATGGATTGGTTTTTATCTATCTTTACAATGATCCCTAAATCACAAAAAAACGACAAAATGCAAAGACCGCAGACTGATAAGTTTAATGAGCCGTTTGCTTAAGGTGTTTCTTCGCATCCTTCACACAAGAATGTTCAGAAAGTTGGAAGATCTAAGCGGTGAGACACAATTTTGTTTCAAAAGCGGACTGGGTACATTTTAGCTTGAATACGCTTGTACAAAACTGCGTGAATCAACGAAAGGATATAGTCATAACATATACGCAATGGTAAAAATGCTACACAATGCTAACATTGACGAGAAAGATATAAGAGTTATCCAGAATCTCTATTGAAATAAAAAAGCACGAGTGAGACTGAACAGATCAACCAACACAGAAGAATTTGAAATATTAAGAGGGGTGGGACAGGAGTGTATTTTGTCTCCTATGCTCTTCAATCTCTATGTGGAGACCATTTTTGCAGAGCCACTGGAAGGCTCTGAGTGTGGAATAAAGGTAAACGGGTTTCCAATAAATAACATTCGTTACGCTGACGACACCGCGATTTAAGTAAGTTACTTCAAAAATGTAAGTCAAAAACAGCTGTTGTCGTTGCTGTATGTGGTAACCATGTTTTATAAAAAAGTTTTTGATGTGAATTATACATATATATAAGGGTTAGACCCAAGATCTGTGGCCTAGAGAGCCCGATCTTTGTTTTTTAATATGTCGTTTGTCTACAATTTTCCTTCTATGAAGTATTTATTGCCTAATTGACGATAGCTCTGATGATGACATTTATTATGTCGAAAGTATACTCAGCTTAATTAATGAATTATTTTACACACTATCAATTTTATTAAAAACATACAAAACCTGCTTACCAGTTAGACCTATTTAGAAGTGTGTACAAGTCTTACAGTCTTTTTCAATTCAAGAAAAAGATGGTGCGACAATTTATGAGGCTAATATCGAAGAAGAAACAGGCTTTAAAGCCAATATACTAGACGGAAGAAGAAGAAGAAGATACTTAATATTGAATATACCACAATATATTTTACCTTGGGTTCTGCTACATTGTTAATAATATTATAGTTATAAGCAGGTATTGTTTCTGTATCATTACCAGTTTCTGGCAATAATTTTTGTACGCTTTAATGAGACTATTTTGTTTTATCTTTGTTGATTGTGAATTTCCTTTCTAAAGTTTAAGAAATAAATATATATTGGTTTTATTTCATTTAATTCTTGTGTTTTTTACCTTATGATAATTTAATATGACTAAGAAAATTAATAACTTGTTAAGGATTTTTAACGCTGCTATTTTCCCTTGACCACGTCGTTTTTTATGTTACAAATAGCAAATAATAACGGCCATTATTATATGATAACAGCTACTACATTATTTTAATAACGCTCTATCGAAAATGCTTCACTTTTTGTCACTGTTACTTTTGCAAATACCATTCATAGACCAGCGCAATTCATAGTGGTCTGTAGGTGTAGCAGAATAAAATGTGACTAACTGTTACTGCTATATTATTCCAGCTGAAGCAGAATGACAACAAATAGAGTAGTAAAGACGGCAAGAAGCGGTTCCCCAATAGGAAGACGATCAGTAGAAAGACCACGAAAACGATGGAACGACAACTTACTGGAGGTACATTGAAAAACAGACAGAGTCATGTCTACATAAAAAGAAGAAGAAGAAGTGTAGTAGAGCGGACCGTTGGCTGTCGACGATCAAGCGATAATCCAAAACAGTCACAAATTTGTGAAATAAAGTATAGAAGCTTTAATCGCTGTAATTTTATTGACAGAAAAATAAGTATTCTAAATGTGCATTCTATACAATCTTATCTGGTATATACATAACTATTTTAACTAATATATTTGATAAATACCCTATTAAAAATACAGCAACCCTCCTGTAACCAAATCTCTTTATTCTTTCTAACAAAAGAGTAAATATTATGAAGATTTACACTTGTCCATTCAGACACAAAGAAAAATGGTACAATGAGTTCCTACAGGTACCCACCTGCTTCCTCATCTCGACTTAAATTACACGCTACAGAATGACCTTCCCTAAAAGATTGAATAGGTATCCAAAGATTATATAAATTAGTGGCTATAACTCGTTTTAAGACTTACCCAGTTTTTGCTTGTCTGGATTTGTTTTGTTCGACTGGGTAGTGATTAGTCCGGTACTAGATATGATTAATTTTGGCAATACAATTAATATTTAAACGATTTTGTATATTGTTTTTGGAAATAAATTAACTGTACATATATGTTAAAATTACGCTTTCTTATGTGTGTCTTTTTGTTATAGAATTTCTTTGGTATGTTATTTTCATTACTAGATTTTCTCGGTTTTTTTAACAGTTTAAATATCTTTTAGCTTTTTAGCTTTTTAGCTTTTTCCTTCTAGCGGTTGGTAATGTTTCAGTATTTTCTGGTTTTATCGGATGGTTACCGAATAAGTTCAGCTGTTGTTTCTTCCGTGACTGCAATTTTCGACAACGAATGAAGTAAACTGTTATTTTTACTATTACTAGAAGTAATTTGAATTCCGCAATTCCATGAGTACATGTGAAGCACTTTTTACCTTACAAGTCATACTTCAGAAATGCTGCAATGTCAGTTGTTATGTCTATATTTGTTCTATTGACTACACCAAGGCATTTGACCGTTGTCAGCACCAGCAGACCTACAAGAAGTAGGATTGGATGAGAAGGACATTCGGATCATCATGAATTTATGCTGAAACCAGCGTGCTCAAGTCAAGGTCGAAGACCAGCTGACCGACCAAGAGAAGATCATGCGTGGAGTAAGGCAAGACTGTGTGCTCTGGCTGACTCTTTTCAATATATACTCTAAGGAAATTTTTACTGAAGCCCTTACAAACTTAGAGATGGGAATCTGAATGAACGGTGAATACATCAATAATATCCGCTACGCCGACGACACTGTGTTACTAGCAACCAGCCTAAATGATCTACAAGCTTTACTAGACCGAGTGAGAACTGTGAGCGTAACATACGGACTAGACCTTAATATTAAGAAAAATAAATTCATGGTTGTCAGCGGTGCAAATTTAGATCCTGTGGTACTAATAGCAGGTAGCGAAGAGATACAGAGAGTCGACAGATTCATTTACCTCGGAAATACCCTCAACTCACAATGGGACTACGCTTAAGAGATTAGATCCAGAATTGAAATGGCACGGTCTACATTTATCAAGTTGATATCCTTGCTGTGCTGCAGCGATCTCAGTTTGCGAACCAAGATGCGGATAATAAGGTGCTACATTCTTCCTTATACTTCTTCTTCTTCCATTCTACTATATGGAGTTGAAGCTTGGACACTGACGCAAGCCACAGAAAAGCATATTGAAGCCTTCTAGATGTGGATCTACAGAAGGATTCTAAAAATATCGTATGTGGACCATGTCACTAACGTTGAGGTCCTACAGCATGACAAAAGAAAAAGAAGTGCTTAATTTATTGAAACAACGTAAGCTTGAGTACCTCGGCTACGTGATGCGGAACGAAGAAAAATATTGAATTTTTCGACTCATTATGCAGGGTAAAGTATTTGGCAGGAGAGGACCGGGACGCCGTCGTATCTCGTGGTTGAAAAACCTCCGATAATCGTTTTGTCTTGACCTTCGCGGAGCTGTTTCGGAGAGCAGTCAACAAAACCATGATAGTCTTGATGATCGCCAACATCCGGACCGGATAAGGCACTGAAGAAAAAGAAGAAGTAATTTGTCATTCTGTCATTTTCTTTAACTACCATTCTTTCTTATTTTATGACCTACTTCGGACGATACTTGCAAGGTAAAGTGCATGGGAAAAGAGGTCCAGAACGAAGAAGAATATCCTGGCCGCATAACCTGCGAAAATGGTTTAACTTAACCACTACCGGACTTTTCAGGGCAGCAGTCAACAAAGTCAGAATAGTCAGGTTAGTGTTTAACATCCGTAACGAATAGGCACCATAAGAAGAAGAAGATTATTTTATGCTTATGGGAATAAAAATTGGAGATCTTTTAGCAAATGTCAGATTAATGTTTTACGCCAATGACACTATTCAAGCAAATGTCAGATTACTGTTTT
Organism: Diabrotica balteata; assembly: GCA_918026665.1. Taxonomy (NCBI): domain Eukaryota; kingdom Metazoa; phylum Arthropoda; class Insecta; order Coleoptera; family Chrysomelidae; genus Diabrotica; species Diabrotica balteata. Next base: position 56,662,898 of record OU898285.1, on the reverse strand, counting down.
ACGAAGCTTTTTAAAAATTTAAAATATAGTTTGTGTAAACAATAGATGATATTAGTGATCTTTTTATGTGAGTATGTTGTTAAATTTGGCATTTATTCGTATAATTATGACCCCTTTAATTTTTATATTAACAATATCTCTACAGATGACCACTCTATATGGAGGCTACTAAAAAATTCAAGAAACCGACACTACCAATTCCTCCAATAGGCAAATCTGATAGAAGTTGGACGCAGACTGACAATGAAAAAGCCAATGTATTTGTGGAATATTTAGAAAATTCACTCCTAATGTAGGTCAAAATATAAATGATGATGTAGTTAGCGAATATCTAGATACACCCTGCCAATTATCCTCTATAATAAAAGCATTCATCCCATTCAAGGTTTGCAGAATAATAATAAGTATCTCACAAAGTCCAAAGAATACGATTTAAGCGATGGGAGAATCCTAAAACATTTACCCAGAAAAGCAGTTCTCATGCTTACTATTATCTACAATAGAATGCTGCAGTTAAGTCGTTTTCCAATCCATTGGAAATATGCTCATAATATACTGACTAGAACGCCAGGTAAATTGCCTACAGAGCCTTCTTTCTATTGTTCGATAAGCTGGTTACCCTTGATCTCCAAGATATTTGAAAGACTCCTGTTAAATAGAATAAGCGAAACTGTACCACTCGAGAACATAATACCCGAACACCATTTTGGTTTCCGTCAAAAATATTTACCAATCCAATAGTGTCATAGAATAGTCAATAAAATCAAGAAAAGTTTGGAAAAAAGACTGTGCGTTCCTCAGTATTTCTCGTTATTCAGTAGGCTTTTGATAAAGTCTGGCACAACGGTTTGCTATATAAATTAAAATCTTTACTGCCTAGCGATATATACCTTATCTTGGAGTCTTATATTAACGAATGTTCGTTCTAAGTAAAAATCAATAATGATTTCTCAACATATCACTCAATCCAATCCGGAGTTCCTTAGGGAAGTGACCTCGTTCTATTCCTGTACATAATCTTTACTGCTGGCATACCTATTACAGATGACGTCACAACGGCGACTTTTGCCGATGATATGCCAGGCATAGCACCTGAAAAGCTGCAAAATGACTTGCATACATCAGAGAATTGGTCGACAAAATGGAAAATTAAAGCCAATAACGAAAAATCAGCCCAAATCTCATTTACAACAGGAATCAAACAATAATTTACAACATTTACAAAAAGAAGAAACACTGTCTACAAGTTAGTCTAAACAATGCCCCCATTACTGCTAGAGTCTTTGTGAAATATCTTGTGTTACGTTTGGACCGAAAGCTGACCTAGAAGCAACACATTAACGTTAAAAAAACTCAGCCCAATGTAAAACTAAAAAAAACTGAATTGGTTACTTGGCTGAAAATTACAACTGTCAGTGGAGAACGAAATACTGCTTTACAAATACATACTAAAACCGATATGAACTGTCAACGTAGAACTCTAGGCTGTAGCAAGCCTTTAAACGCAAAAATTTTACAGACTTCAATCAGATGACAATCTAAACCACTGCATATGATATCTAATGCCCCTTGGAATGTGATCAATGCAACCTCCACAATGACCTAGGAGCACCAATCGTAAAAGACACTTCACGCCAACAAGGTCAAAATTCTTAATTTAACGCACCACAGCCAATTTCTCATTGGTTATCAGTATTTGATATCCAAAAATAGCTGCATAATGCTTCACTTCAATGACGTTGACTTCGTTAATATTTTGGTTAATTTCTGAGTCACCACACAGAGTCGACACTAACACAGCTTTGCTATGCATTCTATAGATAAAGGTCCCTTCTCTCTAACATTACTATTTCCTCTTTATTTATTGCTTCTGCTTAATAACTTCTTAACGTTCCATAGAAGTAAAAGCTACATGGGATATATACTGCGTAGATGAAGATGTACTTTGTTCGTTGAGTTTTGTAGTAGAATCTGCTTAATGCTGTATTAAAGTAAAACTCGCCTTGGTAGTTTGATGTGATAATACATTTTGCTTCATATCGTTGGTCGCAGTTACTGGTAAAACTGTTTCCTTCAGTTGTGAAAATTACATCGTCGATGCTCACTTCATTATGTAGCTGCTGCAGGAATAAATCTTAACGATGACGTAATATTGTAGTAGAGTACAGTTCTTCAAGGAATGAAATTCTATTGTCGGAATTAGTTCCGCCGTTTTGAAAATTATTTAGATCGTAGGTAAGTAGATAGGTAAATCATTTAGAAATTGATGTACTTCAACTTCACGTTCTAAGGATGGAGCATTAATAGCAATATTTTTGACTGTTTTTTGATGTAGTAGATTAGTAGAATGTCCTGAAGGTATTGCAGCTTCATGTACTAACTCAATAGATTGTGAGTTGAGAGGTTGCTCGGTGATAATGTCTTAATCTTAAGTGTACATTAAAAATCGTCCTCATCAATCAAATTGATGATTACTTCATCTGGTAAAGACGTAAAATGTATGCCAGATTTTACAACACCATGAAAATAAAAACAACATAAATACTTAAATACAAATATTAATTTTTTAATTTTAAGTAACGCTAGATTAATAGATTTTAACGTTTAATCAGTTTTGTGTAAAACTAAAATTAAAAAAGTATGTATTATATCTTCCATTCAATTTGTTTTAATTTCAATAGATTTATTTTGTATTTTTAATTGTTAGAGATTAATCTGGTTCATTTTATTACATGTTTGTAGTTAACGGGGTAATCCCATAAACAAAAAAAAATTGTTATTATGTGTGGTCACAAAAATAGCTTATCATTTGTTAAACATAACATTAATCACTAAGACATTGCTTGTAAATTGCAGTTGAACTTAATGATCTCCAAAATAATATAGAAATGAAAAATAAATTTAATAATTACCTAAATTAATAATGTTTACTACAACAAAACTCTAGTAAGAGTCTGGGTTTTATTATTCTAGAATGATTGTGATATGTTTTTCCAATCAAATTTTTTGCAAAATTCATATATTTTAAATCAATATATACAAAGTAATTATTTAATCAAACATTGTTGACGAAAAGACAATTAATGTAAAAAAATCAAGTTATATTTCTCCAATTCTTTTTTATAGACAAATATTTTTTGTACATTTAAATGCCAATGACCGTTAAAACACAAAATCTTCAACCAATTCTTCACGGGAGGGGTAGTTTCGAATAAAAAAGGTTGATTGACGACGACATCCATAGTGAAAACAAAAAAGATCTGTGTTTTCAGTAAGTTTGTTATAATGCAGTACGGTTCAGGATATCGGTGAAGGTAATAAAAAAAAATAAAAACCTCGGCCACCATCACCAACACCATCGAAGATACTAACACCTGCAACTTCGTTAAAACAATCACAGAGTTAGGACAGGTTTAGACCTGTCTACTCCGCCTCAAAAGTGGACCTAGTTACAGAACAGTAGTTGATATTGTTCTTTTAATACTCTTCTTCGCCAGAGACGTAACAAAGGGGCATCCGATATTTTTATTGATATTATTTTTTAATTTATTTTTTTTTGACATTTATTTTTATACCTCATAGATATAGAGAATGCTTTTTAAATAATTATAACAAATATTTACTGTAACAGCAAGGTACACAAGGTACAACTTAAACATTTACTTTCTCCACTTTTATTCAATTTACATGTCCCTTTCAGGCCTGAATTTTTTTTGACTGAAAATTAAGTATCCCTTTGCTTAAATTTGATATACAGTATCTACATGTGTACAAAATGCAGAAAAAAATTCATAGTTTGAATTTTACACAAATGAGCCGTGCCTCTCGGCTTATGTTCTATGAACGCAGGATCGTGAATGTACGAAAAAATTCACTTTTATTAAACGTAAAACACTATTAGGGCGAAATAAAAATTATTTTTATAATTTTTTAGTATGCTATTAGATACTAACTAAAATAAAACAAAAACTAAAAGTAAATTTCAAACAAATATACCTAACTGAAAATTAAGAGGTACAACAATTTCAAAATAAAAATAATTAATTTTTATGGTAATCTCTAAAGCAGGACTTGTTACGTGATAAACACAAATAAACGTTGCAATTTTCATATTTAACTTTAGACCTACTACAGCAATTTTTAAATCTGCATGTTCTAGATCTTGAGTTTCATCAAAAATAGGAAAATCATAACAATTATACCTCTTTGAGTCACTTGGATTATTGGCTGGTCAATACCTTTTTTGGTTTCTTCTTCAAGTGCCGTCTTCGTTCCGAAGTTTGGCTATCATCAAAGCTATGCGTATTTTTGATGCTGCAGATCTAAACAGTTGGTAATTGGTGCAATTGTACCATTCTCTCAAGTTTTTCAACCATGAATGCCTTCTTCTTCCTATAGATCTCTTTCCCATTATCTTTCCTGTATAATCAATTGCAGCAACTGGTATTTTATCTCCCCTCATAACATGTCCCAAATATTGTAGTTTGCGCTTTTTAACAGTAAGTATCAGCTCTTTCTCTTTCCGCACTCTCCGCAAAACCTCCACATTTGTTACTTTCTCTGTCCAGGGTATTTTTAATATTCTACGATACATCCACAACTCAAATGCTTCTATCTTTTTGGTATCGATCTTTTTCAATGTCCATGTTTCCATCCCGTAGAGGAGAACTGACATAACGTAACATCTCAAAAGGCGAATTTTAAGTTTAAGACTTAGATCTCTTCCGCAGAACACCTTTTTCAATTTAGTAAATGTGGCTCTAGCTTTCTCTATTCTGGTTCTGATTTCTTCAGAGCAGTCATTATTTTCGTTGATAACAGTTCCCAGGTAATTATATCTCCTTACACGTTCGATTCTTTGATCATGCACGGTTATGTCAGGGAAGTTTTGTGGTGATTTAGATATTAGCATTATTTTTGTTTTGCTTATGTTAAGTGATAATCCGTGTTCTTCACTGCATTCTACTATTTTGTTAATTAGTATTTGAAGATCTTCCCAAGTTTCTGCGATTAGTACCGTGTCATCGGCATATCTCAAGTTGTTTATTCGATTGCCATTTATCTTAATACCTATATTTTGATCCGAAAGTGCTGTGTTTATAATGTCTTCGGAGTATAGATTGAATAAGGTCAGTGAGAGTATACAACCCTGTCTTACGCCTTTCTTGATCTCGATTTCCTCCGTTGTTTCTTGCTCTATTCGGATATTTGCTTTCTGGTTATAGTAAATCTTAGAGATAATTCTAATGTCCCTTTTATCCAAGTTTTTTTCTACTAGCAGTTTCATTAAGTGGTCGTGACGAACTTTATCAAACGCTTTGTTGTAATCAATAAAGCACATATATATATATATATATATATATATATATATATAATATATATATATATATATATATATATATATATCTTGGTTTATATCTAGACATCTTTGGCATATGACGTTAAGTGCAAATAGTGCTTCTCTTGTTCCAAGCCCGTTCCGAAATCCGAAATCCGAATTGAGTATTATTTTTTGGTTTACAACTGGATAAATATCCATAGATTCAGTAAAGATTTTTGGTTTTGGTTTCAATGAGACCATCGTCTATTTCATATATAAACTGAAGCACAGCTTGTATTTTTTTTTAATATGTGCATTGATGGCTACAATGGCTATGGAAAAGGCGCCAAGCATACAGGCGCCAAGCATTCAGCACACAAAGGTATATAAAGTGCAGTATTACTTTGAAGGTCCATTTTTTGTTTTCATGAATGTGCGATAATATTCCATACTTTGGTCTATAACGTCCATACCACCCATGTTCCTATTGTAGTTGTAAATAAGCTTTGGCACGAAAACTTGAATATAAACTTTACAAGTTTTATCCCAGCGATTCACATTGACTGTATTGTCAGCTGATGTACAATTCGATACAGGTACAGATTCAATAGCACATATTTATTGTGTTTCCACTTAAAAACAGCTACGTCTCCACAGACAAACTGCTGTGATTTGACTCGTTTCATACAACGATCTTCTTTAAAAGGATCTTTCTTTATTCTGGAAGTCTGTTCATCATCAAAGTACCTGTTCAATGAAGTTTAATTTGAGATAGACGTTCAATGAAGGTTACTGATGAAAAATATCTATCAAAATAAACAGCTTTCTGGAGGAATTGACTGTGAAAAGTGTAGAATCATAGCGGCGTAAACTATAAGTAATCTGTCAGGGAAGGGAGTTCTTGAACCATGATATACCTCAAAGTCTATCATTAGACCGTCGCGTCGCTTGTTGCAGCCACAAACACTTTTAGGTCTTGCGGTCGCGGTTTGTTTGTAACTACTTGTCTTAAACCATTTGGACATCTTCCACAGAAAGGAATAATCTGTTCGTCAATGGAATAATTACTGGAGAGCTTTCTAATCTGTTACATGCTCGTTTAACTGAAGTTATGATGGGTTGTACCTTCCAAAGTACATTCGTATTACCTTCAGGTGCGATGCCATCATCAACTACATGCAAGGCTGTATGTAATGTCTTATTTGGCTTGATACCATGTGAAGTTGCTTCTCCAATACATGTGAAGTCTAGGATAAGGGATGCATTCCATAATTAAGTCTATACCTATTAACTTCTTTATCTCTTCACTGTTTGTGTTAAGCATGTGACCTGTCTTACGAATAAAATAATTATTTGAACAATTTTCAGCTAAATCAAAGAAACCATCATTAAATAATTGAAAAAATACTCCATATCATTTGTGATTGGTTTAAGTGTACTTTCTGGATGATCATGCATTTTTTGCTGCAATGTCGTCTTTCCATTGCCTTTTTGATAAAGAAGAGTACGTTAAAGGAACGAAGGAAGAAGTTTTGAAAGGCAACATTGTATAATCCTAGATCAAGGATATTGTCAGTGGCAAAACGATTTTTTTTAAATACATTTTGTTCCTTTATGAAAAGATTTGACTTTCTACACAGTGTCTAGAGTAGCCTAGAGTTCGTTATTTTTTCAACAGTTTTTTCCGTAGCACAGATGAGAAAAATTGTTCTGTAAGATCAATATGAAAACGAGGTTTGTTGAGTGGAGCTTTTTATATTAGTAGCATATTTTGATCACGAAGCTTTTTTAGATGTTTTACTACCAGTTGGGCTTTGGGTTTTAATCTCTTGGACTCCATTTTATTTTCTAGTGTTTAGTATTTTTTTATACTTATTTAATGCTGCTTTACTAATTGGGGTACGATTCTTGATTTTCTTTATTTTGCCGATGTATATTTCTGCACTTTTCAGAATGATCTTATTAAAGTCCATCAGAGACTTGTCAATACTTTCCGTTTTGTTACAGTTGAATAGAGCAGCTTTAATATAGTTTGAGAAGCTTTTCCATTCTGCTGACTCGATTTTCCATTTGAAAAACTGAAAGTCAGTCCCCTTGGAGAGCACAGGTGCTTATCACCAAAAACGAAACCCACAAGAAGCGACTTGTCATTGATTATTCTCAAACAATTAATCGATTCACTCAACTTGATGCCTATCCACTGCCAAATATCGAGGAAATGGTGTCCAATGTATCACAATTCACTGTCTTTAGTGCAATAGATTTCCAAAGTGCATACCATCAGGTTCCAATACTTCCACATGAAAAGATGTACACAGCTTTTGAAGCCACTGGGAAACTGTATCAATTTTGTCGCATTCCGTTTGGTGTTACCAATGGTGTAGCCAGTTTCCAAAGAACAATCGACTGGCTTATACGTACAGAAAACCTTGAAGGTATATATGCCTACCTTGATGACATAACTGTTTGTGGTAAACGAAGGTAGAACATGACAAAAATCTTGAGAACTTTCTGAAGGCCACAGACAAATATGGCTTGACACTAAACAAAACCAAGAGCAAATTCAATCAAACAGTAATAAACTTACTTGGTTATACTATAGGACCAAACCATGTCATAAAGCCCGATGCTAGCAGACTACAACCCTTATTAAAAATGCCTCCACCGAACGACACTGCATCTCTCAGAAGGGTATTAGGTATGTTTGCCCATTATTCAAAATGGATTCCCAAATTTTCCGAAAGGGTCCACACATTAGCTCATGTCAACAATTTTCCGTTGAACGAAGATGCTTTATCTTGTTTTGAAAATCTGAAATCTATAGTTGCAAAGTCATCTGTTCACGCTATCAACGAAAATATGCCATTTGTTGTTGAAACTGATGCTTCAGAACACTCAATTGCTGCTACCTTGAGTCAGGATTCCAGACCCGTTGCTTTCTTTTCAAGATCACTTAACTCTAGTGAGCTGAACCATTCTGCTGTGGAGAAAGAAGCATACGCTATTGTGGAATCTCTAAAGAAGTGGCGCCATTTTCTTATAGGAAAGCCTTTCACAATTATTACTGATCAAAAGTCTGTAACATTTATGTTTAACACGAAGCATTCCAGCAAGATTAAAAAATGAGAAAATACAAAGATGGCGACTTGAATTGGCACCTTATAAATATGACATTGTGTATCGACCAGGAAAAGACAACCAAGCAGCGGATGCTTTATCGCGCATCTGTTCTTGTGCTACTACCACGGCGGCAGGTGCATCAAAACTCAAGTCACTTCACAATGCACTTTGTCATCCAGGGGTAACACGTATGTTTCATTGGATAAAATCGAAGAATTTGCCTTTCTCTCTCAATGAAGTCAAGACTATGACTCGTGACTGTGGGGTATGTGCTAAAATCAAGCCGAGGTACTTTAAGAATGAGGGTTTTTTTCCAAAGCTTATAAAAGCCACATCTCCCTTCGAACGCCTTAGTATTGACTTTAAAGGACCAGTGCCTTCAAATACCAATAATCGTTATATTCTTACGGTAATAGATGAGTATTCCAGATTCCCATTTGCTTTCCCATGCAGTGACATTAGTGCCAAAACAGTAATCAAGAATTTAAATAACTTATTCATGATGTTTGGAATGCCTGCATACATTCATTCGGATAGAGGGACTCAATTTCTATCAGCTGAAGTCAAAGAGTTTCTCAACTCCAAAGGAATCGCAACAAGTAGAACCACTGCTTATAATCCTCAAGGAAATGGTCAAGTGGAAAAGTTGAATTCTACTGTCTGGAAAGCTATTCAACTGGCCTGTGAATCACATGAAGCACCTATTGAGACTTGGAACAATACCTACCTGTCGTGCTGCATTCCATTCGTTCACTGTTGTGTACCGCAACTAACTGTACGCCGCATGAAAGAATGTTCGTGCACACACGTCGATCTCCAAATGGGAATACAATACCGTCATGGCTAGCAAAATCTGGGCATGTCTTGATGAAAAGGTTCGATCGGAAAAACAAGTACCAGCCTATCGTAGAGGAAGTGGAGGTAATAGAGGCAAATCCTGAATACTCTTTTGTTAAACTGAAAGACGGACGGGAAACCACAGTGTCTAATCGTCATCTGGCTCCGAGTGGACGAGGTGAAGGGGAAATACTAGATATACCAGGTCAAGAATCAGTGTTCGTAGAAGACCCACGTGAGTTACATTCGAATCTTAATGATTCCTCATCCAATACAACCACGCAAAACATGCAGCCCCTGGCAGATACATCTACATCTCCCCCTCCACTGGATTCAGTACTTCTTGAAGAACCCCCAATGAGTTCTGAACAATGCTTATCGCCTTCTCTTCAGCACTACCTAGAAGATCTGAAAGAATTCGTCATTTACCACGGTATCTGGAAGATTATAGTGTGGGAGAATGATGTGATATTAACCTCCTTGGTACTGCCTGGCTGTAGACTTCTAATATTGTAGGCAACTTTATGCTGTCAGTGTTTGACAGAAGTCACTGTCACTGCAATGCTAATTTTATTGTTTTGTTAATATTATGTGTACAATTTTATGTTGATTAAAACCTTATATCCTAGGTTTTGCTTATTATTTCAGGTGTATACGTATTGTATACACAAGTAATAATTTTAATGGAATATTAATCGCTGCCATAAGTGTATGGTAGAATTTTTCAAGAATCATGAGTTTGGGATCGCATACAGTGAGATTTATTGCTGATCATTCTCTTAAAACAATATTAAACCTGGTAGGAGGGACCGTCATTTGAGGAATTTAAATGAAGGTCGGTTATTGCATTTTCTATTACTTTACTTCTTGGTGTTGTGTGATTTGAGCCCCAATTTTTATTTTCTTCGTTAAAGTCACCTATAATGACTCGTAGTTTTGGTATTTGTTGTCGTACGTAGTTATAGTTTATGAACCTACTTTCCGGTAGATATACGTTGCAAATGTAGTATGTATTAATTTATCCGATTTTTATCACGAGTGCTTCAAAATTGAAAGATGTTTATTGTATGAAAGCATGACGTATAAGGTGACACCTAAATATTTTGAAGTAGAATTAAATGATAGAACGACGTTCTAAGAAGAAGTAACTTCTAGATACACTTTAGTTAACCGGTTGTCTTTTACAGAAGCAACAGGTTCTATAGTACTTGGAGTTATCCTTCATTCGTCCAAGTTTTCCTTTAATACGCTTAGATTATTTCATACTGTAGAATTTAAACTGCAGTATTTTGAACTGTATTATTTAAGGCTTGAATTTCCTGGAAATTTTTAAAAGGTTCCTTCTGATAACATGTTATTTGCAGCTAATGGATTTTAAAAAAATATGCGTTAGTCCTTCTTCTCAGACTATGTAAGATGTGATAAGATCTATTAAGAAGGCACCAGTTTTTGGTCACCTCCTTGATTTTTATTCCTATATGTATGTAGTTAGCATCAGCACTTGGTCCTCGCACCTGAAGTTTGGTCTTAAGCAGGCTTGGTCTATTCATATTTCTTCAAATGCCAACGGGATTATTCTGTTTGATACACATCATATGAGGGGCTTAAATGTCGTGCGAACTAAGACAATAGCTCTCTAATACTCAGGTATATTTCCTGATTTACCTAGCTTAAGAATCACCATAATCTTTGTTTGCTTAAATTCTCTAGATACTTTTCCTAACGTGAGAATATTTGGAGAGATATAGAGAAATGGCTTGTACAATTTTTTATTTATTAAGGCTTAACCTCTAAATAACAATCGTCTTATAAGTGTACAAAAGCTGTTCTGTCGACTCTTGTGTTTTTTTTATCAGAGGTAGATGCACATTTATAAAATCGCCCGATCTTTATTAAGGTATTCAAAGGTTCCTAAAACCGTAAAATCAGTCATCCCAATAATCCTGTAGTATCTAGTAGTGTAGTTAATATGAATATTTTATTTGAAAAATAAAAGAAAAGCAGTAAAATTTTATTATTTTTTAATTTTTCATATTTTTTTTTTTTCATTTGGGTACTATTTAGGTATTTAGTACGTTATTGAAAATCGTTTTGGAAATCTTATACAAATATTGTTTCAAAATTTTTAATAAAAATTGTAATAAATTTCTTTATTATAAATGTAAAAAACGCTGAAAAACTCATACTTATGTTTAGCTTATGTATTCTAAAACAAATATATTATGTTGTTTTGTGTAGTTTACCTCACAGAATTAACCATATCCAAAAATAAGTGGGATTCCTTTCTAAAAATGTACCTGAAATATATTTAAAAAAATACTTTAGATATACACGTAAGAATTTTATTAAAACAACATCACTTTGATCAATATTGTCATATTGCGTCAGATCCATCGATTGCGATAAACAAATAAAAATTTTTAATAAAAATAAACATTCTATATAAATATATAAATATTTGTGTTTCCTAATGGATAATCAATGCACTCTATTCAACATTAACAAAATCAATGGTTCTAGGTTAAAATTGGAAATATTAACTAATCTATTTGTACGAATACTTTCAAGTAAAATGAAAGAGTTGTATTATAATTCGTATGCACAATCTTTAACTTTTCTTTGCAAAAAACCAATTATAATATAATGACATATATTAGCAAAACAGATTTATAATTTAAGAACTTATTTTCGGATACAGTGTGAGACATCGTGAGATTTGTGCAGTAGATGATACAATTTAGAAGCAACCAGAAATGCTCATAAACCATCTTTCTAAGGACGAAAAAATGCGCACTTGGATGGGTAAAAATTTCTATGGGGAACATCCCAATGAGGCCAGCTGACAATACAGCTTTGAACTATTGGTTGACATCAGGAAAGATATTCACTTACTCGCCATTCGGAATTAGGTTATACCAACCAATTGTTTTTCTTTTTCTTGACATGCCTATCCGTTACGAATGTTGGCGACCATCATGACAATCTTTATTTTATCTGCAGCAGCGAAAAAGGTGCACAGATGTTGTATTGAATCAGATTCTGAGGTTATTTAACCAAGATGTTCTTCTTCTTCCTGGTCCTCGCTTACAAAATATTTTCCTTGCAGGATTGCTTGAAGAAGAGCATATTTGGATTCATTTTGCATAATATGTCCGAAGAATTGTAACTTTCGGGATTTAATGGTGGTCAGTACCTTTCGGTTCTTATTCATTCTTCTGAGGACCTCCTTATTTGTGACTCGTTCATTCCACGAGATCTTAAGAATTCTCCGATATAGCCACATCTCAAATGCTTCCAGTTTTTTGCACATATCTTCGTTCAAGTTACACGATTCAACACCATTAAAAAGGACAAAGAAGACGTAGCATCGCAGCATTCTTACTTTTGTATCAACAGAGAGGTTGTGATTTTTGAAGAAGGCCCCCATCCGATTGAAGGTGGATCTAGCTTTTGCGATGCGGGCTCTAATCCCCTGGTTGTTGGTCCATTCTTTATTTATTATGGTACCGAGGTAGTTGTAGTGCGTCACTTTTTTTACAGGAGATTGGTTGACGTAGAGTTGATCTTCTGTTATCCTTTTCTTGCTAATTATCATAAGCTTTGTCTTCTTAACGTTTATATAGAGTCCATATTGTTGACTGTAATACGTGATTTTGTTCAAAAGAACTTGAAAGTCTTCTAAGTTGTCCGCAAATACTATGGTGTCATCTGCATATCTGATGTTGTTTAGCCGGTAACCATTTAGTAGAATACCTTTTTCAGTTTCGTGCAAAGCTTCCATAAATATTCTTTCAGCGTACAGATTGAAGATTAGAGGAGACAAAATACAGCCTTGCCTCACTCCACGCATGATTGTCACATAGTTGGTATGTTCACCTTCAACTCTCAGATTTGCTGTCTGATTCCAGTAAAGATTTATAATTATTTTCAGATCTTGGTTGTTAATTCCTGCTTCTTTAAGGATTTGCATCATCTTGACTTCTCTGACATGACGTTGACGTCTCTGCATCTCTGGAATAAGACTTGTACTGAGAACAAAGCCTCTCTAGTACCAACAGCATTTGTGAACCTGTACTGGTTGGCGGACATTTGACTTTCACAGAGCTTGTAGATTATCTTATGATTTATCTTTAGGAACAATTTTAGGAGATGACTCATGAGGCTTATCTTCGCATTTTTTGACTCCTGTTTTTTTTTGGAAGTGCAATTAACTAAGATTTCAGCCATTCTGTTAGTATTTCTAATAAAGAATTGTATATGTTGTTGAATAGCTTTGCGATTATTGCTATTGATTAGTTGTCCATTAGTTTGAGTAGTTCTGCTTGTACATATACTAACCAATAATTACCTAAAATTTATTGTCAAAAACCCTCAGGTTTTTGGTAATATATTTTGATATCTAGATGACAATCCCAAGGAACCATCCAATATCTGACCGGGAGCTGCTAGGCATTTGCTGCTACTATATATAAGGAATAGCATGCCTCAATAAGAAAGATTTTTTCATTAAGAGATAGCTTATAAACTGGTAATTCTTTTTCAAACTAAACATCTCCAATATTTTCAATACGTTCCTGAGAGTATGATTAAGACTGACTGCTACAAGCTGTATTGGGACCGCACTATGATGATAGACCAACCACCAGCACAATAGACTAGATGTCCTGCTATTTACTGAATTAACTAAACAAACAACACGAATTGATATGGCGATACCGAACAACAATGGACAATGGAGAATGGAAAATACCCAGACAGTACCAGTTATTCTCTTCACTACTGGTGTTATTCCGAAAAACCTCCTAGGAAACCTCAAACAGCTCAGTATGAGTGAACATCTTTATAAGAATGTGCAGAAAGTTCGACTAAGATTTATTGAATAAATGACAGCAGATGAATAATGGGAATTTTATTAGAAAACATATAACAATTAAATGTTTTTAAATGTTGACAAACATTTAGACAGTTTTGTAAAACAAAAACAAAACACTGAGATTTACTTAAGACCCCAATGGGCTGTGATGTTCATTTAATTATAAAAGCAATAATTAAAAATTTATTTTTTATTATCGCAAATATACGAATGATGTATATATTAACTTATTAATTAGGGAATACACTTGAACAAGTCGATACTTACAAATACTTGGGAGTACAAACAGAGATAACCAGACTCATGAACTGAAGAGAAGAGTCGGCCTTGGGTGGGCAGCATTTGGAAAACTGAGAGAAACTTTTAAAAGTGAGCTGCCCACATACCTAAAGAAAAAGGTATTTGATCAGTGCGTCCTCCCAGTCTTGACGTACGGAGCAGAAACACTTACCTTAACAAAAGCAGCAGCTACTAAACTGAGAGTCACGCAGAGAAGAATGGAGCGGTCCATGTTAGAAATAACTCTCCGAGACAGAATAACAAACGAAGACATCAGGAGAAGAACCGGAGTGACTGACATCATCGAGAAGATAGCCAGACTAAAATGGAGATGGGCAGGACATATAGGCAGAATGACAGATGGGCGATGGACAAAGAGGTTATTAGAATGGAGGCCAAGGGAAGACAAGAGAAGCGTCGGTCGACCACCTACAAGATGGACTGACGATTTAAGAAGACTCAATAAAAACTGATAGCGCAAGATAGACGGGGTTGGAAACATGAGGAAGAGGATTATGTTCAGCAGTGGACTCTTGAGGCTGGATGATGATGATGATGATGACAAATAGAGAACAGAGGAACTGAAAAAACTGAAATAAGTTCCAGAGTAGAAAGTGCTGCTCGGATCCACCAAGCAATTAAAAGTACGTTTTGGTCGAAAAAAGAAATATCCCAAGAGCCAAAGTGACCATATACAAGGTGGTGTTTGTGCCAATTTTAACTTTTGATAGTGAAAGTTAGACGCTTACTGATAAATTAAAATCTTATGTATATGATAAATATAAATCTCTTACGCGTTCTTACGCGTTCGTAGTAGAACAAGCACTTCTAAATCCATATTGTAGAGTTTCTAAAATAATTATTGGACCTATAAAATAGGAATATAATTTTTGTTTGATAACCTTTTTAACCACATTTCCAAAAGTAGAAGCAATGCTTATGGGTCTTCAATTTTCAGTTTTTGAGGACTCACTTTTTTTATGTTGTGAGTATTTTAGTACTTCCGAAAAAACTGCAGTTGGTAAAATTAACCTAATAAGATGAGCGGTAAGACTTTATTATTTGAGGCATCTTTTCTTTTACGACAGGACGAAGAAAAGAACTTACTGGAAAAAGGATATTTTATGTAACTGAAGAGGACATCGATATTAATAGTGGGAAGGAATGTAGTTATATTCTTTGAAATTGCACTAAAAAATTTATTTATTTCGTATGGAGGTAGATTAAGTTGTACCCAACTGGCTCTTGTAATTGGTGTGGCAACTCAACCTATTTCCTAATTCAAGGAACATTATTACGGAAAGTCAGACTCACCAGATGATTATGTGTTGAGGTGAAGCTAATAGAAGGTAGTGATTCTGCAATAGATAGCATTAAACATAACGGCACAGAAGTGCATCGATCGTTTATATACTTAAAATTAACTTTTGACACTTTTTAAAGCAGAAAAGCAATGATTAAAAAGATATTAACATATTCCTATTTTACACAAATTTGACTCTAAGTTAAAAAAAATGACTTGATGTCTGGATAAATTCTGATAAATGTACTTCTTAGCTTATTTGGTACTAAATGTTTATTTCTTTAGTTTTTCTACTCTATTCCTCATTTTTTATATTCTTTATTACTCATTATTTTTTAAAAATTGCTTATGAGCAAGAGTGTATCAATCGACAACTTGGTGGACATATTTACAACGTAATAAAATTCCTTGGATAGTTAGTTCTCCAATAAATATTTGTTTATCGTACAATGTCGCATTTCACTGAGTGTTGTTCAATCTTCAAAATATTTACTAAGGGGTAAAAATGCGTAAATAGTACTTATAGAACATAGATAGATAAAACCAAAATGCCGTATGAGTTTACAATGATAAGGTATTATTTGACATTGACCTTGTATTTCGATTTGATTGCGCAGCTAACGGTTTGGTAAATAAGTTTTATATCAGTTTTCATTGCGCAGTATATACACCAAAAGAATCACAATAACAAATAATAATTCAAAAATAACCCTATTTTGTAGTTAAGATTGATGATAATAGTTCACTTTATCCGAAGCTATAGATGTAAACGCACATTTTTAAAGTAGGTTTCTTATAAAGAAATAAAATCTGATGTCTACTCTGAGAGAAGAAGCTGTAGTATTTTTAAATGGGTATAATACCGATTTAAATTCCATTGTAATATACTATTAAAACTGGTTTATTATTTAGGTGAAACATATGAGTCACTTACGGGTTCAGATGTTTCATGTTCTAATGTATTTTCTAGTGTTTTAAAAAACAAATATAGAAAACGCATCTCCTGTTACCACTTCCTCTGAGGACAACATACAAACCGTTTTTACAAAAGTCGACAGCATCACTATCACAAACGTCTATAAACCTCCAGGCAAGCAATGACCAACGCACGTTCTAGAAACTTATCTCCCTCCATCCAGCAGTGTATGTAGGTGATTACAATAATCAACACTCCCATTGAGAATACAGAGAGAATGATATAAATAGACATGCCTTAATAAAATGGACTGAAGATGAGCATTTCTATCTCATTTTTAAGCTGCATGCAACAGGGAATACAACACCGACTTATGTTTCGTATCAAGCGGCTATAACAACGCCCCTCTGGCAGCCACAAGAAGTGTTCTTCCAGATTTTACACACAGTCAGCATCGTCATTGTAGAGCTGGACATACAGATTCTCCTAATTAAGTCAATTCCAAGACCAAGATGGAACTTTTCACGAGCAAAGTGGGGAAAGTTCGCTTCTGACCTTGATAAGTCCTGGGCTGGATACCTTGTATCAGTAAGAGCTATGGTCGCTTTGTGATAAGCACAAAAAGCGCATGACTAGAGGTTATCGAAACTAATATATCCCGGGATGGTGTCAAAATAGTGATATATTATACCAGAACTTTCTTGAAACTGGAGAACTTATTCATAGTCTAAATGCAACAAGACAGCAAAAATGGACTGAGACAATAGAAAACCTAAACTTTCAAAAATCAAGTCGGAAATCCTGTGCCCTAATAAGGAAGCTTGGAGAAGGTAAAGGCTATCAACAACAGAAAGCAGGTATAAACCCAAACTTAGTGGCATCTTATATTGTTTCGACATCAAAAGCTACAAGAGATGAAGCTCACACACGAGATAAAAAGAAACATTTAAAAATCGTGATATCTCAATCAATCCAGACCGAACATACAACTGAAGAAATAGATATCATCCTTAAAGACGTTTTCCCGGGTAAAGCTTCAGATTTCGACGGCATCCACCCCGAATTCATACTCAATTGCGGGAAATACACAAAAATCTGGCTCTCACATTTATTCACAAATATAATTCATACCGGCAGAGTCCCACGGGAATTCCAACACTCAAAAATCAAAGCAATACTTAAACCGGGTAAACCAGTTGACCATTCAAAAAGTTATCGACCAGTTGCTCTACTGTCTATAATGTATAAACTACTCGAAAGACTAATTCTTAACAGAATAAGCCCAACAATCCTAAAAACTATACCAATTGAGCAAGCAAGCATAGAAGCCGGCTTTCTAAGAAAACTAAAGAGTTTTGTTGCATTCATAGATCTGTTAGCAGCTTTCGACACCGTCTGGCGAGAAAAAATGATTTATAAACTCTTATGCACTATTCCTTGCAAGTTCACCTCTAGATTATTAGAAAATATGCTCACCGACAGCGTATTTTAATTAACTATAGGATCCGAAGTAAGCACCCATAGAAAACTTAAAAATGGTCTGCCACAAGGCTCGGTATTTGCACCACTGCTTTTTAGCCTTTAGATCGCAGACATGGCGACAACAACATCAATAATGTTTGGCTATGCTGATGACTGGGCTTTATTAACCCAAACAAAGTCACTAGAAGAAGCTGAAGAGATTCTTAAGGAATACCAAAAGGTTATGGGAAATTACTTTTAAAAATAGAGACTTCGCCCCAATGCCCCCAAGACCGAAGTCACCTGCTTCCACCTAAACAACAATCTGGCGTCAAGAACCGTTAACGTTCACTTTGATAAAACACGACTAAACCACAATAAACATCCAAAATATCTAGCCGTGGCCTTGGACAGAACATTAAGAGAGCGTTTAAGCATAGTTGCCGAGAAGCTAAAAACAGGAATAATATTATTCAAAAGCTCTGCGGTACAACATGGGGGGCACCGGCATCCACACTTAGGTCTTCAGGCTTAGCTCTTGTTTATTCCGTAGCTGAATACTGCGCGCCTATATGGATCAACAATGCTCACGTTAAAAAGATAGATGTTCAGCTAAATAACACCATGAAAAAAATGATCGCTGGAGTAATCAAATCTACACTAACAGATTGGCTACCAGTGCTGAGCGACATTTCACCACCACATCTTCGTCGACTCAATCTGCTTACTAAAGAATATAACAAGATCCTTAGCAACACGGTGCTGCTGATTCATAACTATATAGAAGATGCATCCAAAAGTCGACTGAGCTTCACAAAATCGTCAATACAAACTGCAGAAACAGCCGCAGCCACAGGGTTCAACCTAATCACCAAATGGATCCATAAATGGTCGGCAGCCCAACCAAATACAGCCATACCTTGCATCACAGAGACACCTTCTGGATTTGGCCTACCAAGTAAGACCTGGTGCATACTTAACCACGTCAGAACTTAACATGGTCGATGAGCAGATGTGTTGCACAAATGGGACAAGCTACCATCACCGTCATGCAGCTGCGGCGATGTCCAATATATCAAGCACATAACGGAGCACATCACATAACATGCACATAACATTTATTAAGCACATAAATAAAATTCTAATGTTTTGCATGGTCGCGTGAAACGGTTTTTAATTTTGAGTCAGTAAAATGAGCTTGAGTGTCTACAAGCATTTTAATATGTGATTTTAAATTCGGTTTACAATGTATAACAATATTATAGACATCTTTAGATATATATGTCTCATTTAATACATCCCAAAATTGATCGTAGTTTAAGATATGCTTATTATGATTTTGAATGTCTATTAATGAATCTTTTATCAGCTTCTTCTGTTTCTGTTGTTACTTTAGTTGTTATGTCAATTTCATTTTGTAATTTCTGGCCCTTTTGTATCTTTGATCTTGGAGTGGGTCTTGAATAGATGGTGTTATGTTTTTATCGGGTGCAGAATTGGTGTCTAGATTTAGAACTACTTTTAGTGCATCTCTTCTTAAATAGGTTGGTTAAGAGTTCTTCTGTTGAAGATGGAGTCTGTGATTGTCTTTTGCTTGATGCTGTTGATGTTTCCGTTGTTGGAAGGGTTAGATTTGACACCTCCATCAAATGTATTGAAAGAGGAAAAGTTAGTGAATTATTATCGTGTCAATCTGCAACCTGATAATGTGAGATTGATTAGAAGTTGGAATAGTATTCAGTAGATCAGAATAAATTCTTAAAAAATAGGGAATAGAGGTTGTGAAGAAAGATGGCCATTTTGTTTGCAGTTGAAACAAAGTGTTTATTCGCTGGCTAAAAATACTTTGTAGCTGACATTATTATCATTGACCAAGATAAATTCAGGTATGGTGATATTATCTAGGGGATCTGGAGAAGATTGCTCAGTATTTCATGAGAGATTGTGGGGCTAACACTAAATAAGAGAAGTCGTTCTGTTTTATTGAGGAAATCATAAACTACATCTTTACTGGAAAGATAAATGCATACTCGGTTTTTAGAAATTCTTGCTGAATAAATAACATTTTTTGGTTGAAAGGGTGGTCCTAGTTGCAATAGATAATCTTGTAATTTTGCGCCATTAATTGAACTGAAAATCATGGCTTGTTCTTTTAATGGATATTTTGGACCAGTTTGTTGAGATGCAACATTATTCAGTACAACATATTATTTTTAGAAGTGGTAAAAAATTGCATTGTTGGTAATTTATTATTCGTCAACTAATTTTTCTTGAATACTTTATTTTAATTATAATCATATCTAAGTACGGCTCTGATTTTAATTGAGGGGGTCAGTCGTAAAAGGGTTTAAGTGCAGTTTTGATAGTTTTGAGATAATCAGCGTCAAAGTTGTTTGAGTTTTAAAATTCTAGGAATGAATAAACTAAAATATGTCTATTGTACAATGTTCTATAAAATGATAAAAATATAAGAGTATATTATTACTTTTACTACATACTTTCTTTTTTTTCAATTATTGAAAAAATGTACTTGAATTGGGACATGGTGTATATAAATGTTACTTGTAAAACGGTTCAAGTGCAGATGTTAGGTATTACTAATCATTTTTTAGGTATTCAACTAAACTTTATTTTGTAAACTTTTAAGTACAATATCATTCGTAATCCGACTCTAAGAAAATATCTTCTTCGCAAGGATTCCCGTCGGCGTCCTCTTTGCTGGCAGCTGATTTTACTGATTCCAATTTTGCTTCTGCCGGTGATATTCCAGTATGTTTCAAATTTCGGTATAAAGGAGTGGTGACATAAGGGAAGGTAATCCAAGAGGCTTAGTAGATTTTTATATTTGGCATCCTTAATTGGTAGCGTCGTGTCATCAATAGGGTTCACTTTGGAGAGCTGAAAAGATAGATGTCCCACTTTGTGCTTTTCTTGTCTTAAAATATGCCAACCAGGAAATACTGCGCCATTGTATTTTATGACCAATGGAATCCTTTTTAGGATATTTCATTATTTCATGTAGTATCGAAAACCGAGTAAAAATCTTCTGTCGTCATGTTGTAAACCACAAACTTTGAGGATGTATTTTTTATAACACGTTCTCAATCTGCTGGAACAAAAACTTGAGGAATTTGTCGTTTTTTCTTTTCAATTAAACCAAAACTGCGCTCACACTCCATATAGGTATGACCAGGTTCCAGAAACTTGTGATGGATCTCGGTGATATGAGTAGCTTGAACGATGAAGGAGAACAGTTTGGAGATGTTTTTATTTTTATTCTGCCCTCCACAAGAGTCACTATATGCAACTATCTTTGTTACCTTGAGGGGTAGACACCTGATAAATTTATCAGACATGAGCCTATTTCCTGGGAACTTCTTGCTACAACTGTTTCATTCCATAAAAACATTTGACTTTGTTCAGTAAGTAAGTTGTAATTCTTTCACAGTCATCATCATTCATTGAGATAAATCATCTTGTCTCATTTTTCTTTGTATATGAAACCTTCTGTTATGAGGGCCTCATCGATTGTAATGTGTAGGGTAATTTTTCTGTAAATATCACCAATTAGATTAGAATATCTTGTGTATAAACTTGTGTACATAATGTGTATATATAATAGGTAAAGATATGCAGTATTTACTAATTTATAATTCAATGTAAAATAGAAAATAGGAAAAACAGAGGAAGAAGATATCTCAGCGCCTCGAAATTCAACTATTTAAATCTTAGAAATCAAAGGATAAAATATCTATGATCATTATCATCTCTCGTAGTGCGACATAATGTTAGGAAGAAAGTCCTGTTTTAATATTTTTAGATACAAAAATTATTTAGTTCTTTTTGTGTTTCTTTATTTTTACAATATCATCAATTATAATGGAAAACGTATAAAGCAATTTTGCGCATCATCCAAATTATATTTAAATCCAAAATTGCGCAGTAAAGAAAATACTGATTGGATTAAGTGTATTCGTCTAGTTATTGTGTGATAAATGCGCAGCCTGACGTGTAGAACTAAAAAATAAAAATAAACGTGGCGATATGATTTACTACGCATTTTGGTATAATGCTTGAGGTTCCATAAAGGAATATTGTATTTCTGTTACAGTTTAATCAAAACAGAGGTTTTAATTACAGTTGTATACAATTTTTGATAACATTGGATGAGTAAGATGTTGCATTGAGTTACTCAAAATTGTTTGTGATAAAAGTGATCTTTTCTTATCCCTAGAGTATAAAATTACATCCTTAATTCACCGATATTAGATTATACTATTGCGTTTTAATAATATTCTGTATTTTAATGTTTGGGATAAATAAATAATGTGGAAATATATTTTTGATCTACACGTTAATATTAACACGTTAGTAGAGTAAAAAAGTAAATACCAGTAAATAAAACATACTAAAATATAATACTTATGGTTATAGTATTTCTTAATACCTGATAGTCTCATATATTTAAAACAAGAAGCATTTCTTACAGAGTGATGCTAATAACCTTTGGTACAGTGCGTGGATTATTATTTTATTTAGAAACATATAATTCATCAACCACGCAGGGTTATTATAAGTGGAGTAACATACACAAGAGTTCGATTAAAGGATTCCCCACACCAACGCGAAACTTTTGAGACGCGAATTTTCCGTTGCGGAACATTCGCAGGCGGAGCGGTAGTTAACAAGGCTTCCCCACATTGGCGCGAAACCCGACGCGACTGTTCGCCATACAAATGTGAACAAATTATATTTTTAGTCGTTTATTCGTAGCTTACAAATACATAATGACTTCGTCTGATGAAGAAGAAGCTCTTCTACTATTGGCACCTGCCGAAACTGAAAAAAAAAACAGGTAGCTCCAGAAGCAATAACTTCTGGGACACATTCAGTATTGTTAGTATCGACACATATAGGGGAATTGGTGTTAACTGTGTATTGCTCCGAGAAGAACATCTAGTATTTGAATTGGAAGTACAAAAGCCAGCTGCTTCTTGTTCTTGTTAAACTCCAATTTTTTTGAAACTCCAATGAAACTTTTTTCTTATATTTTTATAATTTTTGTCCCTTAAATCATAAAGTATAGGATATTGTTTCACAATTTCAATTAGTTTTTCTGTAACAGCCATTTTAATTCACGCGAAACTATAACTGCAGCGGAAAAAACCGTGCATGCAGCGTTTCATGAAAACAACGCTGATCTGCCGCGACTTTTGCGGATTCCGCCCCAACTTGTCTGAACACCTGCATAAGTCGCCGTGCCTTACGATTTGCCGCGAATCCGCGTAGGT
This sequence comes from Diabrotica balteata, assembly GCA_918026665.1. Taxonomy (NCBI): domain Eukaryota; kingdom Metazoa; phylum Arthropoda; class Insecta; order Coleoptera; family Chrysomelidae; genus Diabrotica; species Diabrotica balteata. The sequence goes on along the minus strand of OU898285.1, from coordinate 56,639,498 downwards.
TGCGGATGTGAAAATTTCGCGTCGGTTTGGGGAAGCATTTATCTACCTTAAATATATTTCTATAAACATAAATCTTTTAAAGAATTTAATACATGTTCGATGTTTATAGTTAAGGTGGTTTTGATGTTGCCTGAGATTCCATATTTTCTTCTTTCTTTAGTACTGGCAACCAATTAGAATATTTTTTATAAGTGCAGTACCTATGTCCAATTCCTAGTCGGTTAATTATTTCTTGGTCTCTTCTCTTGAATAAATTATTCAAGATAGTCTTGACAAAAGGAGAGATTTCATTTAGTTTGATTTCTGCATCCTTCTAGTATTCCTGCCATACATTCATTAAGTGAGCTTTAATTAGGTTTTCAAGATCGGTATAACAACAATACATCAAGAAAGATACAGAGAAACGGAAATCATGTATGACCGATAAAATACTTGAACTTATGGATAAGAGAAAAAAAAAACAAAGAAAATCTCTAAGAATAAATACATACCATCCTCAGAAGAAAGATAAGACAAGTAAAAGAGAAACAAAAAACAGAGCAATGTCAAGAAATAGATGAATATCAGAGTCGACATGATAACTTCAATGTCCATCGAAAGCTGAAGGAAATTGCTGGAAAGTTCCGAAATCGCAACAGCAGAAAAATAACAGACGATGAAGGCAATCTTGCCATAACCAAAGAAAAAAAATATGGAAACAATACTTGAAGAAACTTTTCCACGACCTTAGAACAATACAAGAACCCACCATTGAAGAAAATTCAGGTCCCAAAATCCTACCAGAAGAAATAACGGCAGATGCCAGACAAATGAAGATTGGAAAGACACCGGGACTTGAAAGAAGACGAGATGAAATTCCTGCTGAAGCTATTAGATGCAGAACAAATAAAAATAATAGCTGAAATATTTAATGAAATATACAAGGCAGGAAAAATACCAGGAGAATGAGTCAAATCGGAGTTCGTACCATTGTCCAAAAAACAGGAGCAAAAGTTTGTGGAGACTATAGGACCATAAGCCTAATGAGCCATCTACTAATGCTGTTTTTAAGTCACACACAAAAGAATTTACCAGAAATGCGAGGAACAAATTGCGCCCAATCAGTTTGAATTTTGTGAACGCCTTTGGTATGAGGGAAGCTTTATTTAGCGTGCATATCATCATCCAGCCTCAAGAGTCCACTGCTGAACATAGGCCTCTTCCTCATGTTTTCAACCCCGTCCATCTTGCGCCGCTCTTATCCAGTTTTTATTGAGTCTTCTTAAATCGTCAGTCCATCTTGTAGGTGGTCGACCGACGCTTCTCTTGTCTTCCCTTGGCCTCCATTCCAATAACCTCTTTGGTCCATCGCCCATATGTCATTTTGTCTATGTGTCCTGCCCATCTCCATTTTAGTCTGGCTATCTTCTCGATGATGTCAGTCACTCCGGTTGTTTAGGATTAAACTTGAGAGGTCGCTGGTTAAATTATATCAGATAAATAATTATAACGAAAAATGCAATATTTGTTTGTACATAAAATTAGCGAAAATAGCAACTATAAATTGTAAATAAGTTATGAAATCAACTGGTTTACTCATTATCAATGTTTTGTACAAAGAATTATAAGGCTTACCCTTTGGTTCTACTGATGAGTTCGTACCAGGCTGAAGAGTTGGTCGGTGGTACCGACGCTAGCGTCGCCGTCGCCCGAGGCTCAGCACGAGAACCGTCCGGAACTAGATGCGTGTCGATCGATCGTTGTCTGACGAAGAAGTGAGAATTGAGAATGCGTTGATATGGTCAGAGCTAAGAAGAAACCCTCTAAGCGGTGGTCCGAGAGGGTGTACCAATAAATCATTCCATTGTATTGCGACCTTTCCGATAATTTTAGCTAATTGTGACGGTAACACGACACTTGTGTGTATATTTTTGAACCATACAAAAGAGAAGCCAAATTCTCCGTATTCACAACATCATAAATGAGATATCCAGTTTAAGTTTTACGAGACAACAGGAAACAATATATTTCAAAAAGGTCTTTAAAATACAGCACCAAATTAGATCACATTACAGTACCGTAACAGAAAAAATATTAACTGTAAAATTATGAAATGAATTCGCACATACTTTCCCAAACACCGGTTCTTCTCCTGATGTCTTCGTTGGTTATTCTGTCTCGCAGAGTTATTCCTAACATGGACCGCTCCATTCTTCTCTGCGTGACTCTCAGTTTGGGAGCTACTGCTTTTGTTAAGGTAAGTGTTTCTGCTCCATACGTTAAGACCGGGAGGAAGCACTGATCAAATACCTTTCTTTTTAGGCATGTGGGTAGCTCACTTTTAAAAAATTCTCTCAGTTTTCCAAATGCTGCCCACCCAAGGTCAATTCTTCTCTTCAGTTCATGAGTCTGGTTATCCTTGCCAATCATAATTTCATGTCACATGTATTTATATCTATCTACGAGTTCTATTTCTTTCCCACCAATACTGATGTTCTGGTTGGGTACCAAATTGGTCATGATTTTTGTTCTCGAGATATTTATATTTAAACCTACATTTTCTGTAGCCACAACAAGTTCCTGTACCATCTCTCTTGCCATACCTAGATCTTCAGCTATTATAAGTATATCAGCGACGAAACGTAAGTTGTTTAGATATTCTCCATCTATTTTTATTATCTTTGTCATATATTGTTTTAGAAATATAGAGATGTCAGCTGTGATGTTTTTGCATGCCTGATTGACTACAAGAAGGTTTTCGATAGAGTCAGGCATAAACAAATGACGGAAGTGCTGAAGAGGACAGGGATTTACGGAAGAGACCTAAAAACCTGTATTTATTATAATCAATCAGCGGTGCTCCTAATAGATGGAGAATATACAGATTAGGTCAAAATCTTAAGGGGAGTGAGACAGGGGTGCATAATTTCATCACTGATATTCAATCTGTACTCGGAGCATATTTTTAAAGAGGCTCTAAAAGATATTGATAAAGGCATCTCAATAAAAGGAGTCAAGCTGATGAGATGCAGATGATACAATAGTGTTTTCCAATACCATAGAAGGGCTGCAAAACTTAATGAACAAAATAACTGAAAAAAGTAGAACATATGGACTGGATATAAACACCAGCAAAACCAAGCTAATAATCATCAGCAACGAAAACATAACTGGAGCAAATCTATATGTGAACCAAATGGGGCTTTAACGTATCTCACAGTACAACTACTGGGGAACTATAAGGTTTGTTTCAACACGCCACTTTTGTACGGTTTTAAAACGGTCACGAAACTGTTTAGCATCGATTTTATCGCGCAAGCTTCAACTTTGCAGCGTTCGCTTACAATGTGAAGAGGAGACTTGTTGGAACGGATTTTTTGACACTAATCTAAGGACTGGTTATTTGTTTTAAAAACAGGTTAAAAAATAAAGAAAAACATTTGGTTATTTGTTTACCTGCCACTTGTCTCTCTTTCCGTATTTCAACCAAAGATAGTAAACACGTTCCTGATTTCTTTTATTTTTTTTTATTTAAATAATTTGAAAAATGGATAATGTAATACTTGATAAGTAAAATTGTTTGTTAGTTAAAATAATATTGTGTATTTGTAAACTGCAGATTTATAAGAATACATAATTTTTTATCCATTCAGGCCAGGACCATCTTCACCAACAGAAACATCAAGTTTGATTATAACTGGACCGAAAACGACTCAAAATTATTATTAGATTTATATATCAAATTCAAACGTAAACTTAGTACTTTAGGAATAAAAAAGTACTGTGGCTAAGAATAGCCTAACATTTAGATGAAAATGCTATCTCAAAGTAAAATCCAATAACAAGTTTGTTATTGAATATGAATATTTACGTAGGTAGAGGCCCTAAACAAATTTTCAGTATGAGAAGGAAATCGGTGAAATTTTTGGACTTAAAAATCTATATCAACACCAAACACATCTCTAAAAAGACTTCAAAGAACATCTGAATTAGACAAAATTAGAATTAACAGAGTGAGTTATTATAATGAAAGATCAGAAAGATAAAAACTTAACAAATCAAAATAAGAAAAGATATAATCAAAAAAAAAGAAACAATATAATTTAAGCAAAAAATAATTTAATTAAAGAAAAAAATAATATTTTAAATCAATCCAAAAAGTTTCATTTTCACTGCTGTAAAATTTAATGTGTGTAGTTTTAACAATAACTACTATTAAAAATGGTGCTGAAATACTTAACCTCACTTTAAAATCAAAATAAAATGATCAACAACTAAAATAAAAATTTTTGTTAGTACCGCTTAATACGCAAGACAGTCCAAATGGCAATAGGTTTTGTCCGCGTACTGAAATGACGGTTCCGAAACCGTACATTGAACGATCACAAGTTGAGTTGGAACGCCAAAGGATGGTACGATGAATGGTCCATTTTCAGTTGGAACGCATTTTATCTATTGCGCAGAAGCATTACCGTACATTGTACGGTTGCTGAAGGAGTTGGAACAGACCTATAATCAATGAGTCGTGGGACAATACCCAAGAGATTAAATGTCGCATCGAAAAGGTAAAAAGTGCATTATTGACTGTGAGCTCTGTACGGAGTAGAAACGTGAACATTAAAGGCGGACTCTCTATCAAAACTTCAGGCTTTTTAGCTATGGTATACAGAAGGATCCTGAAGATACCATGGACAGACAAAGTCACCAATGAAGAAGTACTACGGTAGATAAACACAACCGCGGATTTGGTCAATACCGTGAAGATCCATAAGCTGCAGTACTTGGGACATATAATGAGAAATCAAGGTAGATGTGAGCTACTACAATGCATTTTGCAAGGTAAAATTGAAGGAAAAGGGCCCCAGGATGAAGAAGAATATCATGGCTTGCTAACCTGAGCGCATGGTATAGAAAGACCTCAACCCAACTATTCCGGATAGCAATAAATAAAGTCATCATATCCAGAATGATCGCCAACGTTCGGACCTAACAACAAGGCACCCCAAGAAGAAGAATATGGGTAATTTCTTAATTTTGTTGTATATTGTGAGTTTATTCAACTTATGTTTGCTAGGTTGTCCACTGTCTCGTTTCCAGCTATAGCTGCATGTGACGGTACCCAGATAAATGCTGCTTATATTTGATTGAATTATATTTAACTCATTTTTTATTGCTCGAAATATTGAATTTGTAGGGTATATTTCTTTTACACCTAATAGAACATTTAATAAGTCTGTGATGCTGATACATTTATCCTCACTACGTGTTTTGAAGAAAATTAAAGTTTCCAAAGTGGCTACGGTCTCACCTGTGAGGATGCAGCAGTTTGTGGGTGTGGATACATTTTTAGTAGTGTATTTACAGTAGTATGCAGCAGCAGTATGTCCATTACAAGTTTTAGAGGAATCACTTAAGATTCGGAGATAATTGGGATAATGAGATATACCTTCCGATTACAAGTGTTTGATAATAATCGGATTTGTGGTTGAGTTGGGGTATTTTGTGAGGGTCAGGTCAATGGTAAGTGTTTGGATTGTCCATGGCGGAAAATTTACACTTACTTGTAGAGATCTAATAAGCTGATCCATATCAAACTGAGAAGATTTTAGTCGTTCTACAAGGGGAGTGCTATTTTTTGTTTTGTTTAATATGTGCAAATGTAATCTAATTTACAACTAATATGGAATTTGTATAGGTTAATTAATGTTTTACAGTCGACACCCCAAACTTTATCAGATAGTATTTTAAGTATGTTTAACCTGTTTTGGCATCCTTGTTATAATTTATTAATATGCATATTTCAATTTAATGTTTCATTAAAAGTAAGGCCCAAAAAACTTACTTTCATTGACTGCTTTATAGGTAAATAATTTAATGTTTGTATGACCAGTTTTGAAGTCGATTTAACATAAGTTGTAAAACGTTTAATTAACCCTGAAACTGGGTTAATAGATAGAATGTAAATAGGAATATGGTCCGCATAAATACTAGCTTTAATAGGAGCTTTAATTACCTTTAACCTTACCTTTACCTTTAATACTATTAAAGGCAAACAAAAATAGGGTTGGACTTAAAATGGACTCTTGAGGGATTCCATTATCTAGCATTTTTAGAGAACTTGTGATTCCATTTATTGTAACTTTTGTAGAATGGTAAAGAAATAATGAATAAGACTTACTCACAATCAATTTAATTTAACTATCAGACGACCGGTTTCGCTTTCTACAATATGCAAAGCATCTTCAGGTCTCGATACAAAGTTAAATAAATGCTGAAATGATAAAAACCCATATTAGGGTGTTGTCTAATAAAGATAAACAAATTAGATGTTGTAAATTACAATAATTAAGCCAATATTACATGTCTGTGGTTTTATTTCAAAATGAGTAAGTTGAATAAAAAGGTATAAAAAGTTTTAAACGTTTAAACAGACAAGGTAAGGCCCACAAATTGTTATAAAATAGTCTATTAGATTGTAATAAATTAATAAATGCCGGTACTCTATTAATTCATGGATGGTAGAACATGGTTGAAACTACTATGTATTGTTGAATGGCGAATTCAATTCTGCTATTGTAGTTGTTTGACAGTAAACGGGAAGTTCTTGAGGATATAGATTTGATCCAATGAAGCAGAGATATGTGTGTGATTGTTTGATTTTTCCGAAATTGAAATAAGAATAAATTTTACTTTACACCGGTTTAAATAGAGAATCTTTTTACCTGTTCGTATAACAATTTCCGGTTCCAACTGTCAGATATTAGAACTACCAACTAATTATTGAAGGCTTTATAATTCAGTCAATTTCTTGAGCCCATAAATTAATTACCATCAATAATTATCCATTTGTTACTTTGGTTACATATTAATATATCAGATATTAATATATTAATATATCAGAATTTGAATTAAATATCTAAAATATTTAAAAACACCATGACAGATAACTCACAGCAACAATAATTTCAAATAAAAAATAAAAAACTTTTGTAAATTTGTTATACGTTTGATTATAAAATGTACATGTTCAGTTGCCAAAGAATCACTTTAATTTGTTCAGTAATTTGGACATTGGACTGAGTTAGTTATAATGTGGGATGTATTTCAATTATTCGTATTGTTACATTTAAATTTAATTAATTAAAGATTGTTAAAGTATGCCAATATTAAACACATCAATTTACTTTTGATATCTTAATTGAAATAATTTATAGACATTCATTAATATCAGCATATTTCATAAAACTAGATAACTTAACTTGCAGTATTGAGAAACAGAAGAAGAACTGTTACATGCTAACCTACATCTGTCAAATTTACCACTAAAATCTAATAGATAACACATAAAAAACTCATTGTGCCCAAGACTGAGATGTAGTGCATAAAAGTCCTTCCCCTTTTAAATTTAATGTTTGTTTCGTTCCTTCTAAGTGTCAAGTGTTTTCTGTTTTAGTGTGTTTTAAATTGTCCTTAATTGTTTTAATTCTAATATTTTATTTACTCGACTTTGCAATAATCTACTATTTTGCCAATAGAACTTTATCAAAGAAATTTGATAATTACAAGTTGAAAAATAATTGCACACCCACACAATTTGTACATCTAAACTTATTCATTGTCATAAAACTGTCATCTTCATAAAACAATTACTCAATAAATAATACACATTTCATAAATATATCTCTCGAATAAGTATAAATAAGTATAAGTATAAAAAAGAACTTTTAAATAATACAATGGTATATAACATCACTTTCATTTAACAAACAATCACACACATATCTCTGCTTCATTGGATCAAATCTGGAATTCTCCATTCAACAATACATAGTAGTTTCAACCATGTTCTACCATCCATCAATTAATAAAGTATCGGCATGTAAGTAATGTTTATTTATTTGCTCATTTATTAATTTATTACAATCTAATAGACTATTTTATAACAATTTGTGGGCCTTACCTTGTCTGTTTAAACTTTTAAAACTATTTATACCTTTTTATTCAACTTACTCATTTTGAAATAAAACCACAGACATGTAATATTGGCATAATTATTGTAATTTACAACATCTAATTTGTTTATCTTTATTAGACAACACCCTAATATGGGTTTTTATCATTTCAGCATTTATTTAACTTTGTATCGAGACCTGAAGATGCTTTGCATATCGTAGAAAGCGAAACCGGTCGTCTGATAGTTAAATTAAATTGATTGTGAGTAAGTCTTATTTATTATTTCTTTACCTATTTGTAATGGACTCACACAACCAACACATTCATGATTTTTATAGAATGATTACTTAAGAGTTTTTCATGAATACAAGCAGATTACGTTGAATTTCACAATTAATAAATGTTGCTAATATAGAGTGTTTCCATATTTTCCATTTAAAGGCTTCATTAATTGAGATATGGTGAGATATGATTATCCAATGTAAACCGTCCCTTCCGAAAACCACTTTCAAAGTGGGAAGGATATCTTTTGTTTCTAAATTCCGTGTTAGACGAAGATTTACAATTGTTTTCAGTATTTTTTAATATGCTGCATATGAGAGTAGTTGGATGGTACGATCAGATTACCTGAGACCATAGTTTGGGAAATCTATGTTTTAAAAAACAGGTGTTGAATAAGTCTAACAATTTATGTTTATGTTGTACTGTGAAAGATGGGGGTTTTATGAATATTAGTGGGATATTATCGTGTCCTGCAAATGTGTTGTTGGAGTTTGCAATGGAGAATTCCAATTCCTGAAAAGTTATGAGAATATTTAATGGATCGTCAGATTCTTTTTCACTGATTTTGAAAGATTCTGTATTTTGCTTGTGTAATAAAAATTCCGAAGTTATATTTTGGTCGCTAGAATTTTCCTGTAAAGGGGGGAATGTGATCTAATGTATAGAAATTGGAAAGTGGTCACTATTAAATAGCGAATTTAAAGTATTTTATGAAAATGTAGTTGAGAGTGATTGATTGATTAAGGAAATATTGATGGTGGAAAATGAGCCGTTATAAGAATTAAATCTAGTTGATGCTTCTGGTGTCGTAGTATATTCGAAGTTATCTAGCGTTTCGATTATCTAAAGATATTTTTTTGATAGGTCGGTTTCCATAGACTGATATAATTTATCGTGAGGTTTATTTTATTGATGATGTGGTTTGGGTTAAAACTAAGAGAGTAGTTAAAGGGATTTGGTTTGAAATGTGAGTGCATTCTGATTCTTGGTAACCAATGGTTTTATATTTGGAGCAGCTGAATCCGTCTATGAAAAGATATAGCCAATAGGAAGAATTATCATAAGTTATGTTAAAAGAGTCAGTGGAGGACATATTTTCCAAAGGCGCAATGATCGCTGGCTTTCTAAAGCTCAGAACATGTCTGTACTTACTTTCAGGTAAGCCTACTCAAAGAAAAGTCATTTTGAAAGCAGCGTAGATACCAAATTACTAGCCCTTAACTATATTTTCCAACTGTGTCTTCAGATATTCCTTAGGCCTCCTTGGCGTTAAAATCACTATTGATAATTGTACGTTAATTTTTATTTATAGAAAATTTTAGCATTTTCAATTTTGAATAAATTTGTTGATTGATATATCGGGTTAATAGTATTGAGGCATATATTTTGGGACACAGATATATATTTTTGGGACTTGCATTTAATCGTGGGAGTATTAATCGATGTGTGCATGGTATGAAGGTAATGACTGCTCTCCGTTTTTAATAGTTTGGTAATACGTTACCTGGGTAGTATATAGTTAATTTACTGATATTATATTTTCCTGATTTTGATTATAGTACTTCACTGATACCCATGATTTATATTTCTAGGTTTTTCATTTCCGTAGATTCCCACTAGTGAGTCATTTACCTTGGATCCAGTTCTATCATTTAAGTCACCAATCACAAACACCTCCTTTATATTGATCAGAGTTTTGATCAGATCATAAAAAAATCTGTCCTTTTCAGCTGCTACGGCGTCTTCAGTTGCGAAATAAGTGCTATGATTACTAAATATTGATTACTTATGTTACTATTCTCATTAAATAAAGTAATTAATTTAAAATGACACAAGAAAATAGTTTGAGAGCCTTTCAATTTCACAATTGCCAATATATAACAGTCACCAGCATATTTTTTATAAAAAAACTGTAATGGTGACAATCAAATAATAGATATTAGATATTGAGAGAAAGAATCAAATAAATACTTTTTGTATTGTTCCTATGAGAGGGCGTCAAGTGGTCACATTTTATTTGTTTGTGGCGGTTCAATCTTCGGCTATGAAAGAAATGTGACGACACTCTCGCTGTATACGAGCACTTCTATTATTTACCCTCTGTTTCGCAACTCGCTCAAGAGGGTGCTCAATTCAAACGATTTATTGTTATCATCGCTTGGGAGGAGGGTCTCGCCACTTTATTTCGGTTAATGAGATTCCAATTGCGGCGATATTCAATAATTCATAATTATATTTCTCGATAAAGAGCAATATTGCGGTAAATTTTCGATGTAGACAATGGAATCAAAGAATGGTAACATTTGTATGACTGTTTCTACTATGCGGGTAAAAATAGTAAAATGTTTTGTATTTTATATAAAAATTTACTAGCGAATGTAAATTAAAATCATACAATATATGGAATACGAGAAGTCAGAATTTAAAAAAAAATGGAAAGGAAAGGAAAGGAAAATAAAGTAAAAAGTTTAAATACAGTTTAAAATATATTTAAAGGAAAAACTTACAATTCTATGCATAAGTACGTTGTAACTTGTAACGTTACAAACGTCACATGTATATAAACATAGGTTGACAAACTTTCGTGATAAGAAATACCATAACCGTAACCCTGTAATAACTGACATTAAAGTGAAGCTCCAAAAAGTCCAAGAAAGCAACACCAAGATCCAAAACACCAAAATTAAATATCTCAATATCCAACAAAACGTTAATAGAAAATGGCTTAAACAATGAGCTAAAGAAATCAATAAATGAAAACAACACAGAAATATGGAACACATTTAAAGATCTTACTTTGAAAGTAATAGAAAAATATTCAACAACGTTACACAGGCACAAAAAACAACAATGGATGACTGATGAAATCCTGGAATTAATGGAGCAGAGCAGGAAACTAATAGGTCTTCTTCTTCTTGTGCCACCTTCTAACGAAGGTTGGCGATCACTTCTTAAAACGCTTCTCGATCTTTTGCAACGTGAAATATCTGTTCAACACTGAGGTTAGTCCAATCTCTGATATTTCTCAGCCAAGATTTCTTCTTTCTTCCCAAGCCTTGTCTTCCCTCTACTCTACCTTGCATGATGACTTGTAGCAAAAAGTATTTATCGTTTAGGAGTATGTGGCCCAGATACGATGTTTTTATTATTTTAATTGTGTTCATAAGCTTTCTGCCATGTCCAACTCGTCTTAACACTTCCTCATTTGAGACTTTTGCAGTCCAAGAAGTCTTCAAAATACGCCTATATAGCTACAGTTCGAATGCCTCAAATTTTTTTATAGATTGGGCTTTCAGAGTCCAAGCGTCTACCCCATATAGTCACTGCGACCAAACATAACATTTGACGAACCTCAATCTGATGACCATACTCAATTTCTTATTTGTAAACATTGACTTGTATTTTATAAAGCCTTTTCGAGCTATTTCTATTCTGACCTTTATCTCCTGCTCTTGATCTAACTGAAAGGTAACAAGACAGAATATAAGGAAAAACAAACTAATTAAACAAAAAATAAAGGTGGCTAAAGAAAAATGGATGGAGGATAAATGCAAGGAATTAGAAAAGTTGAATGAAAAACATGATACGTTTAATATGTTTAAAAAAGTTAGAGAAGTAGCTGGTCTTTATCATAAGAAAACTCCACATACTATAACCGATTCGTCGGGAAAAATAATAATAGACGAACATGAAATTCGAACAACCTGGTGGAATTTTATAAGTGAACTGTATAATGATGATAGACCGGAAGAACTGGAGACTTTAGTTGAAGGTGAAGGACCAGAAATACTAAAATCAGAAATACTGCATGCTATAAAGTTAGCAAAGAACAAGAAAGCCGTTGGCCCTGATAACATACCGACAGAGATGTTAAAGCTTATATATGAGGAGAACATTGGAATACTGGTCAAACTTTTAATGATGTTTATTCGACATCGGTGATATCCCTGAAGATTGGTTAAAGTCCGAATTCATAACACTACCAAGAAAACAACGTCCGAAAAAGTGTAGCTATTATAGATCGATAGGCCTTATGAGCCACACTTTGAAAATATTTCTACGCATCATCCACAGTAGAATCAGATATAAATGTGAAGAAGACCAGGATGAAACACAATTTGGCTTCAGAAATGGACTGGGAACTCGGGACGCCCTCTTTGCACTAAATGTATTACTGCAGAAATGTCGAGATCAAAGGAAAGATGTCTTTGCTGTATTTATTGACTATGAAAAAGCCTTTGATCGAGCACAGCATCACAAATTAATTAAAATATTAAAAGATAAAGGAGTTGATAGTCAAGACATACGATTCATAGAAAAGTTATACTGGCGACAAACAGCGACAGCTTGCATAAACGGAAAATCAACAGAAATATGTAAAATACAAAGAGGTGTCAGACAGGGTTGTATACTATCTCCACTGTTATTTAATTTATATTCAGATAGAATATTTAAAGAAGCGCTGCATAATTTGGAATGGGGCGTGAAAGTTAATGGAATTCTGATAAATACAATGAGATATGCAGATGATACAGTTATTTTAAGTGATGACATGCATGGATTACAATGCTTTTTAAATGCCATTGATACAGTGGGAAGAGAGTTTGGCCTAAACATAAACTGTTCAAAAACAAAACACATGGTGTTTAGCAGTTTAGCACATCAAGATGCACGATTATATGTTGATGGTCATATAATTCAAAGAGTGTCCAGTTTTATTATCTTGGTTGCCACATTACTGAACAACTAGATCCAGATCAAGAGATAAAATGTAGAATCGAGATAGCCCGCACGACATTTTTAAAAATGAGGTCATTCTTCTGTAATGATAACTTGCAACTTCAACTTCGAAAGCGCATTTTTAAATGCTACATTTAGTCAGTCCTCTTATACGGTGTCGAAGCATGGACATTAAAAATATCCACCATTAATCGTCTGGAGGCCTTTTAAATGTAGCTGCACAGACGTATACTAAAAATTCCATGGACGGCTATGCTGACAAATGTGGCAGTCCTTGAGAGAGCAAATGCTGCTCGCAAGCTGCTTGATAACATCAAATGTAGAAAGATGGCCTATTTTGGACACGTAGTAAGGGGAGACCGATATAATATTCTTCAACTTATTATGATGGGTAAAATCGAAGGACGCAGAGGAATTGGTAGAAAGCAGGCCTCTTGGTTGAAGAATATCAGGGAGTAGACAGGAATAAAGAAAGCTGAGCAACTCTTTAGAATAGTTCGAGACAGAGACAGTTTCGCCATGTTAATCGCCAACGTCAAGGGGACTTGATATGGCACGTTAAGAAGAAGATAAGAAATAAAGAAATATCTTGTTTCATACAAGTATAGACAAAATCTATACAAAAATTGACAAAATGGTAAACGATAAGATAATAGAAATATGCGATTCGCAATATATATCTCCAATTGTTATTGCAAAAAAAGAAATGGAGATTTGCGTCTGTGTTTAGATTCTCGAAAAATTAATCAATGTACTGTCCGTCAAATGTCGTCTACAAGATATTATCAGGAATTATATACAGCTGCCTGGAATCATTTTCGGAGGAGATGGTTGGTGAATACCAATGTGGCTTCAGACCAAAGAGGTCAACTATAGACCAAATACATGTTAAGAGTTATACATGAAAAATATGTTGAATATAACATACCTATTTACAACTTGTATATCGATTTCAAACAGGCGGTTGATAGAGTAGATAAACAAAAGATGTTAAAGCAACTATCTATGTTAGTGATACCCAATAAGCTGGTTAAACTTTACGAATGACTCTGGAGGGTTCCAAAGCTATGGTGAGAATAGATGGAGATATGACGCAGGCCTTTGAAATTGAAAATGAAGTTAGAAAAGGTGATGCCTTATCAACAACACTTTTTAATCTAACTTTAGAAGCTGTTGTTAGAAAACTGGATATAAACGGCTGTATTAATACAAGATCAATTCAAATATGCGCATATGCGTATCATGTTGCCATAATAAGCCGCAACAAAAGGGTATTAAGCGAAAAAGATATAGATCTGATATGAGAAGCTGCTACGTTTGGTCTACATATAAATGAAAGCAAAACAAATTATATGGAGTGCACAAAATCGAATTAACTTGAGGATCTGAAGGTATAGGCTCAATAATAAATGACAACAATAACATCAGTCAAGAAATTCAAGCACGGATTCTTAGCGGTAATAAGTACTTTTGTGCATACAAAGACTTAAGTAAAAATAAGTTACTGAATCGTGAGTTTAAGCTTAGAATCTACAAAACCGTAATGAGACCAGTGGTCATATATGGATGTGAAACGTGGACCCTCTCAACCACTGATGAAAATTAACTGAGAATATTTGAGCGCAAAATACTAAGGAAGATATTTGGACCAACCTAATGCAGCGATGGTTCGTGGAGAATTAAAATGAACCACGAGCTGGATGAACTAATGCAGAGCGCAGATATTGTTAGATATCACAAAGTCACAAAGACTAAACTGGCTTGGTCACCTAGAAAGAATGCCAGATTATCGAGCTGCAAAAGTAGTCCAGAGATGGAAGCCCCAAAGAAACAAAACAAGAGGAAGGCCCCGTTAAAGATGGATAGACGACATAGAGAGGGATCTTAAAACCATGAACATCAGGCAGTGGCAAGGGGCAGAATGGAAGAACATTGTTAAGCAGGCCAAGACTCAAAACAGGGTTGTAGCGCTATTATAAGCTATATATAAGAAGAAGAAGAAGAACATACTGTCTGTCAATATGAGTCACCTTAGAATAAATATAGCATCAATTTTCGGGAGAATAAAGGGATAACATATATTTTCTAAAATATTATTTAAAGCATAGTTTTTGGCTGATTACACCGATTTTCCATCGACAGGCTAGTCTATCGATTTAGAGTCATACATTTTGGTTTACAGAGTGTATGGACAGCTTTAAGCAAGGAATTAAATTGAACCCAGCTTAAGAGACTTGTTTACAACTCTAAAATTACGTTCGGGTGTAACAATTAATTTGAGCGTGGTTTATTAATACGTGTATTAATATAAACAGGAATCACTCTACCGCGCTCCAATGCTGCAGACTATCCTTTTCTCCCTATAGCACTCTGATGCGCGATAGGGTTACAACCATCAGCCAATGCTCTTTCTGTGAGGTAGTGTTGCCCAAAATCGGTCTTGGTCTTGCAGTCTTGGTCTCGTTCTTGCGTTTTCGCAAGACCAAGACCAAGACCGCCTAATTTTAGCAAGACCAAGACTGACCGTGCAAGATTTAAGCAAGAACAAGACTAAGCCTGCGAGACTCTTGCGTCTTGCAGTTGGACTTGGTGTCGTTTTAGCGAGTATAGTAGTTCGAGTATTGAAAAAATTTTAAAAACTGGACATGCGGATTACGAACAATACCATAAACATTCATACCGAATCAAAATATTCATTAAAAAAACACATTTGATAAGTGTTTAAAGGTCATAATTACAATGTAAAAATAAAGTATTTTGTACATTCTTTTCCAGTAAACGACTTCTTCGCTCTGAAATTAATTGTCCAGATTTTGAGAATAGCCGCCCTCTAATCATATTATAATCTTATTGCATTGCGAAGCCGACAGTAATATCGTATCGAATTTTTTTAAAAATATGTCACCTTAGCTAATAAAAAATATAACACTTACTGTTACGGACACCCATTTTTATTTCAATTTTTTCCCATTATAATTTAGTTAGGAGGAACATAAATAAACAAATCTTATCGGGCTAAGACTAAACATTATTTCTGCTGAGTGTGCGATGAAGATCATTCTGTTAAACAAAATTTGCAGAAAGAGCGCAATTAATATTCAAAAGTAACGAGACAAATTAATAACAGATAATGTCGCTTACCGTGTAAACAAAATACCAAAGTATTTAGAATAACGAAATAACTATATTTATAATTCTCGGTTGGTTATTAGAAACGTAGGGTATTGGATGGATAGTAACGAACATAAAAGTAGTAGTTACTTTTTCGACATCACTAAATATCATTCCTAATTGAGCTATCCTGTGAGTCTAATGTAATAATTGTTTTTCATCTAATCCTTGTTGTTCCCGGAGTGACAAGTTTACAATTTAACATGGGGGACAAAGATTCAAAAAGTTCTAGTCGGAGTAGTGAGCGTTGGAGTTATAGATCTAAAAGACCTAAAAGCAAATTTAGTGAGTTTTTCGAAATAATTCATGCATTCCAAATTACTCTATGTAAATTGTGCCTACATAGAAAGGTTGAAATGAAAATGAAAAACAGAAACACGTCAGGTTTAAGGAAGCATCTAATAATCATTTTACAAAAAGGATTTACAAATATTTCTTCCTGAAAAACCAAAATTCGGTGGAGATACCACAAGTTTTTTAATAACCGCTGGAGAAAGTAGACATGTAAAAAAATATACTTATTACCTTATTACCAATTACATATATTATGTACCTACTACTTTATTTTGGTAAATTAAAGTATTTATTAAGTAAATTTAAAATAACTTCTTTTGATTATTATAGCTTTTTTACCTATTCTTTATTTTTTCAAGTTAGTTTTTTATATAAAAGTATAGCTAAGATTGTTAACAACATTTATGTTGCTTTAGTAAGTGGATTATAGTTTGTTATCTTATCATCTAAAGAATCTGTGCCCTTGATACATGTATATGGATTTTTTGCCACATACCAATCTTTTTTAAGATTTCCATTTCATATATGGTGGGGGTTCATCAATCCCTTTCTAGGCAGATAATGTTCTTTAAAATACTGTCAAGTTTATGTCATTAATTCTTTTTTTTTGTGTTTTAATCATGTTTTAGCACATGTAAGCTTATTAAATTCAAACGTTTATTAAGAAACAGATTGACTTCCGTGGGGCATGGTAGATAGCTGAGTTAGATAGAGCATAGGCACGGATCGCTTAGATCGTGTCTTCAAACCCTACCCGGTGTTAGTTGTTTAGACATTTATTAGTTTGGTTGGTCTTTATTATGGCTATGTTAATTTAAGCTTAAAATGTACTTGCTTTGTTAAGTTGTTATAAGATCTAAAGTAACGTTTAATAAATAGCAATAGGCTAATGTGTAACTGCAAGACTTGCAAGACTCTTGCTGCAAGGCCAAGACCAAGACCAAGACCGGGAGTGCAATACCAACACCAAGACCAAGTGTATTGGCGCAAGACCAAGACCAAGACTGTCTAAGTCTCGTCTTGTTCTTGCATTTGGGCAACATAGTGTGAGAGTCCTGGGTAATAGAACTGAAACATGGTTTCCTAACCGATTCAAATTGAGGCTAGCGTTAAGCGCTTTATTCCTGTTATCCTCTTGACCGTGAAACTAAAATTGCTTGCTTGGGTCTCAAGCCACTGATCTGGGCTCAGCGCAATTCGAAGACTTGGTGCTCAAGTGTGAGCAGCTTTAATTCATGCAATATATACTATTTATGTAAATTCTTTCAATGAAAAGTCATCTACTTAAGATTTAACCTGGATCGACATGGAATAATTTTGGCGGAAGATATGGTACAGGTCATTAAGCATTATTCCCGGGCGACAAATTTAAGAATGTTACGAAGTTTCATTGGAATAATAAATTATTTAAAAAACTCATCCTAAATATAAGTCAAAAGGAATTAGAGGGGAAGGAGAATTTGTATGTGTTTAGACATAAATTTTATTTTGTTAAGCTTAGGTACTTGTGTAGTAAAAGACAAGGCAAGCCTGTCATGATTGATGTAACGGCTGTCAAATAATAATTTCGCTCTCTTGTCATGCAGCAATAAATAGGTAAACACGTCTCCCTAATTAATTAAAGTTTTTTATATTTGTAATAATAAATGGTACAAGCAGGAATATGGTAAATCATCAATGATTAGCCAGAAGTTCATACATATTTAGTTTTTGGTCCAATTCGAGCGGATGGAATGAATATCTGAAGTAAAAACAGCGAAAATTGTCAAATAAAAATAAAAGGTTAAACACGACATTCAGTGCCAGCCCAGCCGATGTCAGTTTGAAAGGTTTATAAGGTTTATATATTATATATTTATAACGTTACGACATTCAGTGCAGAAGCCGATGTCAATTTGAAAAGGTTAAGGTTACGACATTCAGTGCCAAGGAAGCCAATGTTGATTTGAGGTTATAAAACCATATAAGGTAAGTGACTTTGGTTCATTGTATTTTTCATCTGTACAACAATGGCTGAGCAAGAGTTAAAGAGTTTAAAATCAAAAAGGGGAGTAGTTAAAGGGAAACTTACAAGGTTTAAGAATTATTTTGATAATATTGATAAGGATTATGTGTCTAAAAAGTTAATCACAGAACTAGAGTTAAGGTTAAGCAAGATTTCACCCTTGTATCAAGATTTTCATGAGATTCAAGAAAAAATTGATGAAATAGAGCAGAGTAATGATGATATAAATGAAATTAACACTTTTGAGACTTCCTATTTCGAACTTGTTAGTGATATGCAAACACTTTGCGATAATTTTAAAATAGAAAATAATACTGAGAATGCATCAGTTCATAGTGATTCAAATCAAGGGATTAATAGTAATAGTTTTCAGGCCTTGGTTAAGTTACCACCTATAAAACTGCCTAGTTTTAATGGCCATTATGACTCATGGCTCGAATATAAAGATTGTTTTTTGGCATTGGTTCATAATAATGAATCTTTAACAGATATTCAGAGATTTTATTATTTAAGATCTTCTCTTGAAATGGATCCTCAGCAAATAATAAAATCTATAGAGGTTTCGTCAACAAATTATAAAATAGCTTGGCAGATGTTGACAGAGCGTTATGAGAATAAAAAACTTATTATTCACAACCATTTAAAAGCAATTTTTGATCATCCTAGTATTAATAACGAGTCTTATGTTGAACTAAGAAATTTATTTGATAATGTCACTAAACATTTACGGTCATTAAATAGTTTAGGCTTAGATACAACAAGTTGGGATAGTATAATAATATTTATAATGTGTTCTAAATTTGATGCTACCACCAGAAGGGAATGGGAATGTTTTAAACATGAAAATGATTTACCCAGTATGGGCGATTTAAATAGATTTTTAAAAGAGAAATGTGAAATGTTGGAGATGCTTCAAGTATCTTCCGGTTATACAAATAATAAAGCAAAGGTTCGCAATGTAAGTTCTCGAAGTTTTGCTTCTATTGAAGGATATTCCAATGTCAAATGTTACTTTTGTCAAAAAGATCATCCCATATATAAGTGCGATGTATTTCTAAAATTAAATGTAAATGACAGAATCTCGGCTGCTAAAAGATTAAAGTTGTGTTTAAATTGTTTAAGGAATTCACATCCAACATGGAAATGCAAGCTACAAAAATGTATAAAATGTCAAAAGTTGCATAATTCATTATTGCATTTAAATCATCACATCACAAATAATGTTTCTAGAAATATGGCTACTACTGATTCAATTGATCCGAATCAACATAAAATAGAATCTAATCAAAACATCGAGAACTGTATTGAACGCTCAGACAGCGGTCAGCGTCATCTAAGTTCTGCTCTTCACGTTTCCAACCGCCTTGTCAGCTCTCATGAGATTTCTGAGGTTTTATTATCGACGGTCTTAATTCGCATTGTAAATGGAAATAAATCAATTGTTTGCCGTGGATTACTGGACAGCGGTTCTCAAAGTAATTTTGTTAGTGAGAAAATTTGTAAATTTTTAGATTTAAAATTTCGAAGAGTAGAACATTTGGTCAAGGGTGTTGGAGAGGCGCTAGCAAAAATTAATAATGAAGCTATTGTCACGCTAAGTTCTTGCGAAGGAGATTTTAGTATGGAGACTCATTGTTTGGTTATTCCCAATATTACGGGAAAGTTACCGATTAGGTCTTTTAATAAAAATGATTTAAAAATTCCCTTAGGTTTAAAGTTGGCAGATCCAGATTTTAATGTGTCTAATGATATAGATTTATTGCTAGGATCGAGTATATTTTGGTCTGTTTTGTTATCAGGTAGAAAAACTTTGGGTCCAAATATGCCAATTTTGCAAAATACAGAATTTGGTTGGATAATTGCTGGGAATTTATATCTTAATTCGTTAGAGCCTAAAAATTCTCTTACATTTTTTAATGTGAATACTTATACTAATAATGATTCAATAAATAATCAAGTAATAAAGTTCTGGGAAGTTGAAGAATTGGGTTCGCAAAAGAAAATATATTCAAACGAAGAAATGTTTTGCGAAAATTATTTTAAGGAAACTGTTAAAAAGGATTCTTCAGGAAGATATATAGTTAAAATCCCATTTAAGAATACAATAAATGAATTAGGGGATTCTAAAACTATGGCATTGCATAGATTTGACTTATTGGAAAAACGTTTAAACAAAAATACAGATTTGAAAAATATGTATGTTAATTTTATGAATGAGTATATAGAATTAGGCCATATGTCTGAAACGGATTTTAACAATGATAACGGATATTTTTTACCGCATCATGCTGTGGTAAAACAGTCTAGTTTGACGACTAAATGTCGAGTAGTCTTTGATGGTTCTGCAAAATCAAGTTCAGGTCTGTCTATAAATGATGTGCAGTATATAGGTCCATCTCTTCAACAAGATATATTTTTAATTCTCCTAAGGTTTCGTCTACACAAGTATGTAATAAGCAGTGATATCTCAAAAATGTATCGTCAAGTTATGGTAGACGAAGATGATTGTCAATTTCAAAAAATTATTTGGCGTGCAGACTCACAGGAGGATTTAAAATGTTATAAGTTAAATACTGTTACATACGGTACCGCATCTGCGCCGTATCTGGCTGTTAAAAGTTTGATACAAGCTGCTGAAGATAATAAGCATGATTATCCATTAGCATCAAATATAATTAAGCGAGACTTCTATATGGACGATTTGCTTAGTTCCTCAGATTCAAAAGAGGAAATAATAAAGATACAAAAGGATGTTTCGAAAATTTTGAGTGATTCGGGGTTTGAGTTACGAAAATGGCTTTGCAATGATCCAAATATAGTTAAAGATTTTAACATTAATAATGATTTAGATGTTGCTGTACTCCCATTAGGTGAGCAAAACAAAATGTTAGGGATCTATTGGGATCCACAGAACGATTTTATACGGTATAAAATAAATATTGATTATTCTATTGAACCAGGTCAATGGAATAAACGTAGTATTCTGTCGGTAATTTGTCAGATATACGATCCATTGGGACTATTAGGTCCGATTGTAATAAATGCAAAGCTAATCATGCAAGATTTATGGAAAAGAAAATTTGGATGGGACCAAGAGTTACCGCCAGACTTTATTAAAATTTGGTTAGAATTTTACAGTAACTTAAATTCTTTGAATGCATTAAAAATACCACGTCATGCTAGTATATCAGGTTATATTAATATTGAATTACATGGTTTCAGTGACGCATCTACACGGGCTTATGGTTGTTGTATATATATAAGATGTTTAATGTCATCTGGATCTTACATATGTAATTTGTTATGTGCGAAATCACGGGTTGCACCATTGAAATTGTTAAGTCTTCCTAGATTGGAACTTTGTGCGACAGTTTTACTAGCTAATTTATTGAAAAGGGTTTCGGATTTTATATATATTCCAGTTAATGGTATTTATTGTTGGACTGACTCCACAATTTGTTTGAGTTGGATTAAAGGTGATCCTAGTAAATGGAAACAATTTGTTGCCAATCGAGTGCAAGAGATACAAAATTTGACTAGTATGAATTCCTGGAACCATGTTCGTTCAGAACACAATCCAGCTGATTTGTTGTCACGAGGATTCTCGGCAGACAATTTAAGGAATAATAACTTGTGGTGGTTTGGACCAGAATGGCTTCTTGAAGATAGTAAAGAATGGAATATTTTAAATCCTGAACCGTGCCAGAATGTACCGGAAGCAAAGGTTGTTTCTTGTATTGCTGTAAATAACTTTAATTTGGTTAACTATTTGTTAGAGCGTTTTTCTTCATTGAACAAATTTTTAAGGATTTTAGCATATATTTTACGATTTTCTAATAATTGTAAAGTTGAACTATCGAAGAGAAGGACTGGTATACTGACACCAGAAGAGATTGAAGCAGCTCTAACATTAGCAATCAATTCTGTTCAACAGGAATGTTTTCCCTTAGAATACAAGAATTTAATTAATAATAAAGAAATACCAAATAAAAGTAAAATCATAACATTGAATCCTTTTATTCATGAAAGGTTACTAAAGGTTGGTGGACGTTTAAGAAATAGTAATATTCCGTTTAACAGCAAACACCAAATTATTTTACCAAATAATCATGTTTTAAACAAAAAGAATTCTATTAAATGAACATGAACGATTGCTTCATTGTGGTGTTCAACAATTAATTTTTTCATTAAGGCAAAAATATTGGCCTATTTCAGCTCGTAGCTGCTGTAAATATGTAATAAATAAATGTATAGCTTGTTTTAAAACTAAGCCAAAACCTTTAAATTATTTAATGGGTGATTTGCCCCAGAATAGGGTAAATAGTTTTTCAGTTTTTCAAAATGTAGGTACTGACTATGGTGGTCCGTTCCTTATCAAGGATCGAAAAACTAGAGGTGCTAAATTAATCAAGGCTTATATTTGCATTTTTATTTGTATGTGTACTAAGGCTGTACACATTGAGTTAGTGTCAGACCTTACCACTGATGCGTTTTTAGCGAGTTTCAAAAGATTTATTAGTAGAAGAGGAAGACCTTCTAATATTTACTCTGATAATGGTTCAAATTATATAGGCGCAAACAAGGAAATAAATGCTGTTTATGAGTTTTTAGAAAATTCATCTGACTCCATTTCTCAAAGTCTATTACATGAAAAAATAAAATGGCATTTTATACCTGCAAATTCTCCTACGTTTGGGGGTTTATGGGAAGCGGGAATAAAAAGTATCAAGTCTCATTTAAAAAGAGTAATGGGTTGTCGGTCTATGACTTTTGAAGAATTTAGTACATTGTTGCATCAGGTGGAAGGTATATTGAATTCTAGGCCACTTTGTCCTATTTCCGGCGATCCTGATGATAGCACTGCCTTAACGCCAGCACACTTTATAATTGGACGTACTTTAACTATGTTGCCAGAGTGTGATATTACTCATGTTCCTGAGAACCGTCTTGATAAATGGCAATCTATACAAGTAATGGTTCAACAGCTGTGGTCGAGATGGCAACTGGAATACTTGAACGAGCTACAAATGCGCCAGAAATGGAAATATAATTGCCACCAAATGTTAAAGCTAGGTTCTTTGGTGCTGATTAAAGACGACAGGACTCCTCCACTTCAAT
Source organism: Diabrotica balteata (assembly GCA_918026665.1). Lineage (NCBI taxonomy): Eukaryota > Metazoa > Arthropoda > Insecta > Coleoptera > Chrysomelidae > Diabrotica > Diabrotica balteata. The sequence continues at coordinate 56,615,956 of OU898285.1, read as the reverse complement.
GGCCTCTTGGACGAGTGACAGAAATGCATCCAGGTCCAGATGGAGTTACTAGAGTTGTAACTGTTAAAGTGCGTGGTAGTGAAACAAAAAGAGCACTCAATCGTATATGTGTTTTGCCAATAGACTGTTAATTTTAGTTGTTCAATTCATAATGTTTTGTATGTTAATTTCAATTTAAGTAATGAGAATTGACAATTTTTAACTGTATTGTTAACCATTTCTTTTAATTCATTAATCATTGTTTTTATTTTGTTAGTTCTGTAGGTTTTGAAAGAAACTGCGCCCTTTCAAGGGGGCCGACATGTTTAGACATAAATTTTATTTTGTTAAGCTTAGGTACTTGTGTAGTAAAAGACAAGGCAAGCCTGTCATGATTGATGTAACGGCTGTCAAATAATAATTTCGCTCTCTTGTCATGCAGCAATAAATAGGTAAACACGTCTCCCTAATTAATTAAAGTTTTTTATATTTGTAATAATAAATGGTACAAGCAGGAATATGGTAAATCATCAATGATTAGCCAGAAGTTCATACAGTATGTTTGACGGATATTTGAAGCAGAAAAAAAGCAAAAATCGTTTGCTGTCCGTGAGAGGACGAACATCTAATCCTAACAAGACAATTGCGTGCCGGTACTTTTTGACCAGTAAAAAAATAATTTATGCGAAGTAAAAGTACTTAAGCCACTGAGAAACCACGAAGAAGTGGTAGCAAATAAAATTTCCAGGATTTGTAGGTACAAATAAATTATTACTTATATCGGAAGAAGCTTAGTCTACGAGAATTTGATATCGAAAAGGAGATAGCAGAATTGTTAGGACGTGTGATCTATGTAGATTCCGTTTTGTGAGCAGAACCAATAAGGGAGTTTGGCTAGCAATGTTCACAATAAAATATCCGGGTCAATTTTAGAATTGGAATTAATTGAAAATTAATCAGTTTTATTAAATTATAGAACAATATTGTAGAGATATAAAGTTTTTGGAAACATACCAGAAAATAATTTAATTTATAAGTTTTTAAGTGTTTTTTTTTCATAATTTCTGTAAAGTAGTCTATGTTATTTAGTAAAACGAATCAATTTATGATCGACTGATTTATAGGTTTGAATAAATTTTTCAAGGATTCTATGATTATATTTAATTGTATTGAATATTTTGGCATTTTTTTATTTTCCTTCTCCTGTTTTTTTTTAATTTGAGATAAAATTTGAACATCTAATTTACAATTTTGCGTTTGTAATTTAATTCATTGAGATATATTAAATATAAAACTGATTAAATTTATTTGTTACTTGTTTTGTCAATTTTAATGAATGATAAGTAACTTTGTTTAGATTTATAATAGATTTTAAAATTATATATATATATATATATATATATATATATATATATATATAAATATATATATATATATATATACATATATTGAAATAATATCGTCTCCTTACCGTCAGTTCTTTGGGGTAATAGATCATAAGAAAAAAAATACATATTCTATAAGGGCATCCGTCTGGTTTATTGCACCTCATTTACAGGAACATCCACCTCATCTTCCCAATTGTTAAAAGTTGACAAGATAAATGTGAGGACTTCCTCTTGTCGAAATGACTATATTTGTGGTATATTACCTACATGCAAATTTTATTTTATGCTAATACATACCCTTATTCTCGTCACTGAAAAATTAGAAATACTTATTTTATTATTCATGCATTCCCGGCAATCCGTTTGAATGATGCTTTTATTTTTGAATTGTAAATCATCTTGTTACTCATTGAAAGCCTTCATTTATAAACTAGCATTTTTGTCAAATCTTTTTGAAATGGAATTTCGTGTGTTAACACTCACACCAATTTTGTGTGTTAACATGAACTAATATAATAAACACACTCTACCAAAAGATTTAAAAGGAAATCCGCATTTTCCTATGCTCCCCTTTCCTTTTAATATCATTTGTAGCAACAACTACTTATCTTCATCACCAAATACATCAAGTTACATTTTAATTGTATTTATTCCTTTTTAATAGCAGCACCTCAACATTTGTTACTCTCCTCATTCAACTTTCTTTTATTATTTGTTTGTAGATCCATCTATCAAATACTGTTAGTCCGATTTTCTCACTAACAATCGTAAAATATATAAATAATAAAATTTCAAGATATCAATATAAACAAATTGTATATAGTAATTTAAGATAAGATTTAGTGTAGATAAGAATAGAAATTTGTTTGGCAAACGACCTTTTTCCGTTTCAAACAAAATTATCAAAAAACCTTTGTTTAGAATTAGAAGACATTTTACCTGTAAGTTAATCTTTTCATTGTTTGTATAGTCGAGTATTAAATGAACATATTTTAATCTTTTGAAATATGTATAAATGATGTATTGAAAAAAAAAACCAATTTTAAAGTAAGCTATTTAGTTTTCTCTGAAACCGAAATTAGGCTTTTCCAAAATCATGGTAAACACAATTTAAGCTTTTTGATTGGACGGTCGTTTTTAAATGGGAATTTGGTGAGTCGATGATGAGAGAGGAGAAGTTTAGTGATATTTTGGTCATCCGAAAGGAAACAGTCGTTTGTCTCAAGATAGGGTGTGGTTCGTGAGTTTGGATAGCGGCGTAACGAAAAGAAGTGAATAGTTTGAAGAAGGAGATAACAAGTGGATTAAAAAGAGGTCTTTGTATCTACCGTGGGCATTTTATAAAGTATATGTGAAAGTATTCTTACGGCAGCAAGTTGACAAAAGGAGGTCCTGGTGTCATAAATAAGTAGCGGAGTTTGGAGAAGTGAATCAGGTGTTTTTTGTGTAGTCTGAAGGAGGTTTGCAGAGACGTAAAGAAGGAGCCGAGGTGCCAAAGAGGGGAGATCACATATTTGAGAAGACTGGACTTTTCTGGGTATGTTCCAACATACAACTCAAGAAGAAAATAAACTGTAAGTGTTTGTACAATTGAATTTTATATCTGTGAAGGATCGTTTCGACATCATGGTCATTATCATTTAAATTTAAGAACTGGGGTTTTGTTAGGCTAATCAAAAGTTTAAAGTTTTGTGGTTTCTTTTTTTCAAGTAAAGAAAATTTTAAGTAAAATTGGTTTTTTCACGTAATATAAATGTATGTAGCTTTATAATCTTATTATCATAATAATTTGATTTATTTTCTTGTATGCTGATTGATAAGATAACGACAGAATTTAATAATTGTTTTATTCGTTCCTATAAAATAAAGAAACGTAAATCTTTGTAATATAATATATTTGTATTCTTAATCCTTTTCCTCTCTATCCCGATAAAAGATAACTAGAAAATCTTTTGAATCCATCGAACACAGGTAATATAAGGATTATTTTACTTTTGATAACAAATAAGTTATAATTCTTTTTTATTGGCTCAATAAACTAAGTTTGAACTCAAAATAAACAATTATAACAATATATATGTATCGGTATATCTACTTTGCTCTCTATCTTACAGTTTTGGAGATTTTATAGATTTCTCAAGTAGTTTACAATGTTTCTTCTTTCGTGTTCTTCCTCCTCCTCCCAAGTGCCTTCTCTTTTGAGGTTGGCGTTCAATATGACAAATTTATCTGTGTTCTGAGCTTGATGAATTAATTCATTTCCTCCTGTGTGGGTACAATCTCTGATGTTTCTTAGCCAAGATTTTTTCTTTCATCCTATGCCCCTTTTACGTTCAATCTTGCCTTCTAATATTACCTGGAGCTACTAAAATTTTCTATGGTGCATGATGTGTTGTGGATATGACGTCTTTCTAATTTTGATAGTATTGACCAGGGCGGGTGTTCATTACAGCGTAGTTCTGCTGTAATGAAATGTCTATCCACATTTCAAATAAATTTAATTTGTTTACATCATACTGTTTTAATGTCCAGGTCTCACAGCCATATAGTAATAGAGACCACACATAACACTTTAGTGTTCTCAATCTTATTGAGACTGATAGCTTGGGGTTACAGGGCAATTTACGCATATTCATGAAACCAGATCTTGCCATTCAATGCGTCTTCTAACTTTTGAGTGGTCTAGGTGACTATTTAGCTCTCTGCCCAGGTATATAAAGCTTTGGGAATTCTAAAGGGCGATACCATTTATTTGTATGTTAGGTGTAACTTGTTCATGGGGGTTTTTGTGGAATACCAAAATTTTAGTTTTGGAAAATGTCCATGCCCGGCCTGTGACTTTCTTCTGATAATATGTTCATCATATCTTTAGTTGGTCTTCTGTTTTCTGCTAATACTAATGGTGTCATCGGCATATCTTATATTGTTGATGATGATTCCATTGACTCTGGCACCTTCAGGGCGATCTTCAAGAGAAGCTCTAATTATACGTTCGGCATATACATTAAATAATAGGGGGGGTGAAAATGCACCCTTGACGCACTCCTCGTTCTATGTTGATGTACTTGGTGTTTCCGTTTTCTGTTGGAACGCATCCTGTGTGGTTCCAGTATGTATTACTTATGATAGCTATGTACTGTCCGTTCAACCCTACTTCTTTTAGCACCTCAATAAATTTTTCGTGTTGGATGTGGTCGAAGGCCTTTCTATAATCGACAAAGGACACATACAGCCGTTTTTGAACCACCTCAAGATACCGTTCTGCCATCAGTGTCAATTCCATAATTGCTTCTTTGGTGCCTGTACCCTTTCTAAAACCATATTGAGAACGACTCAGGTATTCTTCACACTTATTGTAAATTCGGTTATAAATTATTCGCATAAGAACCTTAGCAGCATGACTCATTAGTGATACAGTTCGTTGGCCTTCACATTTCCTTGCTTTTTATTTTTTTACGAAGAGCTATATATGTGGATGTTAGCCATTCATGCGGTATTATGCCATGTTTATATATAATGCTGCAGAGTGTACATTAATTTCCTGACAGCATTATCGCTTAGGTGTTTAAAATGTTCGGCTGTTATTAGGTCTTCGCCGGGTGCCTTGTTGTTCTTTGCATCTTTTATTGCATGCAAAACTTCTTCGGTGAGAATGTTTAATTTTCCATCTCTATCTATTTGTGGGGGCTCTTCTGTTCTCTGATCACCAAACAAATCTTTAAGATATTGCTCCCATATTTCTTTCTATTTTCCAGGGTCTAATTCCACTTGGTTTTTCTTATTTGTTACAATCGATAAGTGTTTGGGTTACCATATTCCAGCTACTTCTTTAACCTTTCTGTGTAGTTCTCTATCTTTATGCTTGATTTGCAAATCTTCTACCTCTTTACATTTTTCTTTCATCCACCCTTTCTTAGCTACATTTATTTTTTCTCAATTTCCCTGTTGAGTTCTTTGTACCATGTTAGGTTTTGGTTTTTACCATCCGTGTCCTCTCCATAATTTGTAATAATTCGTGTTCTTAATGTACAGTAAAAGCTCCTTATTCGCGCTCCTTTCATTCGTGTTTTCACTATTCGCGGATTGAAAAAATGCAATACAATTCCTATATTCGTGGTCTAAGATTTCTTTATTCATACATATTATTATACCTAAATAAAAAGCATTCGGTGTCATTTGTTAAAGCGTCAGTAAGTGGACTAATAAAAAAATAAAAATTGACGTTATTACAACTACACCTAGATTGCGTTTTTAAAACCTATCGGCGTTGTTTGTTCGATTCGGCGGTTTCTTTTTAGGTAAGCTGCTTTCGCCGCGGTTTTTGTTTTGAAAATGTAAACAAATAGAATGTTTAGGTAAAATTAAATCACTCAAAATATAAGGTATTAAATTCGGCCACAAGTGGAAGTTGTGTCCTTTGGTAAGAATCGCATTGCGTGTTTTATTGTGTTACTTTTGTATGTCGACTAAAAAAAAGGAAAACGATTTTAATGCAAAAAAAGAGTCATTTGCATCCAAATCACATTCATTTATTGTGAACGAATTAATTGTATAATCGATAAAAAAATCCGAAGATAAAATAAAGTAGTTTGTAGCTTCAACTTCACTGTCAGCGAAAATTGTTCGTGACCCAACAATAGAAAAAATGAATGTTGCGTTGTCAGTATGGATCGAAGTCCCAAAAAAAAGTTGCCTCTGAGTTGTCCAATGATCTGGGAGAAGGCAAAGCGTCTGTACGCACATTTTAGGGGTACCCGTAAACTCATCACCAATTAGCATTAATACCCTCGTACATAATACAAACTCATCACCGCCATAAAACTAAGGATTTTAAAATGGGCCCCTAGAGATTGGTAACGTCATCACTGGCCTACCTGCACCCCGTGGCGGCTTTAGACCATAACCCCCTTGCAAACCGCTAAGACTTGGTAATTTGACAGATTTCTAAAATACATGTATTAAATGCAAATGTAATTCATAACTTATTAAAGAAGATGGTTTAACAAGCACTGACATCGTGACATTTAATTTGAAAAATCTTAGAGCATGGCAAATGGGCTTTATGATTTCTTTATGAAAATTGATCCATCTATGGAACGAAGTCTTATTTATCAGAGGTAAATTGCTAATACCACTGCTAAAGATCAGTCTGAATCCGAATCTAAAGTTTTTAAAATATGTAATTAATCAATATGTATGGTCAAAAACATCAATTAAACTATTTTTTTAAGTATCTACTTTTTATTTTGTCACCTAGGATCGTATTACTTATAGCCCCATATAAATTACCATTCCATATTCACGGTTTCTGTATTCGCGGCATATTTACGAAACAAATAAACCGCTAATAAAGAGCTTCTACGGTAAATGTATATGTTGTGCATGCTTATTTAAATATCCAAATGCAGATAAATTGCGAATTATCTTACAAGCGGTTTATGTAGCGATTTTTGATAATTTGTCTAATACATTTTTCTAAGTTTTACCTTGAAAATAATGGGTAAAGCGGCGATCGATAATGCAAAAACTTCAAATACCACCATGTAGTTTATCTGATTTTCCTTGTTACCTTTTCATTTAATTACATAATTAATAGTTGAAACATTAATTTCTTCAACCACGTTAATAATACACCGCAATATCAGTCAATCAGTGTTATATTACCAACAGGTAGGCCATTCAAATGGAAATAAATATTGATACAGCGATAATTTTGGCAACATTTACCGAACAACTGCAATTAACCTGATTACTTTCGAGTAGATGAACATTCCCTTATGAACACATTGTTTCTAAATTCGAACAATTCGAGTTAGGAAATTCGAAGGGGGTTCCACACTTTTATAACGATTTATTAGCTCCAGTAGGGGTGGCTTAATTATTTCGATTAATACGCTCGAAAACATTTTTAATTGAATCGCTTCTAATGAATATAATCAAGTTCTAAATTGCGTGATTGAAACAATAAGTAGACAAAAATAACGCGATAGCTTTTCGCAGGGATGGACTGAGATTATTAAAATAAAATTAATCTATTATCATCATATATTAATTAGTATTAATAATTAAATTATACGTTTATTTATTAATATTAATTAATATTGAGTAAAATGAGTACATAATAAAAACCTCGGAAAATTGCCTCCGAATTAAACTTATTTAAAGACGATGAACCATGCAAAGCAAAAAGCAGCGATTTGGAAAAAAAAATACGTCATCAAAATATCAAACGTCAACGTGGAATATAAAATCACTAAAAAATAGAGAACATGAACTGCAGCATAGAAAAATTGACACATGTCAACTACAGAAGACAAAGATAAAGAAAAAATGAACAAAAAACCAAAAGTATTACATTTTATTCTACAGCTACGTTGATCAAAAACAATAAGCTAGACAAGACATAGGTAAACTCGTCCATGAAACACATTATATGAAGGAAGATGAAGAGTAAGCAGAAGAAAAGAAGAAGAAAAATAAAATTAAGGACAGATGACAAAGAGCTGTACGTAGTCTGTACAGTTTATGTCTTTCACTTATTAGAGATTTCGATGCTCGAAGTGGAATAACGTTGTACCGGACTAAAGAGAAATATAATCGAGGTGCTACATTATAACTCACACACACACACACACATATAATAGTAATCTCCTACCTGAATCAGACTTGCACACTTGCAGGAATATTTGGGCATACAATTCATTGAGGTGAGGAGGATTGATCCAGGTCAAGGACAAATCATCCATCCTTCAGGCACTACTTCATGACCTCCTCACAGCACACTGATTCGTTATGAAAGGCTACTAGCATAATAATGCTCGTCACGTGAGAGTCTTGGGAAACGAGACACTCACTTGACGTCTTTTCCGCGTGAAGTCCAGGACAGCGGGATGCGCTTCAGTCCCATAGTTTTCGAGCGTTTCAGAGCTACTTAGATGCTATCTCTTCTTAGTCATTGCCAAGCAGTTGCTGTTTAAGCCTTCTGTGTTTCCATCTTTCCATCAGTGGAAGACTTATGATTTCTCGCAGAATGTGATTGGGATGGTTTACTAGTTTTGTTCGTTGATTTTTGTTCTTGCTTTGTCGTCCATCTGGTCAATGATGTCTCACCTTATTCTGTTTTTGTTCAGTTTTGAAGTAGGTCTTGAGGCCAGATTCTCTATCCAGTCTTGTTGTAGCTGGACCATTGTTAAATAATTGCCTTCCTAGCTCGTTTTTATGGTGAATGGTACGTTTACTTTGTGACTCCGTAGCTAGATGGTTTTTTTGTGATGAAAGAAATCTATAAGTCGTAGTATAGTGTTTAATTACTTACGTATAGTGGTGCATTTACGATTGATCTTAGCACTTTAGACTGGAATCTTTGGATGATATTCAGCGACATTGGCTTTGCACAGAATCATAGGTGTAGTCCGTTGGATCAGAGAGGTTTGAGTATGTCTTTGTATATAAGAATTTTGTTTTGAATATTAAGTTTTGATTTACGTCCAAGGTGTCAATACATTTGCCGGAATTTTAAGTCGCGCTGTCTTCTTTTGGTCTGGATATGTTTCTTACAAGTGGGACGTTGATCAAGATCGAGGTATCTTGCGTCTGTTACTGTTGGTATTCTTCATTTTCTATTCTTACAGATGGGAATGTGTTGTGGCCGTTGGTAAATGTTATTTGAGTTGATTTTATTTTGTTCACATTTGTTCTCCATTTTGTATACCAATCACTGAGTATGTTCAGATGATTTTGCAGGTTTTGTGAGGCTTGTATGGGATATTCATTTACAGATAGGATTGCTACGTCTTCAGAAAAGGAAGCGATTGTAGTATTATTAGTCTGTGGTATATTGGCTGTGTATAGTGAGAAAATCAGCGGTCCTAAAACACTAAACTGTGGGATTCCGAAGTGAATAGGGCAGAGGTTGGTTTGTTGGTCGTTGAATTTTACAAAGAAATCTCTGTTTGATATATAGGATTTAAGTAGGAGGAAATAGTTAATGGACAGTGCTTTTTTTACTTTGTAAAGCAGAGCTCTGTGTCAGACTTTGTCAAACGCTTGTGAGATGGCTAGGATGGCTAGGCATTACAGTATTTCCTTTCTTCAAGACTTTTTGATATTTTATTTATCATTCGATGGATTTGTTGGGCAATGGAGTGATTTTCTTGAGAACCAAACTGATGTATTGGTAGTAATATTAGAATTTTAATCTATCTAAATCTATTTATCGGTAATTTGCTTATATCCTTTGTAGCAGATCAATCTTTCAAAAATTTTGCTTACAGTTGGGAGTAGGCTGATGGGTCGATAAGACGTTACTTCATTGGCCTCTTTTCCTGGCTTGAGGATCATATTGATTTCAGCGAATTTTCGTATTTTTGGAAAGTATGATAAGCTTAGCATGAGGTTAAATATAACTGTTAGTATAATAATGGTTTTGCAAGAAAGTTGTTTCAGTACTTATATAGAGATTACCTCATAACCTGGAGCCTTTCGTGAGTTGAGTTTGTTTATTTCTTTCTTGATTTCTATAGGAGTAAAAGTTGTGATCGGGAGGGACATTTGACCTGCTACGCTAATTGATTCTTCCACTGTTTCATTAGGGTCTGCTAGGTCTGTTTGACATACGTTAGTAAGGTGTTGATCAAAGATGTCCGCTTTTTCTTTGTTGGAAACAGATGGGAGGGATAGTTGTGTATGGTTTTTTAAGCTTCTTAGCCGCCTTCCATAACGTCTGGTCATTTACTGTAAGGTTTGTAATGTAACGTTGGAAGGTTTCGTTGTTTGCGGCTTTGATGGCTTCTCCAAGTTGCTTACGTAGTCTATTTTATATTTGTTGATCTATGTTGTTTCTAGATGTTTGCCTGGTTCCCTCGCACGACGTTTTTTTAGCAATCAGTTGGCGAATGTACTGGGAATCTTTGTGGTATATGTAGGTTTGCGTTCAGTTCGTGGTGTAGATTTTCATGCCGCTTTTGGTACAAGTGTGGTGAAATATTGATCTGCTGTATATACGTCATGTGTAGATTTGTCCTGCAGATTAGGATTAGTTTTTTTCTTCTAGGTAGGATAAATTAAAATTAAATTAAAAATTTAATCTCAGTTGGTGTTTTTTGACGTGAGTCGAGGGTGGGTTGGGCTGTTTATAACTATGGTACTCATGCTTATAATAACCGGTGAATGATCCGATGAGAAATCATAGCTGGATTCTATTAGATAGTTGTTTCTGGATACTCCTTTGCTTATGCAGTAGTTCAGTAGATCTGGAAGTTTTCTGGGGTTACTCGGCCAGTATGTAGGGCTCCCTTTATGTGGTAATCATAGTTGTTGTCGGTCATTGCGTTTGAAAAGATTACGACCTTTTGTTGTTGTGAGTCTTGAGTCCCAGTGTGTGTGTTTCGCATTCCAGTCTCCGGCGAACACGAATTTACTGTCAAGTAATTGAAATAATAATGCTTTGTATTCATATGTCATGATTGCATGACGAGGTGGGCTGTAGATTGTAGATACGTTAAAGTGCCATGGCGTTGCTTTTACTTAAACGATTGCTGTATGTATTTTTTATATTGCGTATTTCGGTAATGCATGGTGTGATATGGAGCAGCGGATGATTACCGCCGAGCCACCGTCAGCTGTACCATCGGGGTGAGCTGTGATGTATGTGGTATAGAGTGGAATATTGAACGTAGTTGATAAAGTGGATTTCTGAAATAAGCAGAACATCGATTTTATTCAGGTTTAAGAGCGTAATTAAAGTATGTTTCATTTTTATGTACATTCATTGTGTTTTAATGACCTGTTTTTTATTTACTTAACGCTGTAACTTGATTTGTAATCTGAATTACGTTAAGAGGCAGCCTAAAGTAAATTCTGCCTTTTATTCAACACCTGAATCACAATAATTAGCACTGCAGAAAGAAACCGAAGACTAGTGGACCGATTAACTCCGCCTGTGGGGACTAAGGGGTGGATTGAATAGCTCAGGAGTCACCATTGCCGATCCTAAGCCCGGGTAAAGGAGGAAGGTTGGGCAGTGGGCTAACAACCCACTCCCGGAAAAACACACTGTTATGAAACCTAAACATTTGCCTCGGAACAAGGGGAACTTTCGGAAACGACTAAAGCTACGAAACATGGACTATGCATTTGGAAGTTGGAATGTGAGGACACTAAATAGACCAGGAGCTGAAACTGCACTTCTACAAGAACTAAAAAGATATAATCTTATGATCACTGTTCTTCAGGAGACAAGATGGCTGGGGAAAGGTGTCAGGGACACCAAAACGCACACAATTCTATATAGTGGCAAAGAACAAGGAATCAAAGAATGTGGAGTTGCATTTGTGGTAGATAATGATTTTAAGTCAAAAATCATAGACTTCCAGGCAGTGAATGAAAGGATATGCAAACTAAGAATTCGCACCCACTTCTTCAACCTTACTATGATAAACATCTACTGCCCAACAGATGAACAAGAGCAACATACAAAGGAAAGCTTCTACCAACAGCTGGAGATAGTATATGACAACGCGCCAAAAAATGACATTAAGGTTATAATGAGTGATATGAATGCCAAAATAGGCAAGGAACCGCAGTTCTATGGCACAACAGGAAAACACTCACTGCACAATGAAACAAGCGAGAATGGGGAGTTTTTGATAAATTTTGCCACCAGTAAAAACATGGTTATAAGCTCCACATGCTTCCCACATAAAGACATACACAAAATGACGTGGATCTCACCAGATGGAACCACAACCAATCAAATTGACCATGTGATGATAGACAAAAGGGCAGCCAGTAGTATCTCTGATGTGAGAACACGACGAGGAGCATGCTGTGGATCAGACCATCTTTTACTGCAAACCAAATTTAGGTGCAGAGTTAACAGAGAAAGAAACGAAAGACAACAAAGAACAAACAAACTAGACCTGGAAAAACTGAAGACTCAGGAATGTAGAGAGAAGTTCGAGCAAGAAGTCACAAATGAGCTAAGGACACAAGAACTGCACTCCATAGAGAGCAAATGGAATAATATCAAAACAGCAGTGCTGACAGCAGCAGCGTCCACCGTGGGAAACAAGAAAAAGAAGAGAAGAGGAACATGGTTTGATGACGAGTGCAGGCAAGCGATAGAAGAAAGAAACGAAGCGCACAAAATGTACATAACAAGAAGAACACGGGAAAGACGAACATCATTTGAAGTCGCAAGACGGAAAGCAGACAAGATATGCAGAAACAAAAAGAGAGCTTATGAAAATGGACAAATAGAAGAAATGGAACAAAATTTCAAAAAAAAAAAACGAAATTAGAGGAGCTTACGAATACCTAAAAAAGATAAAAAGTGGATATAAACCTCAAACAAGCCTATGCAAAGATGAAAGTGGGCAAATAATCAGTGACCAACAGAAAGTCACAGAAACCTGGAAGCACTATTTTCAGACCCTACTTGGAACACAAGTAGATATGGAAGATGAAATGGGTACGAACCATGTAGAAGAGAACGAAGTTGAAGTAGAAGCTCCAACCATAGAGGAAGTTCTCGAAGCTATTAAGGCCCAGAAAAACAATAAAGCCCCGGGAGTTGACGAGATTCCAGCAGAACTGTATAAGGTAGGTGGCAACCACCTATCAAGTCATATCCACGCGCTTATCAAAGAAATATGGCAAGAAGAGAAAATACCCGACGAATGGAAGAAAAGTATAGTATGCCCAATCTATAAAAAAGGAGACAAACTCCAATGCAAAAACTACCGTGGAATTTCTCTACTATGTACAGCGTATAAAGTCCTCACGTATATTATAAACCAGCGACTCCAACCACTAGCAGAAAATATTATTGGAGAATATCAGACGGGCTTCAGACGGGGAAGATCGCCAATGGATCAAATATTTACAGTCAAGCAGGTCTTGAGCAAATCGTGGGAACACGACATTGATGTTCACAACGTGTTTGTAGACTTCAAACAGGCATACGATTCAGTCAAAAGGGACAGACTATACTATATATTGGCAGAATTAGCAATACCACATAAGCTAATTAGACTCATTAAAGCCACAATGGATGAAACTCAGGCATGTGTACGAATACAAAACAACCGGACAGACTTTTTCAAAATCTCGCAGGGACTAAAGCAGGGAGATGGGCTGGCACTAACATTGTTTAACCTGGCACTGGAGTATGCGGTTAGGCAAATGCAAACTGGACGAGAAAACCTACTGACCAATAAAACGGTTCAACTGGCTGCCTACGCCGATGATATTAATATTATGAGTAGAACATCAACAGGAGCACAGGAAGCATACGCAGAGTTAAAAACACAAACGAAAAGGCTAGGTCTGGAAATTAACACAGAAAAAACAAAAATAATGGTACAGACGAGAAGAAATATAATCCCACAAAACATTATACATGAAGATGACATTGAAACGGTTGGAAAGTTTACATACCTGGGAGTAGAAATATATGCCGATGGAGCAGAGGATGGAGAAATACGAAAAAGGATAACGCAGGCAAACAAAGCTTATTTTGCCCTCTCCCATATATTTCGGTCTAAAAGTGTCCACCGAAATACAAAGATGAGAATCTATAAAACTTTAATTCGGCCAATAGCATGTTATGGCAGCGAAGCATGGGTCCTGAAAGAAACATCCAAAAACAAACTCGACACATTCGAAAGAAAAGTACTGAGGAGAATACTAGGACCTGTGAGGGAAAACGGAATCTTCAGAATTCGATATAACAACGAGCTCTATCAACTGTATAAGGAAACACCCCTGTCAGACTTCATTAGAATACAAAGATTGCAATGGGCCGGACATGTGATACGAATGGGAGAGGATAGGCTACCAAAACGAGCACTGAACGCCAGAATGCAGGGAAAGAGACCAGTTAGAAAGCCAAGAAAGCGCTGGGAAGACACAGTAAGCAGCGACGCACAAGCACTTTTAGGAGTCCGTGTATGGAGAAGAGCAGCCACAGACAGACAAGGGTGGAGGCAAAAAATAAAGGAGGCCAAGGCTCATTTTGGGCTGTAGTGCCGTAGAAGAAGAAGTGGACCGATTAAGCCTTAACTTCTTATCAGGGATAAAAACTTAATTCACAATGCTTTTGTCCCACTATTAGTAATTTTTAAGATTTTTTAATAACTAGAATAGAATAATATTGCAACGATCTTACTTTTCCTGGTCGCTCGTTTCGTTCACTATTTACATTTACATTTTTATTTACTCTATCGTCAGGGTATGTTCACAACTTAGAAATGAGAATATTAAAGAATATTGTGATAGTTTCCAAAGAATTCTTTGGAATATGAGAGAAAGACCAAAGAGACTTGGGAGACGTCTAGACAAGACTTGTTTATGAAGAGTATTAATATTGGTATAACCCAACAGAACTAATACAACAATATATGGATATTAGACATAGATTATATTTAAAAGTTTTCTGTTTTGAATAGTTCTATATAAAGACCGTTGTAATTTTCTGTCATAAAAACTCTGCTATCTTGCATTTTATAACCGAGTATAATTGACAGAATTACAAAATCCCAAGTAGTTAGGTTCACAATCTTATCTGATTATACGCCATTGTTTTAAAGATTTTTTATTTATTAAAAAATTGTTATATAGTTTAAACAAATTAATGGAAAAATGTTGTAACAAATTGATGTTACAGTGAAATAAATTAACAACTATAATAGTAGTTATTTACAAAAAGGAGACTTTAAAACTTGTGTTGTTACATATATCGTAATATCAAATACTTTCTAAAATGTTAACATGTATCAGTTACAGTTTTATGTCATTTATAATGCCTATCATAATCCTGATCCATCCCTGAGAAACTTTCCCAAGGGCATATCGTATGACTTTTTTAGAGCGAGAGTATGTTTTCCGGCCGTTGAAAACACCAGTTCCCGATGTCCCTCACAAAGTAATAAGCTCAAGGGAAAATATAATAGCAGATAGCCACAAATGACGTTGTTACTAGGACTCAACCTCTGCGCAATCCCTCATTAACTGTAATTATTTTTATACTGTGAATTTTGGTGTCCCTAACAATCAGAAACGTAGTTTGTAAAATATTTAAAGGGGCATATGCCTGTATTGTAAAGATACAATATGATATATCAAAAATGGCATATAAATAAAAATGTCGAATAAACTAAAAATATTTTTTGAGAAAACAAAAGATTACATTATGCCTACCTACTTGACGAAAGCAATACATTATTCTCCTTCTTTAGGCGACATCTCTATTGCAGAAGGTTTATCATCATTGCAGCAAATTAATGTTTCAGCTGGGGTGGTTATTACTAGTGAAAGTGTATCCAGACCTGTCTGATTTCTTACATTTTTTATCTGACTTTTTCGTTCCTCCCTGATTCCTTTGTCCCTCAATCTTTCCTTGATTTTAAGCTATAGGAGGGCATATTTCTCCTTTTAGTAAAAGTGTTCTAGATAACCTCTTATGTGGTCGTATATTTTTGTGTCATCGGCGTAGAAAGATATTTTATTTGCATAGGATCAGGTCCAGAGCCCTGCAGTATCCCACTTTTCACTAACCTGTCCTTTGACAAAGATTCGCTAACTCTTACTTTGTGCTTATGGCTTCCTTTCCTATCATTGCTTAGAAATCGCCTAGTAAAATTCAGTATGTCATTACTGGGTATATTTTCCTATTATATCTCTTTAAGTTTCTCTTAGTTTGCCAAATGCCGCCCATGCCAGTCTAACTCGTCTCTTGATCTCTGCTGTTTGGTTCTCTTTGTTAAGTTTTATAGTTTGTCCAAGATATATATATATACATATATATATATATATATATATATATATATATATATATATATATATATATATATATATATAATCCTTAACTTGTTCTATTTCATCTTGTCCGATTCTCATTGTGATGTCTTCATCTGTATTTGTTATAGTTTTGGTCTTGCTGTAATTCATATTAAGGCCTATCTTTCCAGCTTCTACATCCAGTTCTGTTCATCCAGCTTGGCAAACTAAGCTACATTCTTAAAAAACAAAAGATATCCACAGCATCTTAAGACCAAAGTATATAATCAATGCGTACTCCCTGTTCTTACGTATGGCTCCCAAACGTGGACATTTACAAAAGCAAACATGGACAAAATCATAAAAACCCAAAGAGCAATGGAAAGACAAATGTTGCACATACGACTAATGGATAAGAAGAGAAACGAGTGGATAAGAGAGAAAACAAAAGTGAGGGATGTTAGACAAGAAGTTGCAAAATTGAAATGGAGATTTGCCGGACACAATATAAGACAAAAAGAAGACCGATGGAACAAAATTCTTATAAGTTGGAGACCGTGGGAATATAAACGAAGCAGAGGAAGGCCCCAAATGAGATGGGCAGATGATATCAAGAAGCACGTGGGCTCTAGATGGATGACTGCTGCGACAGACAGAGAAGAATGGAAAAGGATTGGGGAGCGCTGTATGCTGTATGCGCCCACTGCTGGACATAGGTCTTCCCAGCTCTTTTTATCTGTTTCTGTTTTGTGTGGCCTGCATCCAGTTATTGCTAACACGCTTCAGGTCGTCAGTCCATCTAGTTGGTGGGGGTCCTCTGCTCCGTGTTGCTTCTTGTCTTGGTTTCCGCTCGACAATACGTTTTGTTCATCGGTTATCTAATAATCGGGCGACGTTTCCTGTCCATTTTCATTTTAGCGACGCGATTTTTTCGATGACGTCTGTTGTTTTTGTTCTACGATGTATTTCTTCGTTTGAAATTCATTCTCTTAGAGGACACCCAACATTTGGCGCTCCATAGCTCTCTGAATCACGCGAATTTAAATACATAGTTTAATTTACCAAACGCTGCCCAGGTTAATACTATGCGACCTGGGAGCTCACATGTCTGGTTATCTCTGACCAATCGAATTTCATGTCTTAAGTACTAATGCGATGTAGTCTGCACAATATCCCTTCCATCAAAAGCAATATTTCGATTTAGTACCAGATTTGTCATTATTTGCGTCTTGTTCATATTAATCTTTAGTCTGACCTCCAAAGAAGTGTGATATAATTTTTCAAACATTATTATTGCATCATCCATACGATCGCTTATAAAGTCAACGTCCTCTGAAATGATCTCAAATAACTGAGCTTCTCTCCATTTATGTTGATACCATGCTCGTTTAGATATGCGTTCTTACTAGGTTAAATTAGATTGCTTATTCTTTATTCTGACATTAGATAGCCTTTCATATCTAGGTTTAAAATCTATCACCTTGCCCTTTAGTTTACTATTAAGTAGGAAAACCGTACCATGAAAACCCTGTTTGGTATCTCCAGGATAAAACATTGTGTATATATTTTTTAATATTGCCCCTTGATCTTTCCATCGAATTTCTTGTACCGCTAAGATTTTGATCTTGTTCTCTTTCATCTCTTTCGCCAGTTGTTCCGTTTTACGAGCTCTTAATATAGTCTTAATATTCGATGTTCCTATTTGTATCCTGCTATTTCTTCTTTTATTTCCAGATTTTATCTTTTTGTTTTTTACTTACTTTTGTACTTTTCTTGCAGTTTCTTCAGCCTTTTCCTTATTTATAGCCAATTTTTGTTTTTTGAAGTATTGGTTATCTTTGTTATTTTCGCTAGTTTATCTTCTGTATTTGGGCTTCACATGGGAGATCTTTGACTAACTGTTCTAGCTTTTTCTCTGTTCTCCAATTGTTTCTTCCATTGTGCACATTTATTTTGCCAATTCATTTATATTATAACTTTAAAGTTGTTCGAGCGAATTCCTTGTTCCATTTATCCATAGCGTATTGTTAAGAGTTGTTTTCTTTCAACGATTACTTACTTTGGGAGTCTTCACTTATATACACATTAAAAATGTCTAAGGAACACTATTGTTAATTCACTTTTTACAATAAAAACTTAAAAACTTATTTTTAATACATAACATTCGATTTGAAAACTTGTTCTCTACAAATCAAGGTACTTCATGTGAATTATTCTGTCAATTACACTGTTTTATTTAGCCAAAAGTGACAGTGCCTCAAATTCGTACGTAAATAAATAGTGCTTCAAATTTTAAAGATAATCTGTATTTGCTTTAAAATTTTACTAAAACAAGATTATTAAATGCAAAGATAGTCATGGAGCGTCGGCATTTAACACATGTTCAAATGATAAATGATGTGATCATGATTCAAGCTGATCTTTTACAAGCTGATGTTGCACGCCATTTTGATCTATTTTGGAGCGTGATTTAGCAATTATGGTGTCGATATAAACAATTTGGTAATGTCACTAAAAGACATGAGAGTCGTCAATATGAAATGCTCGTCGAAATGTGCATATAACTGCACGTGAACTTTATGGGGCCTTAGAAAATACCCTCAATATTACTGTACTTACCAAACTTTGAGGAATAGATTACATAAAAATGACCTGCTCTCCAGACCCTGTTTAAAGAAGAGTGCGAGTTTGGAGAGAACCTAGTCTTAGTTGAAGAGAGACTCAGGTATCTACAGGGTGTTCGTCAGGTGAGCTAGAATAATTTTTTCATTATAGAACTGTTCCCGTTTTTGTAGAAGGCACTATGAATCAATCTCAATGTATTGATCGTATCTTAGAACCTGTTATTCTTCCATTTGCCGTTGCTGTACATCCTGATTTGCGATACATGCAGGCTAATACAAGACCACACACTGCAACAACAGTAAGAGATTGGTTTCATAATGAGGATATGTAGACTTTTACCGTGGCCAGCATAATCGCCAGATCTTACTCCCATTGAGCATGTATGGGATGTGCTTCAAAAACAGATTGCTCCTTATCTGATCAAAGTTTGTATTAAACAAGGTCTTCAGATATTCTTAAACACGAATGAATCCTTTTGCCTCAAAACAAAATTGATAATTTAATTTTAAGTATGTCAAGGAGATGTCAAACTGTAATTAATGCTGCTACACAGCATTAGTTACACACAAAACACAGATTATTAAACACATCTTTTGTTAGTTTTATATTGACTTTTATGTTAAAAATTTCGATTAAATTAGTGTACTTCTAAACTTTTCGTTGATTATTTTATCATAAAGAAGTCATAGTGTACTAAAATTAAGCTAAATTTATTGCTATCTAATCGGGCTTTACAACGGTATGTCACTTTTCAAAATCCAATCAAAATTGATGTATATATGAGAAAAAAACTTTGTTTTCCTTGGACATTTTTGATGTGTTTATACATTTTTGTTCCTTAAAGATATTTGAATCCTTTCAGTACATCTGTTGTCTTGTTTTCGCCCATTTCCATTAATACTTATTTGTTCATTATCTTGTTTTCTTATTATTTTTAAATCAGTTATTTCTTGTTCCGCGACTATCTGAATTCTTAGTTTTGCATTAAGTTTTTTAAGTAATATAAAGCTTTTAAGTTCTCTATAATCTTCTCCTTGTTCTTCCTCTGTTCCGTGTATTACTAGGTTCTTTCTTGTTACTACGATTTTATCTAATATCATGTTCGCCATTGATGACCCATTAATGATTTTCCTGCGATAAACTCTGCTTGACCTGCTTCAACATTTCCCTTATGCCGTTTACTAGCTTTTTCTTTAACCTTCATGCATATGAACAACCCACAGATGATATTAGACTGATTCGCCAACAGGTTTTGCATTTTTCCATTTTCTATAAAGTCCAGTAGGATGGTAAATCTTGTCCATAAAGCCATAATTCAAACATTTTATGTGGACTTAGTAGAATAATTTCTCTGACCTATTTTTAATCAGTGTGTTTGGTATTCCATAAATCCTTCTAATTTTTTGTTATTTAGTCTGTTGATTGCTTTTTTAACTTGGTCTCTCTAATCTATTAGATCTGGTCCTCTATATGGTTTATTTTTTTCCTCTATTGTTTGTGCCATATATTGAGGAGGGGTTTCATTTTGCAGCTCTAATAGAGTTCCTGCCATTCTTATTCTTTGATTTTGTGAATTTAATATTTATTCTGGGTAGCGGGTAGATACTCTTTTACGTTCCCGGTAGAAGATAGATCTACTTCAGGGATGCGACCCTGCCCACGTGAGCCATAATTATCTCCCAATCTCCTGGTACCTGGGAGAAATTATGTCCTGAACCCATTCTCCCAGCTAATTACCAAAGTTTCCATTCCTATATCCTACTCTGTCAGACAGCATCAGTACCAAGATAGAGCGTAAGGGAAATTATCCTGGATCGGTATATTATTGGATACTAGAGCTGCTAAATTAACCGAACGATTACCGGTATAAGTAATCGCCCACCTGTTGGTCAACAGCTAAGGGTGGAAGAACCGACACGTGGTAGGGCACTTCATTGCCCTGGAGCATAGAAATTAACTCCGAAGGCGGAAGAACTAAATTAGTCAACGGCATTGAGATGTGGAAAGCCAGGGGATGACTACCACATTAAAAATCCGTAAGGATATCCTTAGTAAAAATCATCATGGACCCACTAGTGGATAATTTACTTAATGATCATGGAGCTCGGAATCCAAGATCCGGCAGGGGAGGACAATCAGATTTAGATGACAGGGCCTCTCAGGTCGTCAACAAGGTAAATCCCTGTCAAGCAAATAACTCTATAGCCTTGAAAATCGGAACATGGAACGTAAGAAGTTTATACCAATCAGGCAAACTGGATAATGCTGTGTCGGAAATGTGCAGAATGAAAATTAATATACTGGGCCTTAGCGATATACAATGGCCTGAATCAGGAAAATGTGAGACCAGAAATGGAACGATGTATTATTCTGGAAACAACGATTCCAAGCACAAACGGAGAGTTGGCATTATAGTTGATAAGAATTCTCATAAAGCTGTCTGTAACTTTGTTCCCTACTCTGATCGAGTATTAATGCTGTCTCTAAACTCTCATTTAAAACGTAAAATAAATATAATCCAAGTATATGCACCCACTGCAGACAAGGATGAAGACACCATAGAGGCCTTCTATGAACAAATCGACAATGTCTTAAGACTAACTAAAAGACATAAATATTAGAATGGGCGATTTGAACGCTAAAGTTGGCCAAGGAGAAGTGGAGAATTGCGTGGGGCGATATGGACTCGAGGAAAGGAATGAACGTGGCGATAGGCTTGTCGATTTCTGTGTCAACGAGGAACTCATAATTACAAATACCTTGTTCAAACTTCCTAAACGTAGACTATATACATGGAGGTCACCAGCTGACAATAACAACAAAATAGTCAGAAATCAAATAGATTATATTATCGTCAACAGAAGATATAGAAATTCTATAATATCATCTAAAACTTATCCAGGAGCGGACATATCCTCCAACCACAACCCGGTTGTTTTGTCGATGAGAGTGAAACTAAAGAAGGTCAACAGCCCTAGCACCAAGAAAATCATAGATACAAGACGTCTCAAACAAGACAACACATATGTGGAAACCAAATTTAAAATAAACGAGAGCTTAAGGAAAGTCAAAGAAGATAATGCAGAAACTCTAACTGTTGACCAAAAATGGGGAAAAATTCAACATGCCCTTGTGTCAGTTGGAAAAGAAACCCTCAAACCGCTTAAAGAAAAAACAAAACCTTGGATGACAGTAGAAATTCTTGAACTCATGGAAGAACGAAGAAAACATAAAGCAAAAGACCTGAATAAATACAAAGAAATTCAGAGAAACATCAGAAAGAAAATTCGAGAGGCAAAAGAGAGGTGGCTCTCCGATAGATGCAAGGAAATAGAAGATCTGGATAAAAAGTACGATAGCTTTAATTTACACAAAAAAATCAAAGAAATGACAGGTTCTAGAAAGCGTACAAAAACGAATATCCTTAAAAATGATAAAGGGAATATTATTACTGATATGAAGGAGAGATTATGTCACTGGACCAATTACATTCAACAACTATTTAATGATGAAAGAGAAGAACTGTCATTAGAAATCACCGAAGATACTGGACCACCAATATTAAGAGAAGAAGTCATCTATGCCATCAAAAACACAAAAGAGGGTAAAGCCACTGGACCAGATGAGGTGCCCATCGAATTGTTAAAACTCATCGATGAAGATGTTATTGATGTAATGGTTGAACTCTTTAATCTAATATATCAGACTACCACAATCCCCAGACAATGGCTGCAATCAACCTTTGTAGCAATTTCCAAAAAACCAAGTTCAACAACTTGCTCAGACCACAGAACAATAGCTTTAATGAGTCACACACTTAAAACATTTTTGAAAATAATTCACAGCAGAATTGTTAAAACTCTTGAATATGAGATTAGTGACACACAATTTGGCTTTAGAAATGGTATGAGTACAAGAGATGCTTTGTTTGGCTTGAATGTGCTGGCTCAGAGATGCATGGACATGAATCAGGATATGTACTTATGTTTTGTAGACTTTGAAAAGGCATTTGATAAAGTTCAACATAAAAAGCTTGTAGATATATTAAAAAGCAAAAATATTGACAGTCGTGATCTGAAAATTATATCTAATTTATATTGGAATCAAACTGCCAAGGTAACAGTTGACAGCCAGTACACCGAAAATATCAAAATACAGAGAGGAGTCCGCCAGGGTTGCGTGCTGTCCCCACTACTTTTCAATGTCTACAGTGAAGCGGTATTTCAAGAAGCGCTCTCAGACTCAATAGAAGGTATATCTATCAATGGAGAAGTTTTGAATAACTTACGTTTTGCAGACGATACAGTAATAATTACGGATAACAACAATGATTTACAGAACGTAATGCAACGCCTTAATGAACGCTGTCATGAGTACGGACTGAAGATAAATTTAAAGAAAACTAAATGCATGATCATGACTAAATCTGCACATGCAAATATCCAATTGACTATTGAAGATACTGCAATTGAGAGTGTTAATAACTATAAATACTTAGGAACATGGATAACATCAGATGTAGACCAAACCAAAGAAATTAAGACACGTATTGAAATAGCACGTACATCATTTATTAAACTTAAAAAGTTTCTTTGTTGTCGGGATATAAGGTTAGAACTACGCCTGAGAATGCTTCGATGTTACATGTTCTCTACTCTTCTTTATGGTCTAGAAGAATCCTACGAATATCATGGACTCAAAGAATGTCAAACATGGAAGTAACTAGAAGGATAGGAAATGAGGCGGAAATAATATTAACTATTAAAAGACGAAAACTTGAGTACTTGGGACATGTGATGAGAGGGCAAAAATACACATTTTTACAACTTATTATGCAGGGCAAAATCCGAGGAAAGCGAAATGTGGGAAGACGAAGAATATCCTGGCTTAAGAACTTGAGGGAATGGTTTGAATGCAGTAGTGCAGAACTTTTTAGAGCGGCAGTCAACAGAGTCCGCATAGCCATGATGATTTCCAACCTTCGATAGAAGATGGAACTTAAAGAAGAAGAAGAATATTTATACTCTTTGTATTAGATATTCTTCTTTTTATTTCTGTTTTTAATACTATAGAGCTACCTCTAAATATTCGTGATGTTTTTCTTCTTCTTTTAGTACGACTATATTAATGAAGGTTGATTGGCCATTGCAAATTCGTCTCTATCTTCTGCTTTTCTTAAAAGCCTCTTTGTATTTAACCCATTCCAGTCGCGAACATTTTTCAGCCAGGATCTTCACCATGTAACTTAATCACTTAAAAACTTGTCTAGTTTTCAAGTGCTTGTGGAAATAACTCTTCCGAGTATAATATGTTACATACTTCTCAAAAAACTCTCACTTTCACTTATCTGTTGCGCATCAATGCTATTTCCATCTATTGTTACCTGTTGGTTTCAATAGAGGAACAGTGAGAACAATGATGTTTATATTTTATATAAATTTGGACAATTTATATAAAAATTATTCTTTTTTTTTATACATTAATTTGGCAAAGGTACTAATTGTAGTTTTTCCATAGTATTGATAAAGAGTTACGAATTATAGCGGAATATGCCATTATTTCTGTCGTGCGACATGTCAAAATTACAAGATTGAAGTGAGGCCGGTATTTTTTAAATTGTCAATATATTTCCGAGTAATGGAGATGAAATCAGACGAAAATTAAAAATATGAATAAAAAAACACAAAATTGTTCGTATTCATTACCTTTTTTTACAGCTACGATGTTACTTTTCCCACAAAGAGCTATTATTTATTATTCACGTATACAAACTTAAAAAGTTTTGCGAAATCATATCGGCACAACTGATGATGAAAACTTTTTAACATATACTTTGAATTCAGGGTTATAAAACCCTAATATAACAGGACTGGTGGCGCTCTTTCATAAACCCCTCGCATTGATACACCCATAATTATAGTCGGTTAGGAAAAGTTTGCCTAAAAAATCTTTGTTCGATAAATCCGATTTTCTGCTACGCGACTTTGAGGTTATAATGATATATTTTTGGTAGATCATTATTGCGGGACACCAAAAGAGAAACGCATGAAGCGAAAAAATGGGTGAGCACAAATTGAATTATATTGGGATTTGGTAATTCATATAATATGGAATTACAGGGTTGACGTGGTTTCAATTAAGTAGATATAGCGTCTTTCTCAAAGAAAAATATATTACTTTAATTATTAATTATAAAGCAAATCAAAAATAAATAAAATTATGCAACAATTCAAAATTCTCCGGGCTCATTCATCATATCAATTATCTTTATTTCCTGGCTTCTAGTATTTCTCAGTTGCTTGCTCTATCCAGGATAAACAAGGAAAATAAATATAGTAAACAGAAATTCTATACTTTCAAATACCATTTATTTATTATAACAATAAACGTATAAAAAAGATCAAAATGTTGCTTTTAACTTTATCATCTACAAACTTTCTTATCTAATTGACAAAAAAAGAAATCTTTAATTTTGTTATCTCCTTTTTGACCAAATTTATTTAATTCAATGTGAAGTTTGCTCTAATTAATACTCTTAAAAAACAAATTTGAATTCTGTACAAATGAATTCTATTTTTGAAACAATAACGTTTTAACTCAATTTGATGGATATGTTCTTTATGTCCGAATGATAACAAATTTATATGAATTTTAAAAACAAAAATATAGTATGTAAATGCTGGGTCCAGAACAAACAGACAAAACAAAAACATTCATGTTTCGCGACAAAGTGGCGACTAATCGAAAACATTTGTTAAGACATTTCTGAACAATTTTGTTTTGTTTGCAAATTTGAAAACTTTTTCGGGTCCCGCCTCAGGTCGGTAAAGATCAAAAAGTCTGTGTTTTGTCTGTGTATTTGACGACAAGTTGTCGGCGGAGTGTGGACGCGTGTGCGTGCCAAAACGAGTTAAGCAGTACACTCAAAAATTGAGGAGTCTACCCACACCCTATGCCTAGTCCACAGTAGAACATCTCATTCACAATCTATTATATGACGCTGAAATGGGCAAGTATAATGAACTCAAGAAGCCACCACTATTCCAGGTACAACGCCAAATGAAAGAATTTATTCAGTTTCTCACAGGATTTTCTGGTTCTTCGTGCTCAAATCCACTTAGTCTCAACACAAATGTTCACTCAACTCCATCCAACTCCAAACCACAACATTTGTACTCAAATCCACCCAGCACTGACACACAACATCCATACTCAAATCCTCCCAGCATTGACACACGTTCATACTCAACTCCTCCCAGCATTGACACACATTTATACTCAAACCCACCCAGCATTGAACATTTATACTCAAATCCACCCAACACGCAACATTCATACTCAAATCCATCTAGCGCTGACCCACAAAATTCTTACTTAAATCCACCAAACACCAACACACAACCTTTATTTTCACATCCACCTAGTATTGACACAGAGCTTTCTTAGTATTCAGATCAAGAAAACGAACGAAATTGATGATGAACTTTTTGAATGTAAAAACAAGTAGACTCGTCATTATTTTGTATGTAGTATGTACCTATCGTCAATTTCTTTTTGTATTAAACATTTAACCAATAAATATTGAGTTTATTTTAAGGGATATTAACAGAAAAATAGTAATGAAAAAAGTTTAACAGACCTGTACATAATCACTAAGACTGTTAATTAAAGCTTTACATACTTCAGGTATTATTACAGATATTGATTGCTTTGATACGTTAGGCTGTGGTAGAAATCACCTGTTGCTAAAAATCTTAAAGTGATTGCTAACCTTTCTGTTACACTTATTGCATTTCTAAAGTTAGTATGTCTTTTTGCAACTGCAGGACCAACAAGGCATATCAGATTCTCAAAATCTTCGGTGGACATTCTTAAAAAATTTTTGAAGCTTGATCGAATTTCACCACTTAGTATAATAACATCTGCGCGCAGCTCAACTAAAAATTTGTCTATCGAAGAATTTTCTCGCATTTTTAGGCTTAGTCTAATCCAAAAACGTTTGGGTTTTCTTTTAGCAACCTAAACCAACTATGAGTTATCAAAAACTGTCCAAATTCTCCAAAAAACGTGTTAATCTGATTCTGCAAATCTGCTTTCTCCTTTCACAATGTTTCAAAAGAGCACTCGTTCGGATTCTCTCTACAAATCAAATCTCCCACTCGTTCAAAATAAGACAGCAATATTTATGCCCAAGGATATTTCTCCTCGACTTGATGTCGAGAGTTTACTTACTTACAGAAACTGGAACCTATTTTTCACCTTCTACGATTCTGCTATCACCGAATTAACCACACAACTTGTAAAATACTGCTGTCAACCGGACTGCTTGTTCTGGATGGTAAAAACACAATGATCAAAACTTTCTCGTTCAATTTTACATCGACTCTCTATTCTCCTCCCATCGTTTTCTCATAGCCCATCACACAACATCCATCCTTACCATACCATTTTCCAAAAAATTAGTATTTTACTTTTTTTTAAATCAACGATATTGTATACAACTTGGTTTTTCTCAACTTTCTAGGAGAAAGTCAGAATAACAATTCTTTACACATTCTTTTACAAAAGCAAAATTATAAAATAACGATTATTCAAGTATATGTTCCAACAAGGACTATCCGGATGAGCAGATTGAAGAAGTCTACGGTGATATCTCAACAGCACTGAAAAAACACCAACACACTACATGATTATATGCGATACTTTAACGCAAAGATCGGTCTAAAGTAGGATGAGCAGGAAACAGCTCTAGGTAAATCTGGATCGAAAGGCAGAAACGAGCGTGGACAAACACTACTTTAATTTCTATTACAACAAAACCTATACCAAATGAATAGTTTCTTCTCTAAAAAAGACTACAGAAGATGGACGTGGAAAAGCCCAGGTGGTAAGATCAGAAACGAAATAGACTACACAATCAATGACAAAAACATATTATTCAACGATGTCACAGTCCTTAATAGCTTTACCACAGGCAGCGATTATAGAATGGTAAGAGCTAAACTAAAATTAGACTTAATAATGAAAAATCCAAAAATATTAGGAAGAAAGCCAACCCGATATGGAACGATCTAACGAATTTAAATGAATACCAAGACATTATCAATAAAATCCTACAACAAAATGAATGCATAAATAATGTAAATACCTAAACGAAAATATCGTAAAAGCTTTTTGAGAGGCTTAAATAAAATGCTGCACTAAAAGACGCCAAGACAAAAAAATAACCATTAAAACAAAGCAACTAATGGAAACTAGAAGAGAAATCAAAGGAAACGAAAGGATTGGCGAAGACAAACTACGAAAAATAAATAAAGAAATATCAAAAACTATAAGGAAAAATTTAATAAAATTTAAGAATGAAAAGGTCCACTGAACTATAGAAGAAAATAAAAGTCTGAAAGTCCTGAGAAGAGGACTAAACAATGAAAAATGTAAAATACAATAAACTAAAGAACAAAGAAGGAGTCCCCATATCAAATAGAGAAGCACTACTACACATAGTTGAAGACTTCTATCAAGAACTATACAGAAGTCAAAAATAAGACCAAACGAACTTGAAAGCCGCCGCATCACGTAAAATCATCAACCAGGGTTCAAAGCTCATGCCAGAGATCATACTAAGCAAAATCCAATATGCAATAAAAAAGATGAAAAACAACAAAGCACCAGGAGAAGATTGAGTCGTAATAGAAGCTATAAAGATGAGCAGACGTACCCTTCTCAACCAAATAAAAATTTTGTTTAACCTTTGTCTAACACACTGTTGTATACTGGAAACATGGAACAATGCAGTAACAATTTTAATAACAAGAAAGGAGACAAGGCGCACCTAGAAAATTAAAAAACAATCAGCTTATTGAACCACATCTATAAAATGTTTACCCGAATAATTACTACAAGCCTAGATAAACAGTTGGAATTCTACCAGCCCCGAGAACAAGCTGTCTTCCGCTCAAAATTCAGAACAAACGATCACCTACAAACAGTAAAAACCTTAATAGAAAAGTCGACAAAATATAACAGATCACTTCACTGGTACTTATCCTCGTAGACTTTCACAAAACCTTGGATATCGTGGAATTAGACAGCATTCTAACTGCTCTGAATAATAGTAGAACAGACTACTGGCTTACAGAGTTAGTACAAACATTGTACCAAAACGACACAATGCGTGTAAAACTACATGATACCACCAAAGAAATTCATATAAAGCGAGGTGTGAGACAAGGCGACACTCTCTCATTTAAATTATTTATAAATGTCCTCGAATACGCCTTTAAAATACTAATGTAGGAAAATTGAGAAATAAAAATAGACGGGAAAATGCTCAATCATCTGCATTTTGCCAACGATATAGTAATTGATGGATTCGACCATACATACGTTGTTACATACGACGATATAGTACTTATTACCGAAGATCTGCGTGAAGCACAACAGATGCTACAATAATTAAACAACGTATCATCAACAATAGGTCTAAAACTCAACATCACTAAGACCAAATTTATCACTTTGACCAGCAAACACTTAACCATCCAAAATCAAGTGGTAGAATTTACAGAAAAATACATATGTCTCGGTCATGAAATCATAATAAGCAAGGATAATCAAACCTGTGAATTTCAACGACGAATAACACTTGCTTGGAGGGCATATGGTTCACTAAGAGACATCTATAAGAGCAAAATCCCGATAGCTATGAAACGGAAGACATTCGACCAATGCGTTCTTCCTATTACGATATCTTCTTCTTCTTCTGGTTCCTATCCGTTTCGGATGTTTTAAATCATATTGGCAATCATAACCTTGCTCGCTGCGGCTCGAAACAGCTCCGTTGAGGTTTTGTTAAACCATGTTCTTAAATTCCACATCCATGATATTCTCCTTCTACCGGGTCCTCGCTTACCTTTGACTTTACCTTGCAATATAGACTGTAGCAGGGAGTAACGGTGCTGATTTCTCATAACGTGTCCCAGATATTGCAATTTTATGTGTTTGAACATAAACACAATCTCTGGTTCCTTCTTCATTTTTCCTAGAACTTCCTTGTTCGTGATCCTTGCTGTCCATGATAATCTCAGCATTCTTCTATAAAGCCACATCTCAAATGCTTCAAGTTTTTTAATAGTGGTGTCTGTAAGCGTCCATGCCTCCGCCCCGTACAACAACACAGAGAAAAGATAGCATCTCAAATGTCTCATTTTTGTATCAAGGGATATGTTGTGACTTTTGAAGATGGCGCTCATTTTGTTAATGACCGTTCTTGCCTTTCCTATGCGGCACTTTATTTCCTGTAAATTGCTCCACTGTTCGTTAATAACATTTTGAATCAGTACCTGTACTCCGAAAAGTGCCTCTCTGGTACCCACTGCGTTAATGAAGCCGAACTGTCTGTCCGATATTTGTTCCTCGCACATCTCATAAATTCTTCCATGGATGACTCTACGAAACAGTTTCAACATGTGGCTCATTAGGCTGATTGTTCGATATTCTTCGCACTTTTTAGCCCCCTGTTTTTTAGGTACCGCTATGAACTCTGATTCTAGCCATTTATCAGGGATGATTCCTGTATTGTATATTTTATTGAAGACAGCCGTGATCCAAATTATTCCTTCTTCCTCCAAGAGTTTTAAAAATTCAGCTTCGATATTATCAGGCCCTACAGCTTTCCTGCTTTTCATCCGTTTTATTGCTTCTTCTACCTCGAATTTAAGTATGTCCGGGCACGTCATCCTCTCTGAAAATGGATGCCTATAATCCGTTCTTTGGTCTTAAAAAAGTGTCTCCAAATATATTCTCCATCTGTCTTTCATCTCTTGGGTGTCAAACTCATTGGGGTCTATGAGTTTCATTTGTGTTCGCTTTTTAAAAGTACCCGTTATTTCTTTTACCTTTTTGTGTACATTAAAATTGACATGCTTGGCTTGTAGCCTTTCTATTTCTTTACATTTCTCTACAGCTTCTTTTTCTTTAGCTTCTCTTATTTTTCTTCTGATGTAAGCCTGGATTTTTTTATACTCATCTTTATTTCCTTTAATTAACCTTCTGCGTTCCATTAAATGAAGGATTTCTGGAGTCATCCAAGATTTCTTCTTTGTTTCTTTGTTTGGTTTTAGCAGATCTTGTTTAGTTTTCTTAATTATTTCTTCGAATTGATTAATTTCTCGTTGGATGTTATTTTCTTCTTTTAGTTGTTTAACTTGGTTGTTAATATATTCCCCCACTTGCTTTTTAACTTCCTGATGTTGCAGGGCTGTCATGTCGTAGTAAGGTCTAGTCTATTACGACATACGGAGCAGAAACTCTCACTCTCACAACAGCACTAAAAAATCGGGTGGCACAAAGGAGCGTGGACAGATCGACTCTCGGCGTGACAAAAAAAGACAAAATAAGGAACCAAGACCTAAGGAAAAGAACAGGTATCACTGATGTCGTCGAACGCATAGCCAAGCTGAAATGGAACTGGGCATGTCACATAGCGAGACTAAAAAACCCAAGATGGACTAGAAAACTAATTAACTGGCGCCCAAGAGAAAACAAACGCAACAGAGGACAACCACCAATACGCTGGATGGACAAGAAATGGCAACAAGATGCACAGAACCGTGAAGAGTGGCGAAAATTGGAGAGATCTAGGTTTAGCAGTGGACAGAAGAGGTTCTATAATGATGATGATCAGTGGGACCATCAAAAATCAGTTTCTTCAGGATATATTTTGGGTATTTATTAGTTTCAGAGATGTTTCATAGCAAGTTTAAGTTTCTGTTTATGAACTTTTCGTCACTAATATGCCTTACCCTATGTTTCACTGCAATTACTGTATTAAACTTTGTGTTGGCTTTTATACCAATCTATCCACGTAATTCCACAATTACAATACTCTTTGTCCTTCATTATAAAATTTTTTTGTCCTTTTCCTTCTCCACAAATTTAACACCTTAAACATTTTCAATATTTTTAATAAATATACACAATTTACTTTAGAGATTGAAAGTGAGTATTCGATATCATTTCTAGGCACAAAACTAATAAGAACTGACCAAAACAAAATAATGATACACACTGGTTTATCGAATAAAAAAATAATTTGGTGTAGGTATTGACCAAAATAATGAAAAATCTAAAAGTGCGAATTTTGTCATAAAATTGAGTTTGTGGGGTAAATATTTGGAATTTTTGCAAATAACTTTTTTCGATATCTCTAACGCGAATCAAAATATACAAAATTTACCCTGTTTGTTGATTCACAGTAGGTCGCGTTTAAAATTTAAATTTCAGTTGAGTATCTTAAAAAATGTGAACCTTTAACCTATATGACTGTTCAAAGCGTCAAATCTGTATTTTTTATCTGTATTATTTATTTGAATCTAAATTTTTTTTTTGAGTTTTTTTCATACAGTGTTAGTCAAAAGTCCATTCCCCTCTCTTATTTTTTAAGCGGTTATTGTTGACTGATTGTTGACTATTGTTGACTAGTGACAGATGACGTTATAGCGTCACTATGACAGATAATTTTAAATGAGACCTTATGGCAAGTGATACCTCGTTTGAAAGGTAATAAAAATACCTATTCATATCAAATAGCCAGTAATAATCATTTTGTTTCAGGTTGATGAATAAATTAAATAAATACTAAAATTGTAGCTTCTCATTTAATTAATAAATAATATTTAACAACCAGTTCCTATAGTAAGTGTTCAAAATGTGTTCCATCTACCTCGTGCCAGTAATGCATCCTATTTCTAAACTCTTGCCGTACTCGTTCAAATTTGTAGGAGGAAATTGCCCTACATTCTTCAACAATTTGTTGTTTCAAAATAACAATATTGTAGGGGACCGTAGCGTAAACTTTAGATTTCAAGTATCCCAACAGAAAAAAATCTAATGGTGTAAGGTCCGGTGACCGAACTGGCCATTCTATCGTACCTCGTCGTCAATCCATTTACCACGAGATTCCTTATCTAGGTATCGTCTTACTGAACCTTATTGAAGTGCAGGAGCACTCTTGTTAAAACGTTATTTCCAAGTGTTCGAATTCATCTGGATCATCCTCCAGAATTTCAAGTATTAACGGTTCAATTGCATTTTGTAACATCTCTAGATACACTTCAACGGTTAAATTAGTAAAAATAGACCCAACTATATGGTTTACCAAAATACCTACTCAAAATTTTTCTTTTTTTAGAAATTGAGTATCTTTTCACGAAAGACGTGAGGATTTGTGTCACTCCAATAACTCTCATTGTGTGGGTTAACATTTCCATGGAGAGAAAAAGTACGTTCGTCACTAAACCATATTTTTTTATGTAATCGGGCTGTTGGTTAATTTTATTGGATATATTTTCACAGAATTCTAGTCTTCGGTCGGGATCATCATCTGAAAGTTTGTGCATATTTTTGAATTTGTATGGATGAAACTTCTTTTTGAAAAATACTTGGTATACTGTCTTTTGACTGATACCATAGATAGGTGCAACTTGGGCTATAGAAGAAGTAGGGTTCACTACCATTTCTAAAATGATGTCAATTTGTTTCTCATCACTAATTGTTGGTCGACCAGATCGTTTGACATCTTGAACACTATCTGTTTGCTTAAACTTCCGAAGAAACTTCCTCAAATAAGCTCTCGATATAGGGCGATCGGAGTACCTCTCATTAAAAAGACGTTCCTCGGCATGGAAATTATTTTAACTTTCACCAATTATTAACACAGCTGCTACTTTGTCGACTACAATATGTACCATTCTGCCTTTATAAAAATTTAAACGTCTCGTTAAACAATAATTAAACTAAATATTAACTAAGAACAACTACCTAAAAACAACTTGACTAAACTTGAATGAACTAAACTAAGCAGAAACAGAAACTAAATTTTCAGGTATAAACACTTTTGCAAACTAAAAACAACTAGAGAATTAAAAACGTCAACTTTTTTGACAAGTAACCAAGCGCTGATGTTAGAATTTTTATTAATTTAATGCCAAGCTAGAAGTTTAGTACTTATTTAATTTATTCGTCAAAATCATCTTAAAAATAATTGTGGTCTCGTATTTAATTGGTAAATATTCTAAGGTTCGCCTCTGGTTAATTGTCAAAAAAGTTGACGTTGACGTAAAAATAATTGGAAAATTGAAAAACGTCAACTTTTTGACAAGTTACCATTAAATGCGAAACTACAGTATATAGCACTTATTTAATATATTCATCAAAATGAGCTTAAACCCAAATAAAATTAGTATGGTTGAATAGGTATTTTAATACCTTTCACATGAGGTATCACTTGTCATAAGGTCCTATTTTAAATTATCTGTCACAGTGACGCTGTAACGTCATCTGTCACTATTAAGTCACTTGTTATGACTAGTTAAGAAGTCTACGTCTGTTTATTACCTTCCTCCAAATTTCACTATTATAAGTATAATCGTTCAAAAGATACGAGTGGGAACGGACTTTTGGCAGCACTGTATATTTTTTATCGTCAACTGAAGTAACTAAATATTAATCTAAACTGTTAGACAGAGATATTAGTTCAGGTATGAAGATTTATAATTTTTATCCACGTCACGTCAATTCATCTAGGCAGAAATCCTTTCGTGAAAACGATTTCCGAATACTAAAGAAAATTGTGAGGAACCTACAAAAATAATACCCTAAGCTCCTTCCGTTGTTTCTTTGTTCAGTACCTGCACTTTCTATAAACTTAATTTAGATGTGTACATCTACATGTAATATCAAAAATACACTCTCTACTAAGGTGTGGTAAATTTTTTTAATCATAGTAACACGTATATTTTGGAGATTACATATTGTCAGTAACCTTGGCAGTTTAATAATCATATTTATTTCGTTGCATCATCCGTCATATTAGTTTATTTCAAAAATGAGAGTTGTAAAGACCTACGTAACCTACCATTTAGACACTAAGTGATATGCCGTAAGTTGGAAGCCACTTGTAATTCAATATTATATTTCGGTATATTATATCAGTAGTTGCTATAATTGATTTTACCAATCTCAGACCGTTTAGATGACTAATGAAATAGTAAATGCTGTTTATCTATAAAGTTTTCTAGCGACTGATATTAACAAATTAAATAAAATTATACAAACAATACTATAATAAATAACTAAAAGCACCATAGAAAAAAATTTGTAGCGATCAAAAAAATATAGTGCGAAACAATGAAATTTTAACAAACAGCCAAACAGAAAATTTAGAAAGAATAAATCAGTAATCCTTAGCGCCACATAAATCCGCCAATTGAAAATAAATTCCAGAAGAGAAATCCAAAAGAAAAGGGAGCAAAAAGCAATTAAAAAACTAAGAGACAAAAATTCTTTATTATATCATGGCTCCATCCAATTGTTTTTCATTAATGGCGTTATCACTCTTCGTGATTCGAGACTTCCCAACTGGGCTTTCCCAAAATCCCAAATAACCGTCGTTCCTGCGTCTCATATCTGCCCATGCCCATCTTAGTCTATTGATCTTTATATATCTCAATAGGTTTTCCTTTCCTAAAAAGGACTCTAATTCGTTGTTGTGTTTGCGCCTCCATTCGTCTGCCACGCTATCTATGCAAGAGCCATTACTCGAAGAATTTTCATTCCCATACCAGCAATTTATTTACTTCTTTTTTTTTGTTAGCATCCAGGTTTCGCTTCCATAACCGACTGCTGGTCGTGTTATGGTTTTGTATATTTGGATTTGAAAATATCAAATATATCAAATGAAGAACACGAAATTAACATCCTATGCGATGCAAAGAGATGCATTGTGGAAAAAAAATCGATCTACAATGACTTTTACATAAATTTAATCGAACAACCAAACATCATCAAAAATACCTCTGCCACTGGTGCCAGTGCGCGAATTCGTCGTGTCAATATTTCTCACAGATATTCATAATAATTTAAGGGTAATGCTGATCTCTTCTAATTATTTATTCAAAATCCTAGGACTGTGTGGACACAAATTATCGCTATTTAAAGTGTAATTGGATACAACTAATGGTACTTCGCGATTTAAAAAAATACGCTACACAACAAGGGACTGTAAAGCCACAAATTGGGCTGCTAAATGTCAACAGGAACCCTGAAAACCAACAGATAAGATATAGCAGAGACAGGAAGGTTATATTGATAGGATCTATATAAAGATGATCAACGCCAGGAATTTGTTCACCAAATCCCTCAAGAAATCGAAGAAGAACCTAATATATATCATCATCATCATCATCGTCATTAATGGCGCTATAACTATTCGTGAGCCTTTTCTGCGTTTGCTATTGCCCTCCATGTTTGTCGGTCCTGTGTCAGTAATTCCCATTGCCGCACACTTCTTTGACTGCATCTTTCCACCTTTTTCTAGGCCGCCCTACATACCTTCTTCCATCTGGCCTTTCCCAGAACACATTGTTTATAAGGCGATTGTCGTTACTGCGTATCACATGCCCTGCCCATCTGAGTCTATTGGCCTTTATATATCTGACTAGATTTTCTAATATACCTGGGACTAAAATATGACTGGCGATTAGTAAACTCAATTATATCAAAGCACCAGGTCTAGATATGATAAAAGCATAAATGCTCAAAGGCACAGAAAAAAACGGCTAGCAGGAAAATACCAGCCTGGTTTCAGAGGTGGTAAATAGATCATTCATCCGATTGGAACTCTGAAACAAATTTTGGAAAAAACACTTGAATATGGCATTAATACTCATTACATATCTATAGACTACAAAGCAGTCTGCTACTCTGTGAATAGAAGAGAAATATTTAAAGCAATGAAAGAGCTAGGAATATCAAATCAGTTGGTAAATTTAACAAAACTAATTTTTGAAAAAGTTGAATGTAGAGTACGATTTCAGGGAGAACTATCAGAACCTTTTAAAACAAATAATGGGCTGCGCCAGGGAGATCCTCTCTCCTGTATACTATTCAATCTGGCTCTGGAAAAAGTCATACGTGTGTCACAAATCTCAACCACTGGTTCAATACATAATTTTTTTAAAGCCCTTTTCACTATTCGGATTGCCGAATATATGCCTCTCCTAATTCTCGCCATTCGTCCCTGTTGCTTGTAAGACGTTTCCACATTGGCCCTACAAATCTTTTATTTTAATATCGTCGCTTTATTGCATTTGCGGTCTTTCTCGTGGTCTTTTGGTTTCATGTGGCCGCCATTCCCGATTTCTTTATTCCATCGGCCATCCGTAAGACGTTCGTTATGTTCAACCCATTTCCATTTCAGTTTAGCTGCCTGTTCGACAGCATCTTTTACTTTTGTTCAATATATAATAGCTCAGTGCAAATCCTGGCTTATGCTGATGATATCAATATTATTGGAAGAACGGAAACGCTATACGAGAGGCGTATGTAGCATTAAAATAATCAGCTACAAAATGGTATCAATAATAAACACCAACAAAACGAAATATATGAAATAAGCTCGCAACCACAAATCCTATGACCACTTGTTGTATACCTGGGAGCGCTCCTAACACTGAAAATATTACTACTGCAGAGATAAACCGCAGAATTTGCACGGCCAACAGAACAGATGCTATTTTGGGCTCAATATCCTTCTTAAATTCACAATTATATCGAGAAATACTAAAATAAAACTGTACAAAACAATAATATGCTCAGTCCTAACATAATGTTTAGATACCAGGATTCTAACAAAAAATAATGAAAGCATGTTAGGATGTTTCGAAAGAAAAGTACGAGTAAGGCGAATCTATGGAGCAGTGAATGACAATGGAGTGTGGAGAAGACGATACAACTTAAAAAATATTAAGATAGGGCGTCTGTGGTGGATAGGGCGGAAATGTAATGCGGATGGTACAAGATGTTCTTCTTCTTCTTCAGATGCAAATCCACTAATGGATGTTAGCGATCACATTTTCCATTAACTCTCTATTTCTTGCAATATGTATCAGATATTGTATGTCGTTAATCCCTGTCCATTGCCTTATGTTTCGTGTACAAGATGTCCCAGTTATAAAAAAGCCCCTTGATAGACCCATTGGTCAGAAAAAAAAAGAAAGAACCATGACTCAGAAACCCAGAAAAGTTTCGTGATAAGATCGATGAAGACATGAGAAATATGGGAATACGTGCTTGGCGGAGAAAGGCGATGGATAGGGACGACTGGAGACAAATAGTTGGGGAGGCTGGGACCCTCCCCAGGAGGCAGGGTTGTAAAGCTAGAATGATGATGATAATAAAATACCCCAAGAGCAAACTATATTTACCAAAGGTAGAAGTACTTGAGAACATCTTCTGAACATAAGATAAATAATAAAAAAATCTAGGGAATTCAATATCCCACTATACATTTTATTTATAGATTATCACTATGCGTTCGACAGGATCAAATGACAACACTTATGGCAGATACTAAAAAAAGTAGGCATACCACAACGCAGTTATAGTGCTTGAGACACTGTTAAACGAATTCCACTCAGAAGAACGTGTTAGCTAAGGATGTTCACTGTTCCCACAATTATTATTGTGGGATAAATTATAGAAGGACTCTCAAATATTCCCAGTACTGACATACGTATGTAAATCTTGGACCCTAAGACAAGCGGAAAGAAGAAAGATAGTCGCTACTGAAATATTCTGTAGGAGAAGAATGTTACAAATTTCGTGGATAGTCCACAGGACAAATAATTCAATTAATATAAGCTAAAGGTCAGTAAATGGTTCTCCAGGAAAGTCCATCTCCAAAAATTAAAATACTTTAAACATAAGAGCAGATGCAGAAAACATGGAGATACTTATTGTTATATAAGAAAAGGTAGAAGGCCGAAGGTAGAAAGATAGAGATCTTTGGAGACGGACAATACGCGACATCACAATGTCCACTACCCTCCCTCCGGGGAATCAGTACTGAAGAGAGGGATGGCAGTTCGATTACTCCGTATCTCAAGCTAGGAGTCTTATGACTCAAGAGATAAGGAAGAACGAAGGAATGAGGAGTAACGCCTCGATAAAAACGTGGAGTCATCTCGCCCAGCTTTTAGTATTCTATGAACTCCCCATATCCAGGGTTACGGAAGAAGTCCACAACGGCGATAAAGGTATCTAAAGGAAAGTGGCATCTCTCCACCATTCTTGTGATGGTAAAGAAACCAAATAATTGCCCAGCTGCTCTTTCAGAACAAGAGTAAGTGCACACTTTTGTGTTGGGGTTAAGAAATTGGCACCAAAAGCAGAAGATCCATAAACCTAGACAAATACATAAGGATGTAAAGGCAAGGCAAGACCACTACATTAAAGATACCTATTTACCTATGGATATCCCTTGTCAATTATTACGGCTGTGACCAATGACAATACAATATATACTGATCGTGGATATCGAAGAATAAGATCCGTTACGCTGGAAATGTAAAGAGGGAACGTCCTCGATATCTTTTGAAATGTTGCATTAAAAAATCTTTCTTCTTGTTTTCTTCAGATTCTTTTACGATGATTTGTCGACCTTAAACAAAATATGGACTCATTCGAGAAGAAGAACACGTGCTCCAGTATAGGCAAGTGCAGCAAGTCAAGCTTCCCAAGATGGGTCAAGAATTCCTTGCTGAAAGGCGGAGCAAAGAAATCTGGAGGACAACGAAATTGTGGCTTAAGCGTGTAAGTTTTACAAAAAATTCAAACAATAACCTAGAAACGAGCAATGTATATATTATAACTGAGAGACACCTAAATATTAATGTCTCGTTTTCTGTTGAGTTTCCATTAACAAACTCAATTTTCATTAAACCAGAGCTATAATTCTGTGATTATCCTTATTACCAATATCCAATATTATTGAACAGTCCTTGTATGTTTGTAAAATAATGAATACTTCAAAGTCGTCATGAAAAAAATATTTCTTATCGCACAAAGTATCGTGAGGCGCTACTGGTGGGTGGTGGCTAGCCATCTAGAATCAAAAAGGCGCTTAGCCTTTCAGAAAACTCTTGTCGGTGCAGTGACAGCAGACATTTTAAGTTTCTACTCAAAGAGCCACTTCCGATTTTATACTTTCCTACTTTTATTTGTGATAATGCTGCTTTTAATGTGGAATTTATTGCTTTATTTGGCGCTTATAATCTTGCATTTGCAGATTTCTTTTGAATATTTGATAGAAACAAAGAAACAAGTATTACGTACTTGATGATTTTACACAGCATTTTAATACATCTGAGAACATTTTTTATATAAGGTTATTCATATATTGAACTGTATAACTGAAA
Organism: Diabrotica balteata; assembly: GCA_918026665.1. Lineage (NCBI taxonomy): Eukaryota > Metazoa > Arthropoda > Insecta > Coleoptera > Chrysomelidae > Diabrotica > Diabrotica balteata. The sequence goes on along the minus strand of OU898285.1, from coordinate 56,575,929 downwards.
TAAAATTAATAATTTTTATTTCGTTATAATTCCTGCTGTGATATAAAGATTGGTCAAAAAGTAAACTTTAAGTTAAACTTTGTGGTGAGTATAATAGTACTATGCTCTGGTATTATATTGTTCAACAGGGCAACATTTTTAATAACATCATCATCATCAACCTGTATGCGTCCACTGCTGGACATAGGTCTACCTCAGCTCTTTCCAAATGTCTCTGTCTGGTGTGGCTTGCATCCAGTTATTGCTTACACGCTTCAGGTCGTCAGTCCATCTTGTTGGGCGTCCTCTACTCCGCATTGCTTCTTGCATGGTCTCCACTCCAAAATACGTTTTGTCCATCGGTTATCTGATAATCTGGCGGCATATCCTGCCCAATTCCATTTTGATTGATTTTTTCGATAGCGTCTGATGTTTTTGTTCTACGACGGATGTCCTCGTTTGGGATTCGGTCTTTCAGAGAGACACCTAACATCTGGCGCTCCATAGCCATCTGAGTCACGCGTATCTTATTTACTACCTTTTTTGTGAGTGTTAATGTTTCCGCTCCATAAGTGGGTAAAGGAAAGACACATTGGTCAAAGATCTTTTTTTTGAGGCATATGAGTAGATCCGATTTAAATACATAGTTTAATTTACCAAACGCTGTCTAGGCTAGTCCTACGCCACGTGGTAGCTCACATGTCTGGTTATCTCTGCCCAACCGAATTTCATGTCTTAGGTACTTATACGATGTAGTCTGCATAATATAACTTCCATCAACGGCAATATTTCGATTTAGCACCAGATTAGTCATTATTTCCGTCTTGTTCATATTACTCTTTAGTCCGACCTCCAAGGAAGCGTGATATCATTTTACACTATCATGCGTGATATAACGCTATTATTGCTTCGGCTATAAGGACGATGTCATCTGCAAATCTCAAACGACTGAGCTTCTCCTAATTTATATTGATACTATGCTCGTTCAGACGTGCCTTCTTACAAGTATGTTCTAAAAGCTGTGAATAGTTTAGGAGAGATTGTGTCTCTTTGCCGTACCTACTCCTTCCTCTCTGTATACAGAATTTATTTGTTTCATGTTCAGATTCTTTTTCTTTGAGTGCCTCTCCTATCGGAGATTGGATATCATTAAGGCGATTATAATTTTATTAACTGCTGTTTTGAATAATTTGTTAGTGGTACAGCCAAACCACCCTCTTAAATTTCTCATCTAGGGCATTCTTCTACGGCCTGGATTTCTGCGTCCTTGGATCTTTCCTTGCATTATATTTTGTAGGAACGTGTACTTTTGTCCTCTCATCAGGTGGCCTAAGTATTCAAGTTTTCTCTTTTTTATATTCATAATAACTTCTGGATCGTTATTTATTCTGCGTATTACCTCTTCATTTGTAATTCTATCCACCCAACTTATTCTTAGTATACGGCGGTAGCACCACATCTCAAAGCTTTCAAGATTTTTAATATTTCTCTGTTTAAGAGTCCATGCCTCAACACCGTAAAGCAAAGTACTGAATACATAGCATTTTAACATGCTAGTTCGTATATGAATACTAATATCACGATTACAAAATAATTTTTTCATTTTTATAAAGGTAGACCTGGCAATTTCAATACGTCTTTTTATCTCGTGATTTTGGTCACCTGTTTTATTAATGAGGATTTCCAAGTATTTATATTCGCTTACTTTTTCAAATTGGGTACCGTTTATTGTGATACTGGTGTCATGAATTGGATTCTTACTGAAGGTCATATATTTGTTTTTTTTTTACGTTCATGCTTATGCTGTAGTTATTACATATCTCATTCATACTTTTAACTAGATGTTGTAGATCTTCTACTGTTCTTGCCATTATCACAGTATCGTCAGCATATCGAATGTTATTGATAACTTCTCCATTGACTATTATCCCTTCGTTTGCATGTGAGAGAGCTTCTAGGCATATTTGTTCGCTGCAGATATTAAACAAAAGCGGTGACAATATACAACCCTGTTGTACTCCTCTACGTATTTCTATTTCGTCCGATGTTTGGTCTTCTACCTTTATATTAGCTCGCTGATTCCAGTACAGATTTAATATTATTTGCATGTCTCTGGTGTCGATGTTCTTACCTTCCAGGATTTCTTTGAGTTGATTGTAGCGTACTTTGTCAAAGGCCTTTTCAAAGTCTATAAAGCAGGCATGCACCTCTTGGTTAACATCTAGACATCTCTGTGTTAGGACATTTAAGGCAAAGAGAGCTTCTCTTGTACCTAATCCTTTTCTGAATCCCATCTGTGTATCGTTAATATCGATATTTACTTTTGATAGATTCGGTTGTGGATGACTCTAAGAAATATTTTAAGCAGATTACTCATCAAGGAGATTGTTCGATGATCTGAACATTGCATTGCCTTAGTTTTCTTCGGTATGGTGACAAACGTAGACAGCAACCATTCTTAAGGTATTATACCAGTACTGTATGTTGTATTGAATAGATGTAATATTGTGTGTATCATTTAAAAGCTTCAACAGTTTTGCAGGAATTTCATCAGGTCCATTTGCTTTTCCATTTTTAGCGTTTTTTATTGCGTATTCTACTTCTTCTTTCAATGTGTCTGGCCCAGTTACATTGATTATCTGAGTTAAGTTGTTTCTATCGTCTTCAAATAATTCATTCAGGTATTCTGTCCATCTTTTTATTTTATTCTCTAGATTTAAATAAAATTTCCATCTTTGTCTTTAAGTTTACCTATTTGGCATTTCTTTATGCTTCCTGCTATCTCTTTTACTTTTTTGTGTATATTGAACGCATCGTACTTTTTCTCATGGGTTTCCATTTCTTCACACTGTTCTTTAATCCACTCCTCTTTGGCTTCTTTTATTCTCTTTTTTATGTGTTTATTTATTTCGTCGTATTTGTCTGGGTAATTCTCCATATTTCTTCTTTGTTTCATCAAGTCTAGTATATCTTGTGTCATCCACCCCTTATTCTTTGTTGTTGTTTTTGTAAGACGTTTCTTTGCTGCTGTTTATATAGCTGTATTTATGTACTTTAATTTTTGGTTAACGTTATTTGTATCATTAATTTGTTGCTGCACTGAACGGAGGTTTTCAATTATTTCTTCTCCTGTTTCTTGTCGTATATTTTTGTTTCTAAGTTTATTTAAATCTAGTGCGTTTCTGTGTGGTCTTCTAATCTTGTTTGGTCTCGCCTTCGTCACAGTAACTACCGGGTTATGATCTGAGCCTATATCAGCTCCTGGGTACGTCTTAGTACATTTAACAGCATTACGAGACCTCCTTGCTATCATAATGTAGTCTATTTGATTTCTCACTATTTTTTCTTTGGTATGTTGTGTAAATGTCCATGTATATATCCGTCGAGGAGATAATAAATCTATGGCATTTTGGTAGATATATTTGATTATGTTGTGTGTAGCGATGGTCTATTCGGCATTCTGTCAATGCTTGTAACATTTTCTGATGGCTTATGGAATCGAATGCTTTCTCGTAGTCGACAAATATCAGTGTCAATGGTTTGTTGTATTCTGCAGACTTCTCTATCAGGTTCTTTATCACTAGTAAGTGGTCTTTATTGCTATATCCCGATTTAATAACATAGTTTGCAACAATTATATCGGGAATAGGTATGCATCCCTTATTAATCACTTTTTTGGAAGTAGTCTGTTATATACTGGTCGTACTACAGCCAATTGGCTTGGTGTACATCTTCTATTCATTCATGATGACCATTTCAAAATTCAGAAACCCTGTTTCACCTTAGAACCTACAGGTCTAGCGGATGGGTACCATATTTTTTGGAGTCACTAGTCTCCAAAAGACATCGGTTCAGACCATAACCCCATAGTAGTCACATTACGAACCAAATTGAAACTGGTTGGAAACCCACACAAAGTAGAATTGATATTAAGAGATTAAGGGAACCACAAACAAAGGAACAAACTGAAAAAACTCTTACTGAAAATCTACGTAATGCCCGAGAACTGAATAAAAGTAGCTAAACCATTGATCAGAAATGGGAAAATATAAAAGTAGCAATAATTAAAACAGCTAATGAAAACTTAAAACCTAAGAATAGAAAACATAAAGACTGGATGACTGAAGAAATACTACTATTAATTAATTAACAGGAATGAGAAAAATACTTCAAACTAGGCAACTAAGAGATGAAAATGGTGCACTTATAACAGATATAAACCAAAAATACAGAGATAGGCACAATCTATAGCACAACTTTTTGAAGATAAAGAGAGAACAGAAGCGCCAAAAGAATTTAAGGATGATACTGGGCCTGACATTATACGAGAAGAAATTGAATATGCAATAAAACAAGCTAAAGGTGGTAACTTTCTCGGGCCTGATGAAGTTCCTATCGAATTACTCAAAATTGAAATTGTGAATACTGAATCTATTGACCTTCTTTTGGATCTATTCAATACCATACAGAATAGGTATAATACCTAAAGAATGGCTTTAATCAACACTCATACTGCTTCCCAAAAAAGCCAATGCAAAGGAGTGCAATGAACATCGCACCATAGCTTAATGAGTCATGTCATGAAATTGTTTTTAAAAGTAATTCACAATAGAATACATAAGAAATTAGATGAAGGCATAAGTAATACATAAATGGGATTTTGGGAAAGGACTGAGAACACGAGATGCACTGTTTGCAGTAAGTGTTCTTTCGCAGAGATGCTTAGATATTAATCAGGAAGTATATGCCTGTTTCATTGATTTTAAGAAGCCATTTGACAGAGCAGAGCATAATCGGCTTAAAGAAATTTTATTAAATAAAAACATAGACAGTAGAGACATTAGAATCATATGTAACCTCTATTGGAACCAAACAGCAAAAGTGAAAGTTGAAAATGAACTAACAGAGGATATCCAAATTCGCCGTAGGGTCAGCCAAGGGTGTATTTTATTACCCTTGTTATTCAATTTATACAGTAAAGCCATCTCAGAATTGAAATGGTCACTAGAAATTGCACGGTCACCTTTTAATAGAATGAGAAAATTTTTTGTAATCGCGATATCAATATATCGCTCCGGATAAGAATGCTTCGATGTTATATTTTCTCTACCCTTTTGTATGGGGTTGAAGCTTGGACAGCTTGGACAAAAAAACCAACATAAAAACTTAGAAGTACAAGCAAAGTACGAACAAGTTCTCGAACAACTAGGAAAACAATGCGAAGTTTTAAATTCCATAAAAATCAGGAAATTGAAATACTTGGGACACATCATGAGAAGTGAAAAATACGAACCACTAAGGAATATAATGCAGGGTAAAATCAAAGGCAGAAGAAGCGTAGGAAGACGTAAAATCTCGTGGCTAAGCAGTCTCCGTGAATGGTTTGGGTGCAGTTCAATTGAACTATTCAGGCGCGTAACCAACAAAATTATAATTGCCAGAATGATTTCCAATCGCCGATAGGAGTGGAACTTGAAGAAGAAGAATTACTTTTTCTCAATAAAAATAGTTTATGATTATCTTTTGTATCAAATTGTATTATAAACTATTTTGACACAATTAACTATGATCACTTACTCAAATTTGCAATAATCATGTAACCCAGTTTTAATTGTTTTTCATGCCAAAACGGAAAATATTGAAATAAGTGAATTTTCTCTGATAACGAAATACAAAAAGCTAGTTATCACAGAACAACATGCCAGTGGCCCACACCATTGTTGCAGAACAGGGTCTAGTCAAGGATTCTTTGTATCATCCCAGATTATCTCTAATACGTCTAGAAATAATAGAAGACTAGCTTCTAAGTTGCTGCTCAAGACATCATCACGCCATTGTAAAGCTCTATAGCCATTACATTAACTTATAGAATTGTATGTTTTAATTGTCAATGACTGCATTCTTAAAAAAAAAACGTAAAAAATATTAAAATATTAAAAGAACAGAAAGATATCTGATTTACCTTAGGAAACTAATCGATGCATGTATTACATATATATGTAACTTCCTGCGTTATACAATTCTTAGTGATATTTTTCATTGATCGTATAAAGATAAAAATAACGGTAGTGTTCGTTCTTTTCAAGGTAAAAATTATGTAAATGAAAGAAATAATAACGGTCCATCTGTTATATCCGGAAACAAATAGAAAAAACCTTCAATTAACAATTCTAATTGGTCCAATGAAAAATAGAAATGTAGGAATATCGACTTTTTATAGTTATAACTTTTAGGCTGGTTAAAAGCCGTCTCCCTACGAACGTTGGGAATGATAACTACTATTTTTATTCTTGAAATTGCTTTCGAAACAAATAAATCGATTTGCAATGATACCAATCATGCAGATTCTTCAACCAAGAAGTTTATCTTTAGTCTAAAGATCTTTCCCTGTATTATGAGTACCGACATTTCATATTTTGGCTGTCTCATCACGAGGCTTAGGTATTCCAGTTTTCGTGTTTGTGTAATGGTGATTCGTTCGGTTTCTTTTGCAACCCTCTTCAGCACGGTTTTATTTGTAATTCTATAAGTTAAGGATATATTTAGTATTCTATTATAAAACCAGAGTTCGAAAAACACATTTTTAAAGTATCCATGTCTCAGCTCCATAATATTGAATATATATATATATATATATATATATATATATATATATATATATATATATATATTGTTATGATATGTAAAATCAAGAAAATATCGGTTTGTTTAAAAATATTTCAAAGTTCAAATAATTAAAATAATTCAGAAGAATGAAAGTCCTTTTATATTTGGATTGCCTATATTGAACAAAACGTAAGCTATGCATAAATTATTTTCTTTGTTAAAATATATTTGAGTGACGTGAGCGCACTTAAGACAATTGAACCGGGTTTTCCAAATACATTAGTGCAGTGATTAGGACAATAGAATAGAATTTAGAAAGATGTTTTTGTTTCTTTAGAATTGGTAGGAAAAGATTTTGTAAATAAGTTTTAGGAAATTTTATAATTGTAGATAAAAATTTGGGTGTTATCGAAATGAAGAAATGGGAGATGTATGACGCGTTTTGATTGGATGAGATTGGAAAAGGTGGGAGGTTTGGTTTGAGAATGAGACGTTAGTTAGTTTTGGAAGAAAAATTGATAGTCAGTTGGTTTCCAAGGGTGCAAGGCGAACGGCCGTTGTTCTCGGGTAGTTTCCCAGAGGTAGCAAGCAGTAGCAGTGAAAGTTTGTGAGTTTTCGTGTAGTTAGTGTATCTGACAAAAGCTGATCCAGTAAAAGATTGTAAGTTATGTTTTCTACTTATATTCCAAGAGTCACTGTTCAGGCCAACGAGAGATTCAGTTTATCGTAAAGAAAAGATATTCCAAGAGTCATTTTTCACTCAGGCCAACGAGAGATTCAATTTATTGAGAAAAGAAGAAGCTAGCAAAATTTGAACGATTCGTGCATTTGAAGGAGATCATTAAGGACGATAAACTTGCAATAATTTGTTGTAAGATTGCTGATGACCTAGGGAGCTGTTAAGAATAGATAGTGTAGACTACAAAGAACAAGGATTTGGACCACTCATCATCCTAGAGAGATAGTTTTGTTTTTCTGCAGTTTTTCTTTCATTGATAACACAATTTTTTACACATACTTTGGAAAAGATATAAATATTTTGATTAGAAGATTTAGAATAATAATTGGGATTTTGAGGTTTTTTTTTACTAATATTGTTTGTACCATTAATTTTGAAGGTTCACGTACGTAGAACAAAATTTTGAGAATCATTATATGAGATTTTGTTTATTGAAAATTTTTGAGTGTGAATTTTATTTCATTATTTTATTTCAATATATAATGTTAGATCCTATATGTTTTTTATTATTCCGGTATTCTTTGGACCTTACCTTTCACATGTAATAGCATAGATATTGTAGCACGAATAGAACCCTAAGATAAGAGAATTATAAAGTGTGATAGAAGCATAGTCATATCATTTAAATAATTTTAATTAATTAATTAATTAATTAGCTAATTAATTGTTTGGCGCACTAAGACTTTAAATATCATAATAATATATATATATATATATATATATATATATATATAATATATATATATATATATATATATATAGCATCCATTGGTGCATACTTTATTTTCAAATTTTGGTTCCTGCACGTTAGGAGTGGCGTCATTCGTATAAATGCTGATCTGGCAATCTCTATTCGTCTGTTTATTTCTAAAGTATAATCATTTATTTCATTGATTGTTTCAGTGGTTTATTAGTTGTTTTAGATCTTCTATGGTCGTTAATAAATTTTCCGTTAATGATAATTCCCATTTTAATATAGTGTGAGTAAACTTTTAAATACTTCTTCAGAATACAAGTTAAATAAAAACAGCGTTAAAACTAATGCCTGTTCTGCAAATCTGGTTCTGGTCCCAATACATGGTTTAATTTGATTGTTAATGTTTTTATTATTAAATATTGATATTTTTTTCATGTTTTACTTTTTTGAAAGCTTTTTCTTAGTCCATAAAGTACAAGTGAAGATCAACATTTACATCACGACATCGTTGCAGCGGTATTTTTATGCCAAATAGTCCTTCTCGTCTTAATATTTAAATCCGAAACCCGAACTACGTCTCACTAATCTCCTCTTCCAGATTTAAGCAGTAGTTTTAAAGTGTCACTAATAAGGTTCAGTGTGGTTAGATCATTCTTTTTCTGTTTGTTCTAGACTATACACCCGTATTAAAAATTTTCAAAATACGTGTCCATGCGTTTTACCTACATAAATAGAAACGTTAATTCTGTCAGATTTCAAATATGGCAACAACTGAAATATGACATCCGACGATATATGACAGTTGACATTTATGACTTTTTTGTTTGTAAAAAAATATGTGTAAAATATATTGTTTGGACAAATTATTTGAAACCTCTTTTTGTTAGATAATTTAGTCAACCTAACGATAAATTTTGTATGCCGCTTCTGCGTTCATGGCCATGCGGCCAATTATAAGAGATTGATTTGAGAGTTTTTTCAACATCGAAGTGAAGACTGATCCCCGCAGATGAGCGATGCAGAACAATTTCCAATTAACTCTTTCTCATAATCTGCCCATCTTCCCCGCTAATTAAGCATCCAAATTGCCTTGTGCATACGTTCTAACCCCCCAATTAATGAGTGGCAGGATTATAACCGACTACGTTCAGCAGCGCGTTCTCTAGAGTGTTTTGAAAATCAATAGGCTATTGTTAAGACAATTATATTCAATATTCTAGGTGCTAATTCCTGGAGGGTTAAACTCTACTCAAACAAAAGCATTTTTATTTTATTTTAACATTTTAATCATTCTACAACTTAATTATTTGGCGGTACAATTTAAACAATTTTTAAATATTATAAAAAAATATTCTACAAAATCCGTTAAATAATTTCGTAGCTATATAACAATATATACGAGCATTTGTCTTTTACCCATCGTTTAAACTTTTCAACGTTGTTATCGTTCCGTTCTTTCACAGATAGCTGTAGTTTCTTTCCTTGGGTGCGTAAGCAAAGGACTGGTCATGATGGTAAAAGAAATAGTCACAAACGTGGTAATTGAGGTGATCAAAAATGTAAAAATAATACTGAAGTAAGGTACGAAGCTAAGGAATACCTGAATACCTGAATAGACTATTGGAACAAATGCAAACGTGCTGAACGAACTAATAAACAGATATGAAATAGATCTCGTATCATTACAAGAACCATCAACATCAATTTTCAGGGATACGACATCTACAGGAATGACACCGAACGAACCAGAGCAAATTCAAGAATAACTGATATAAAAAAAAGGAATAAATCACTTATTACAACAGACGCCAGCACTAAACACTATGGAAGCAAAACAATAAAAGTTGAGACAAGAACAAGACAAATATGAGACAAGATAAAATAAGGATCACTTCAGTATATGTTTACTTCAACAGATCCTTAAACAACGACAACCTGGATGCATGCCTGAATAACATGGAAAAAATCCATAGAATAACCGGTCATAATAATAGGATACCTAAACGACAGATCCCCTAACTGGAATGATAGAGCTACAAACATAAATGGAAGAATATTAAATAATTATCTAGTGAACAACGAAGACACCATGGTAATTAGGCCCATTTCAGGAAATACTCTACCGAACCCATTTGAATATAGTAATGGCGAAAAAACTAAGACTACAAACAGAGATCTGAACCTTAAACGAAGGATCAGGAGGTCACAATCCCATACTCCTAAAAGTAGGCACATGGGCAGAAGATAACTTAATAACAAGGAAAAGAAAGAACATAAAGTGGTCAACCTTCAAAGGACTAGTGGGCATTAACATCATATATAAGAAGCACCAAGAAATACCACCACTGAAGAAGAATATGAAATTTACAAGGCAAGATTTAGAGACATTAATCAGGAAATAAACGAAAAGTTAAGAGAAAAGAACAGAGCCAAAAACAGAGCCAGAAGAACAAGAAATCGGGAAAACAAAAATAGGGCAATTCGACTGAATCATCAAGTCAAACAGGTACTATTTCTAGAAATGAGGACCCATTCTAGAAATATGGAGAAGCTCCAAAGATCTTAACGACAGAAACCCCATTCCACCACTACTCGAAGAAAACGGAATTGTCTACTCTGTGGAAGAGAAGGACTTTTGAGAAGAAAAGATAGTATACACTAAATTATCACCACAACGAAGATATACTTATAGTTTATTAAAGAAGTCTCTATTAAAGAAGAGAAACAGAACTAGAAACTCCCGAAGAACAAGAAGAAATAATAAATCCTACATCAGTCCGACAAATAAGTGAACTAATTAAAAAAGGTTTACCAAGGAAAACACCTGGTCGAGATGAAATCACTAAAAGGACTCTGAAGTATCTTTCAGCGAAAGCAATTATTATATATTTAACAAACATAACAAACGCAATATTAATATAAAGTTACAGGCCGACTAGCTTACTTTCAGCAATCAGCAAGATAGTACAGCGAGTCATCTAAACCAGACTCCAATCAGAGACAAATTGGCTAGGATTAATTTCAGAAGCACAATTCGGATTCACAGATCAACATTCCAGCGAACTATAAGTACTCAGACTTACAGAGCAGCAGAATTCAACGAAAAGCAATCCTGGAAGGAGCAACCTTCCTGGATGTAAGCAAAGCTTTCGACATAGTGTGCCATGAACGCTTAATATGAGGGAGAGAAAATGAAAGATTACGGACACAGCGGAGAGATTATGACGAAACTCATCTCCTTGTACCTAACCGACCTGAGGTTCATGGTCCAGATAAAACCAGATCTATCTCAGTAGGGAACCTCGGAAGCTGAAGTACTATAGGAGGCGTTCTAATGGAAAACAGCAAAAATCCAAAGAAAACCCAAACATTTATCTTCAAAAAGACTAAAGTTAACCCAAAAGAACAGCTAACAGTGAAAGATAAACACATCGAATAGCAGAACGAAGCTAAACACCTAGAATTTATAATGGACCAAGGAGTCCCGAAAATAGCAATTACCAGAGACGCAATAAGAGGAATTACGGAAAGAAAAAGCAAATTGGCTACGAAAGCAAAATAAGGACTAATAAATAGCATATTACTACCAATATTTAAAAGACGATACCAGCAGCACGCACCTGCCTTAGACAAGCTGCAAATGATCTTTGTTGAAGCTTGGATTAGTTGTTTTTGATTACCTCGTCATAGACAACTGGAACATCCTCCTCAACAGAATATGAATATGTACAGTATAATTTTTTAAGTTCCGAAGAACATGTCCCAAAGTTTAGAATACGTGTAAATAATATATCTACGCCTATGGTGGTTTTAAGAGTGTTGTTGATAATTATTCTAGAGCGTTTTTAAACGAAAATGATAAAAAATTTGAATCGTTTTTGTATGATTTTGGTCACATTCAGCTGATTAGCGTATTTACACATTAGTTCAGTCTTGATTTAAATTTGAATTGAGCCATTTAAAATTGACTAGAAAATCTATCCAAAAACCTATCTAATTTTAACAGATTTAGAGTAATTGTTTGTTAGAACAGGGCTTTAGTCAAAGTTATATCGCGAATATTGTTATGTTATTTAGAGTGCTGTATTAAAAATTAAAAAAAAAATCCAAGATACAAATGACGTCAAGGATCGCCCCAGAACTGGTAGAAGTCAATATACAACAGCAGCATAAGACCGGCAAATAACATTGATAGCTCGTAGAAATCGTCTGGAATCTACAAGTGAAATCCAGAGAAATTTCTAGGCTTCAAGGACTGAATATTTCACGGCAAACAATAACACGCAGACTAAATATGGTGAATTTGTATCGTAGAAGACCGCTACGTGTTCCTAAACTAACCTACCAACATAAAATAGTAAGGTTGCAATGGGCTAGAGAAATGGTGCATCATGGTCCTAACTGAAATAACGTAATATTCTCTGATGAGTCAAAAATTGACTTGGTATCTGATTCGCGAAGAACACTGGTTTAAAGGGCCCCATGACGACAAGCCCGACTAGATACAGCCTAATCGCGTGTCCCATTTGAACGTGGCAGTATTATGGTTGGAGGTGGTATTATGAGTGGGACAAGGACGCCACTGCTGGTTCTGGAGAGAAGAGTCACTGGTGCTGTGTACATGGAGGAATTTTAAATCGTGTCGTACGTCTATTCCGAGGGGCAGTAGGTGATGAATTTGTGTTTATACACGACAACGCACCTACTCATCGAACAGCAGCAGTACAAAATTTTCTGGAAGAAAAAGGAATATCTAAATTACAATGGCCCTCTAATTTACCCGACATAAACGTTATTGAACATGCTTGGGACATTCTCAAAACACGCATCAAGAAGCGAAACAATCCCCCTTTACACTTCGAGAACTAAAAGGTGCTGCTCGTTAAGAATGGGAGAGAATTCCGCAAGCCCAGCTCGACCAGCTAATCGGTAGCATGCCCAATCGCCTACAGGCATGTATATAAGCCAATGGAGAAAATACTAGTTATTAGTTTTATTAAAAATTATTTTTTTCTATACTAATTTATTTTTAAATCTTGTGTTTAAATGTTAAAAGTTGTACATAATAAGTTTTTCACTCCAAGAGAAAAAATAATTTTTTTGCATATCGTTTATCTGGTTTTGAGATTTATTTAGTATTTTTGAGAATTGAAACAATATAATGTTTAACTATTCAAAAGAGTTTATATATATAAAAATCAATAAAAATATGAAATATTCCGATATTTCAAACTTTTGGGCATATGTATATATGTATATATATATATATTTATATATATATATATATATATATATATATATATATATATATATATATATAATAACATTGCAATTAGTTAAAGTATAAATAAATTATGTAGTGGAGACTGTAGACCGCACTAGTGATTTAAAATTGCACTGAGTGTAGTCATCTTGAAAGTCAAGTGCAATTCAAAGACCATGATAAGAATTTTATTGTATTGAAGACAAGATCTGTAACGTCACAAGAGCGAGTCGGGACAGGAAATCTAGGAGACGAGACACTAAACCAATTTTATTAATGTCGAGACATGAATATTTATGAAATTTCTTTAGTCTTCCTGTTTGTTTTATTTGCTTGATACGAATCCAATTTTTTGACAGAAAACGTTTCGTGCAGACTACGCGTCTTCAGTTATAAAATGATGCTACAATCAGACACTAAATTTCACTTAATAATTTCATCACAAAAAGCACAAAAATAATTGTAAAAAAGACCAAAATATATTATCCAATTTAAAAAGACAAAACCATTTTATTATCAATAAATATAAAAAAATAACATTATTCAATCTTTCCGTGTCCACTGCTAAACATAGATATCATTCATCTTTTTCCATTCTTTTTGATCCTTTGCTGCTTGCATCTAGTTTTCATTAACGGCAACGTACTGGAATGTTAGTGTATCATATTAGTTAACACCCTCTATTTTGTTACGCCATGTCTCCAAGTCTTCACTCAAGAATTCACTTCGCCATGTTTTGTCAACTATTCTAGACAGTATAGAGATATTAACAGTGAATTAACTTACTCTGGTTATCATTCAGTAGTCTTTTTTTACATCTTTAAAGAGAAGAAGGAAAATCTGCATACAGACACCTGTCACTAACCCAGGTAGTGTTGGGTTCCTACTAAGGCCACTACGAACTAGTGGCAGGACGATATACACGAAGGAGTTAGACCTTTGACACTTCGTCCCGTCACCACTCCGAAACGGACGGCGTCCAACTAAAAACCTCTTCTCTTTCACTCCATACTCCAGGATGGAACGGCTGGTTAAGGCAAAAGATTTCTATTGATACCCTGTTATCACCCGATTCCCATTTTTTCTCCTACACATTCATAGGGAAAACCACACCCACACGAACCACCAAAGACTTTTAACCCAATGCCACCTCTCTCGCATCGTTTGTCTCTCATACACTCCTATTTCGGCCTGCGAGAGTCCGACCCTGACCGAGGTGCTACCCGCTTGTTTTAAAATTCTGTTGCGGGCTCCTTCTCCTCTCGTACTTTTGAAGAAAGCCCTGGTACATATGTGGATCCGTGTCCACCACCACTTATCCCGCATCATTTTCTCCACCATTTCTCTCACGGAATCAAACATTCTGCAGTTACACTATCTTTAAAACTTGTCTCTTTCATCCGTCCAACGCTCACACTTCAACATCGTGTGTGTCACAGTATCCGAGAAACCACAGTAAAGACACTGATCGGACTGATATTCGTTGGATCGGAAATACGAGTACTTTTTAGAGCGCGTCCTCTGATTTGGCGAATAGTGATTACTGATTGTACATGGTGTACCCGAGTGGTAGCGTGCGCCATGTTCAAGCTTTGGCCGGTCCCTGTGGGATCCTTGACTCCGCGCACCATTGGAGTTACTATCCAGTCGGGTTTTCGAATTCTTTTAAGGCTGTACAGTGTACACCCTTCCGGATTCCTGGAAGCCTAGTTTTTGGACTACCGTTGATCTCAAATTATCTAAGTGGTGGGTAAGTTATTTTTTCCTACTCATCCAGCTATTCTACTAACTATGGAAGGAGATGGTCATCTGCGTCATTGCAGAGCCCTTGTTAAGTGCATTAGCCATATGCGGCTCGCAGTTTGATCCATGGTCCAGTACCACTTCTATTTACGTTTTTAAGCTTTACATTTTAAATTTATAACATATACAAAAAGTATTACATTTAATCTTGACTTGATTCACCATCCCTTAGCTCCTTCTTCTTCTTTTGCTTCTTAAGATGCCTTCTCCATTACTGAAAGTTGGCTATAAATACAGAAAATTGCTCTCTATCTTGAGCTTTTCTTAGTATCAAATGTGTGTCCATGCCTGTCCAGTCTCTTACATTTTTCAACCAGGAGCATTATCTTAATCCTGCACCTCTTCTTCCGTCCACTTTTTCTTCCATTATAAGTCGTAGGAAGTTGTATTTTTCTCCTCTGTAAATATATCCTAGATAACTCGTTTTTTTTGTTTTTTTACAATATTTAGGAGTTCTGTCTCAATACCCATTCTTCTTAGCACCTCGTTGTTGGTCACGTGCTCTGTCCAAGAGATCTTCAGCATCCTTCGAAAACCCACATCTCAAAGGCTTTTATACGTCTCATACTTGTAATTCCCAGAGTCCATGTTTCCACTTTGTATAGCAATATGGAATAAATAAACGTTTTTACAAATTGGTATCGGATATCCAACGATAACGTAGAGTTTATTAGGAATTTTTTTATTCGTTGAAATGCGGACCTAGCATACATATTCTATACGAGCACATCTTTCGACCTCGTAGTCAAGATCGTTTGTTATCCAACAACCAAGATACTAGAATCTTTGTACTGGTTCTATGTTTGTTATAGATACGAATATTAATGTCGACATTTGGTGTTTATATTTAGTCCCAAGCTATCTCCCTCTCTGGTTATGACATTTAAAGATCGTTATAAACCCTCAGCACTGTCCGCAATAATGACGGTGTCGTCTGCGTATATTAAGTTGTTTACGTATTTTCCGTTGATTTTTATTTCTTCTTCAATATTTTTGAGGGTATTTTGAAAGATCATTTCGGAATATATATTAAATAACAGTGGAGAAAGTACACAGCCCTGACGAGCTCCTCTTTTTATTGGTAATTCTGCTGTCAGACGATTGTCTATTTTGATCGACGCCATTTGATGCCAATATAGTTTTTTAATAAGTGCTACAGTGTTATGGTCTATGTCATGTTGTGGGATGAGTAGGGTTTCTATGAGTTCTGTGTGTTTTACTCGATCAAACGCTTTTTCGTAGTCGATAAAACAGAGAAACATGTCTTTTCTCTGATCTCGACATTTTTGTAGTAATATCTGGAGGCCAAATAATGCCTCCCTTGTACCAAGCCCCATACGAAATCCAAATTGATTGTCGCAAGTTCCTTAGCGACTCCATTCTAGTAGTCTGGCGAGGGTATATTGCATACATTGACAAACACTAATTAAATATAAGCGAATTAGTGGTATATCTACAACATACGATCAGAGAAGAAGGGACACTGCGCCTCTTTGGGAAGTCGTGTAGATCTATAAATCTAACATAGAAAATATGGAATAATTACTAAACACGTACATAACAAGTGTATCCTTATCAGATATATTGTTTCACGAAAAATAATTTGACTATCAATCAAGCAAATTTACTGGTATTGGCTGGTTCACGATATTAAAAAGTCTATTTCAGTAAAATAAATGGCATTATGTACATTATGGGGGGCATTTGATAACAGCTCATTAAAATCTATTAACGCCGTCACAGTAGAAAAAGAAATAAACCTTTTAATTAAAAATCAAGTGAATTCAATTCATGCTAACTACTAAAAATATAATTGCCTACCTTGCAGATATAGCTACCATAACGACAGTGAAAGGTTGTTTTCAAGAAGGATTATTATTACCTCTATTGTGGTCGCTAATGGTTGACGATCCGTTCTCAAAAATCAAACGAGAAGCATTTCGTTCTCTGTGAAAAAGTATTTCGTAAACATGACTTCAGTAAATAAAGAGGAAGAGGTCATGTTATCATTAATTCCAGCCTAAGCCGCACGTTGGTTACAACAATCCTTTCTTTTTCCAATCTCCCTTTTCCGAAATTCCGTTTTTTTTTCGTTTTTTTCCGTTCAACCTGAAATTCCGTAATTCTGAACATCTTTTTTAAATTGCAGCATATCTAATATCTCCCTCTCATTACACAATGCACACAATAATCTTACCCTACCGTACAAGGTCTTCCATTTAGATATAATGCATTTAATCTTAAATATCCATATTATATCAGTAAAACATGCTTCATTACTCATATAATCCATATCAACAAATACTCTAATTAAATTCCTATAGCGATTGCACAAAGTTGCTTTGGTTGCTCTCTCCAATACTTTTTACTTATCCCACCACGGATCGCTCTTATAATTTGTTCGAGCTAATCCACCCAAAACTACCATTTATCTTCCCATCCATTAAATTTCACTTCTCGCCTTTCCTATAAGTTTCCGCAATTTCTTCTCCAACCTCAGTTAGCTTTTATTAGTTCCTAGAGAAAGAAATTTTAGCAAACGTCCTGTCTCGTACTATTATGACATGATTTTTGTGCCATTTCATGTAAATAAATACACATTTTCTATGTTAGTTTGTCTTGGTAAATTAAACATTAACTTTATAAAAAATGTTCTCACTGTATCACCTCCTTGCTGTAATTTTCGCCAAACTTAAGCTCTATTAATGAAAAGGCATTAAGAAAACAAAATGTATGATAATCTCTAAGAAGAAAGAGCAAATTGAAAGAATTAGTGTGAATGGTCAACTAATAGAAAGAGTAAAAACATACACCTAACTTGGTACGAACATCAATGAAACTTGGGACCATTCCCTAGAAATAAAATGTAGGATACAGAAAGCTAGATTTGTATTTCAAAAAATAGCTAAACTATTCAAATACGATATTAGTATCCATAAAAATCAGGTTACTACGATGTTATATCTTTGGGCTTATCGTCGAAATGTGGCTTTATCGTCGAATCCTGAAGATATCCTATACCGACCACATTACTAACCAGTACGTTTTATTAAGAATGCAAAAAAGGAAAAGAGTTGTTTACTAAAACAAAAACAGCCAAAATCGATACCTTGGTCACATCATGAGTAACAGCGAAAGATATGGGTTGCTGCAATTAATTCTACAAGAAAAAGTAAAAGGAAAAAGAGGACCAGGAAGGCGAATGATTCCCTGGCTAAAATGATGGTCGCCAACATCCGATATGGATAGGCACTACAAGAAGAAGAAGAAGTCAGAATTGATCAAACGACTTCTTCAGCTGTGCACCTTAATTAATAGTGAAGATAATACCTAACTAAAACTTATCGCCAAGCCATGTTTATAGCTGTTCTAGCCGCTCGTCGTTCTTCCTTAAAATAGTATTATCCCATATTAATCTTTATATTTCATAGTCTACCTGCCTAATATGCTAGTAAACCTTATTATTTCTTATTCTGGCCACTTTTTAATTTTTACTAATACCAAAAATGAAAACGGTTCAACGGCGGTGTTCAGGTATTTTATCTCCCACTATTTCTCGTCTAATACTTATCACCTAATCTCTTAAACTCCTACATCTTCTATGAAGCCATACTCATCCCCATTTTCTACTAACCTTTATTTTTCCACTATATTCACCTACTCCCCCTTATTACGTGACCGTACAAATATTTTTAGTTTCTCTACAAAATTTTCAAACCTCAGAATATTCACATTCATTCTCTGAATGGGTCTCTCTAAACACTTCTCAACATTACTTCCATCTAGTTTTGTCCACTCTTAAGTTTAGGTAGTAACGATAAATTTTCGTCTGACTTGTACCCTTTAAGTGCCCAGGCTGTTATTCCACCAGGGCATTTTCCTGCTGAAATTCGTCACTATTTCCGGACAAATGTCATCGAACGTCGGCATGACAACTTTTAAAATTATTCGGCAGTTATGTCTAGGTCCAATGTATGCCAATGTGTAACTTTAGTCCTGCTTAAACAATAGTACAACACTCTGCTTGATATGCTTTCCAGTCTGTTTTATAAAGATGGCGATAAGTTTCCTTTATAGGCTCAGTACATTTTATTTTAAAAGAGACGCGTAAATGGTCTGGACAAGACACCTCATCTAACATATGCCACTTTTTAAAAGTTCTAGCCACGTGAGTTGTGACCACTCTTATATTAATTACCGCCTTTTGTTGTGAATTAACAAAAGTTGGTTGGTTTCCTAAGTTTAGTATATCTAAATGATTTCCATAACAAACTGCAACAATGATTCAGTTCTGTTATTGGCGTTGGTACTGCCCCAAGTCAAATAATCTCATAAGGCCATTAGCATCACAGCAGATGATCAATTGCAGTTCATTTATCCTGTAATCTCTCACTAGCTGTTCCATCTCTTTTGGTAGTAGTTGTTCAGGATCATCATACGGAAGATACGCTGATCCGAAAATTATTTCCTTCACACTCCCATATTTATCCATTTACCCTTGTTCAATTCCTTTACATAAGTGATGGATTCGACCGTTACTTGATGGAAATTCATTCTATATAACAATAAAACATATGAACACTGAACTGTAACAATAAATAAACACTGTTTAAAATAAAACACTGAACAATAAAACACTGAAGACTCCATAACATCCATAGGACCCACCCACTGTTTTAACGCCAGAATGATAATGATGATGTATTTTAGTATGTCGTTTGACTATTATACAGGTTCTCGGAACTTATGCAGGTCGGCTATGTATACGCTCCACACTAATGCCCGAAAGACTTCTTATTTTCTGGAAAACCCTATTTTCCAGCATCTGATCCAGCTTCTTTAATGGAGTCATACAAAAAGTAATTCAATGTTTCGTCAATATGATAGAGTAACATAAAATACTATACTGGCAAGGAATAAAAATAAAATCCTTTAGAAACTATCGAAAGTTAGAGAATATACTATAAAACTTAATGACATTTCGATATTTAGACATTAGTTAAAAATTATTAACAAAATCTAAAACATTCTATTATCACTCTTTATTGCGAATTTCAACATCCTATTAATAATTAACGGAAGCTAATCACCCCAGGGAACATCGAGTGGATGAAGAAACCGAGCGAAAAAAAGAGACAAAACCATTTTCCGCTTTATTCCAACGACGATGTAGTAATTCCGGTGAGATGCAACCAGATACAGCCCCCAGTTCTAATCGCATTATTCACACTGCGTTCACTCTAATTAGTTGTGTATTTCGTCAAAGGTATCGATCATTTCTTGATTATCCATGTGCAAAATTGAAAGTCACAGACACCTGGAATCAGTTAAGGACTTTTGTTTGTGTTAATTATTTATGCATACCTTCTACATTGAGTAAGTCGATTGTCTGGAAACAGAACTTCCTCCATAATTTACGTAATTTGTCTTCTTAACTTTCTTACATTTAAATTTGTGGTGTAAGTTTACAAAAGCATCCTTTATCTTTGAATATTTTTAAAAAACTCATTAACAAATAAGGATAAAACACGTCATAATACAAGGGTTAGTCGCGGATATTTGTATGTATCTGTATTGATACCTATAACTAAACAGCTAAAGTCGATCCATTGGTTCTTTGTTTAGGTATGACAACTATTTACGACTTTTTTTATATTGTGTCACTTTTCTACTCACAGAACTACGAAAATAAATCACTTGTAGGTCTACAATAAAAATACATCAAACACAGACATCAATATGAAGGGCAGTGATTGATTTAATTATTGGCAACTGAGAATTTTTAGGTTTAAAAGTATTGTGGCAACATGTTTTCAAAAGTTCATTAATTTTATTTACAAAAAGGATTCCTACTTTGTATAAACTTTTAGTAGACATTAATGAAAACGAATCTTTGCCAAACATTAAAAGAGATAAAGTATGGAAAACTTTAAGTGAATTAGAATTCGTTTATGAGAATAACAATAGAAAATCAGCGCTTATAGAGAAAGAAGAAATTATTTGTTGAAGGAAGTAATATTTAAAAGAAAATTTAATTGAAAATATTTTTGAGGAATATTTCAGTCAAATGATAGATTTATTACTGGCCAATTCTGTAATAATCATGGACAATGCCAGTTAGCATTCAAGATTAAAAAAACTGTTGCCTAACGCTAAATGGAGAAAGCTAGAATTCTTGGATTGGCTAATAACCAAAGAAATGATAGTGTCAGCAAAAGGTTTACTCAAAAAAGGGTTATTTTAGCTATGCAAACAATATTAATCGAAATTTAAGAAGTACAGTGTAGATGAAATAGCAAAAGAACATAGAGTTAAAGTGTTACGATTACTACCTTATCACTGTAAACTTAACCCCATAGAACTTATCTGAGCTCAAATGAAAGGATATGTCGCGAGAAATGATACAAAATTTAAACTTCAAAAATTTCATGACAATTAGCAAAAAGCTATAAGTCGTGTCATAGCAGAGGAAGAAACATTCTGGAAACTCGATATTTTAATAAAGGAAACAATAGTATCAGACGGGCTTCCGGCGGGGAAGATCGACACTGGATCAAATATTTACAGTCAAACAGATCTTGAGTAAACCATGAGAGCATGATATTGATAGAATATAAATAGAAATGGCCATAGAAAAACTGAAAGCACACAAAGCAGCCGGCCCTGACAATATTCCACCAGAGTTGTTAAAAGCTTGCCCAGGTACAGTGGCAGAGCTAATCCAACCACTCTTGAAAAGGGCTTGGAGAGAGGAAAAGTTCCCCAAAGAATGGAAAACGGGATTAATAATAAAGATACCAAAAAAGGGTGACAGAAGATATTGCGAAAACTGGAGAGGAATCACACTTCTGAATACTATAAATAAATTAACAGCAATAATTATAAACAACCGACTAACAAAGAGTGTAGAACCAATGTTGAGGAAGGAACAAGCCGGTTTCAGACCAAACAGATCATGCGTGGACCAAATTAACACACTAAGAATAATTGTAGAACAGTCACAGGAATTCAACTCTCCTCTCTTAGTGTGCTTTGTGGACTTCAAGAGAGCTTTTGACACGCTCACACATACGGCCATATGGAAAGCACTGCAGGAAATAGGAATACCAGAAAAAATAGTAAATCTCATCAAAGAACTCTACAGTGACACAGAAAGCAAAATCCTACACAACGGCATAACATCTGACCCAATAGCTATGCTAAACGGAGTAAAGCAGGGCTGTGTTTTATCCCCTATACTATTTAACATTGTACTGGACTCCGTACTAACAAAGGTAAACTCTAATAGAGGAATTTACTGGGGATTAACAAACAGACTGGAAGACCTAGATTACGCTGATGATATATGCCTCCTAGCACATACAAAACAGGACATGCAACTCCAAGTAAACAAAGTACAAGAAGAATCAAAGAAGGTTGGTCTAGAAATAAACACCAACAAAACCAAAGAAATGCGATTTGGTACCAGAAACAACCAACCTATTATGATCAACGACCAGAAAATTGAGAGAGTAGCGGAATTTTGTATATCTGGGCAGCATAATTGACTGTAATGGGGGTACAGAGCGTGATGTACATGAAAGAATAAATAAGCTCGCAACGCCTACAACATGCTTAACAACATATGGAAATCCAGGATTTACCCAACTAAAACGAAACTAAAAATCTTCAACACAAATGTAAAAGCTGTATTACTGTATGGCTGCGAAACGTGGAAGATATCAGCACCCATAGTACACCAATTACAAGTTTTCATTAATAGAGCGTTACGAAAAATCCTTCGTATATTTTGGCCTAACCGAATCTCCAATGAAAATTTATGGAACCAAAGCAACCAAGAAAATGTCATAAAGCAAATAAGGCGAAGAAAATGGAGATGGCTGGGCCACACACTCCGTAGACCGCCAAATGACATTGCCAGGACAGCACTGGATTGGAATCCCCAAGGAAGACGGAAAGTAGGCAGACCTAAGGGAACTTGGAGAAGGACAGTACTGGACGAAGGGAGAACAATGGGAAAATCCTGGCTTGAAATCAAAGCACTAGCCAGAAATAGAGTTCGCTGGAGACACTTTGTGGAAGCCCTATGTTCCTCTTAGGAATCTTGGACTATATATATATGATATTGATATTTACAACGTGATTGTAGGCTTCAAATAGGCATACGATTAAGTCAAAAGGAATAAACTCTATAATGTATTGGCTGAATTGGCAATACCACACAAGCTAATTAGACTCACTAAAGCCACAATGGACGAAACTCAGGCATGTGTACGAATACAAAACCACCGGACAGACTTTTTCAAAATTTTGCATGGACTAAAGCAGCGAGATGGGCTGACCCCAACTTTGTTTAATCTGGCACTGGAGTATGCAGTTAGGCACATGCAAACTAGACGAGGAAACCTACTGACCAACCGAACGGTTCAACTGACCGCTTATGCGGACTATTGTGAGTAGAACATTAACAGAAGCACAGGAAACATACGCAGATTTAAAAACACAAACAAAAAGGCTAGTTCTGGAAATTAACACAGAAAAAACAAAAATAATGATACAGACGAGAAGAAATATAGTCCCACAAAACATTGTACATGAAAATGACATTGAAACGGTTTAAAATTTACATACCGGTTCATTAACATCCAATAGCAAACTCAGATTCGATAGACAGATTCGAAAAGAAACTACTGAGGATAATACTAGAACCTATGAGGGAAACGGAATCATCAGAAGTCGATACAACAACGAGCTTTATGAACTGTATAAGGAAGCACCACTGTTAGACTTTATTAGAATACAAAGATTACAATGGACCGGACTTGTGATAAGAATGGAAGAGGATAGGCTATCAAAAAGAGCACTGAATGCTAGAATGCAGGGAAAGAGACCGGTTGGAAAGCCAAGAAAGCGCTGGAAAGATACATTGCATAGCTTTGTGCCCTCCAATATAAAATTGGCAGGACCCTGGTCTTCCTGGTCTTTCGGCATACGACCGTAAGCGTTAACGCTGCCCCTACGAGTCCGACACCTACTAAGGTGGCAGGTGGCACGATGCAGAAACATCGTGGAGCTCCACCTTACCCGTAGTACCTGTGTTGCGGGTACGTCACCAATCCGGAGTCGCAGTCGGAGGAATTCCCGCCACGCACGTAGGCAGGTCACCGCCGAGGAATCGCTCCTCTACCACTCGTAAATCATTCCAGATAGGTTCGTGACAGGTCACCACACCACTCTCGGTGGTGTAAGGCCGTGGGAGGTATTTACGGTCCCAGCTCATTCAACCTCACCTGGCTCTTTTGGAAATGAGAGTAGAGTGGTTCCACGAGATGCTCGTTTTGGATACTAGGAATGTAGACCGATGACTCGAGATGGCTATACATCTCGAGTGCGTTTCTACCAACCCGATACCTCGAACGACGGCTCTCCACCTCTCATTTCTCGCCCATTAGTCGCTTCTTACGAAAGGCAGGGTCTTCTGGCCTGAGACAGGACAGAGGAAAAAAATAAAGGAGGCCAGGGCTCAATTTGAACTGTAGTGCCGTAGAAGAAAAAGAAGAAACAATAGAATCAATTATTATTTCGGTGGAAATCAAGAAGATGATGATGATGATGAAGCCTTCTTGCGGAAGAAGACAACTTATGTATTGTATGTAATTATATATTTATATTACTAATTATAAGTTTATATGGCGCTAGTACTATATATTTATTATTAAATAGTAATGAAATGTCATAAAGCAATTGACATTTTAGTTTTTTTATATTAAAGTAATTTTATATTCTCCGTCATTAATGCGTTCAGTTATTGCTTAATCCCTTAGGGTTTGCTCATTTGCATTTTGTGATACATTGTATTTAAAGTTTGTCGGCCTGTACATATTTAAGTCGAGTGAAAATTCAGATGAGAATGTTCAATTATTACGTTTTTTCTGCATTGACCAACCCTGTATTTAGTTCTGTGCTATACAATTTGTGCTATCAATCATTTTAAAATGTACTATAGCGTCCAGTTTCTTGTGGTGTGTACACATTTAAAAACTAATTCCGAGCAATAATATTCTAATCTCTAATAATTTCATTTTGGCTGCAACTCCGCTTGGAGTGATTAAAACATTTACTATTTTTAATGAGAATTAACAACAATTTCAGATGAAAATACGTTCTTGTAGGTATTTTCAACTAAAATATTGGTTAATTGCCCTTAAAAATAGTTAATATTATTAAAATGCTACAAGAAAACAGCTTCAAAACGACATAATATATATTTTGGTGTAACAAATCTAAAATTATTAAATAATTTGTACAACTTTGTGGAACGGTAGAATATTTTGCCAAGGATTTTACCAAGCCCAGCAACATAAGTTGAATTTGTTTGAATATTTTGGAATAAAAGAATAAAGAACCAACGGACTGATATTTTCTGCGCCTGTACGTATTATATCTATATTAATTTTCTTACCTTGTATTTGCGGTGCAGTAAGAATAAACAATAAATTATTTGCAAAGCACTTCTTTATTCATTACATTTATATTATTTTATTAATATTAATACCACCATTTAAAAAAACTACAATATATGGTTACTCACAATCATATCTTTACTTTATCATGTCTTATATATTTTTTTCTATTGCCCCTTGAAAAATATATAACAAGTGCTATACCTGTAACATTTTCATTGCGATACTGGTTAAGAAATTTTTTATGTTAATTTAAGAACGTTCATAAATATATCAATTTATGAATAGCATTTCTTATAAATGTATAATATTCACATTTGAACGATCACCAAGGCCAGTAGCTGGGACGTATTTGTACAACTAAGTCATGTACCTACATATGCGAAATCATTAAAATAATTTAGGAGTTTTAGGACTGCAATAATAGGGTTGGTTCAAAATTCAGGCAATAGCTAAATCAAGTTTACAAAAACGCTTATTAATAGTACTGTTACACTCGCGTACTGGTAATTATATAGACAGGGTTTAATCGCGGTATTCATACGCGGTGGTGTCCCGTACGTTTTGTAACGTTATAAACGTCACATTTTTATGAATATATATTTAAATAATTATTTTATTTTAATTTCTTTATTAATTTATTAATTTCTTTATCTTCAGCTTCGTTTTTACTATTTTTTCTTTAAAAAGTAGTTGGCGCCCTCTGTCTTTCTTTTCTCCCTCTTTCTCTTCCTTAGAATAAATATTTGCCCTCTCTCTTTCTGTCGGGCAGACTAAATATTCTGTTCTGTGCTGACAGAAAAGCTACTTCCATCATATAGGAACATCCTATGACATCTGTGCTAAGTTTATGCAGTCCCTTCCTATTTTCTATTAATCACATTTAATGGTGGGATTATTTTTTGTTTATAATTGAAGTTTATAAAAAAAAGGTAGAAATTATAATAAGCTTCATTTTATGATCTGCAACATTCTCTTGGGGTGAATACTTTCATTGTAATCTTTATTCTATAATTCTGACAGCATTTACAATATTCTTAACCGTACTTCTTTCGAAACCAAGTTTCTTGATTATATGCATATAGGAATATGAAAATACCAAATGACAACCGACTGAGGTTTAAAACTACTTTTGAATGTCATAACCAGAGAGGGAGATAGCTTGGGACTAAATATATACACAAATAAAACAAAAGTGATGGCTGTTACACGTGCACCAAATGTCGACATTAATATTCGTATCTATAACAAACATATAGAACCAGTAACAAAAATTCCAGTATCTTGGTTGCTGGCTAACAAACGATCTTGATCACGAGGTCGAGATACGTGCTCATATAGAATATGCTAGGTCCGCATTTCAACGAATGAAAAAATTCCTAATAAACTCTACGTTATCGTTGGATATCCGATACCAATTTGTAAAAACGTTTATTGATTCCACATTGCTATAGGGAGTTGAAACATGGACTCTTAGAGTTACAAGTATGAGGCATATAGAAGGCGTATAGGTGTATTTGAGATGTGGATTTTTCGAACGATGCTGAAGGTCTATTGGACAGAGCACGTGACTAACAACGAGGTGCTAAGAAGAATGGGTACTGAGAGACAACTCCTAAATATCGTAAAAAACAGAAAAACGAGTTATCTAAGACATATTTACAGAGGAGAAAAATACAACTTCCTACGACTTGTAATGGAAGGAAAGTGGAAGGAAGAAGAGGTCTAGGAAGAAGAAAATGCTCCTGGCCGAAGAATGTAAGAGACTAGACAGGCATGGACACACATTCGATACTAAGAACAGCTCAAGATAGAGAGCAATTTGCTATAGTTATAGTCAACCTTCAGTAATGGAGAAGGCACCTTCTTCTTCTTCTTAGTATAATGCTTTTATTAGTCCTAATTTATTGTCTTTATTCTAATTTATTGTCTTTATTCTAATTTATTGTCTTTATTCTAATTTATTAAAACTCACGATAATTTATCAAAAGTCTTTATTTTATACTAATTTATTTTTTCACTTAATAATTACAAAAAATTTATTTGCGTCGACTCAATTAAACGCGAGATCGCAATATTCTTTTTGACTGCCTGCTCAATGAAAATCTTCCGTTATTTATATGAAATCATGTGTTAAAATGGAACATCGTCGAAGGTTCGATGGCATTCTCGACTAGACAGAGCAGCGACTGGTCTCAAAACTGGTATGTTTTTCATCGGCTCGTCCCCAGAAAATTCGATTGTTGTTATTTTTTAGCGAAGGGACCCAAAGGGTGTCAGGTAGATTTTTGACCTAGAAATTACGAGAATCAATAAAAAAGAATTAGTCATAAAATATTTACAGTTCTATGCGCCATAACATTTAAAATCGTAACATTAGCCTTCTGTCATCCATGTTTGGACATAGGCCATCGGTCTCTATCCTGAGCAACATATTTCCAATTTGTTCCGGCTATTCTTCTAATGTCATCAACCCATCTCATCTGTGGTCTTCCTCTTGGTCGTTTACTTTCATAAGGTCTCCAATGTTGTATTGTAGGATTCCAGTGTTGGTCTTTCTGTCTAGAAGTGTG
Source organism: Diabrotica balteata (assembly GCA_918026665.1). Classification (NCBI taxonomy): domain Eukaryota; kingdom Metazoa; phylum Arthropoda; class Insecta; order Coleoptera; family Chrysomelidae; genus Diabrotica; species Diabrotica balteata. Next base: position 56,547,806 of record OU898285.1, on the reverse strand, counting down.
GCCTGCAAGCTCCATTTAAGTTTTGCAATTTTTATTGTTATGTTCTCGACTTTTGTTTTGGATCTTACCCAGTCGTTTCCTCTTTTTATCTGACAGTCGTATACCTAACATTGCTCTTTCCATTGTTCTTTCTTTTGTGCTAGTTTATTCATGTATGCTTGGTTAGGTCCAGGTTTGACATCCATATATCATGATAGGAAGGATGCGTTGGTTGAACACTTTGCTGCTCAAGTATTGGGTATTTTGCGGTTCTTAAGTATCCAACTAAGTTTTCCAAATCCTGCCCATGCTAGTCTTGCTCTTCTAATAATTTCCGCACTTTGTTCTCTTTGTCAAGTCTCAGGATTTGGCCTAGGTAGATATATTCCTGGATTTGTTCTATCTCACTGCCGTTTATACTTATATGTCTGGGGTCTTCTGTGTTTGTCATTATTTTTGTTTTTTCATATTCATTTTTAGGCCGACGTATTGGGAGCTGGCTGCTAGTTCCTCCAACATAATGTCGTCAGCGAATCTGAGGTGGTTTAACTTGTTGCCATTAACGTTAATGCCATAGGTTGACCAAGTTGTAGTTTTGAAGACGTCTTCTAGGCTAGGTTGAAAAGCTTGGCGATATTACGTCTCTTTGTCTCACTCCTCTCTTAATGGGGATGGGATTTGTATTTTCATCTAGTTGTACTATCATAGTTGCATTTTCATATATAATTAATGTATTAGTTGCCTATATCTCGAGTCTATTCTACAATTATTAATAGATTGTTCTATGGCCCACATCTCGATACTATCAAACGCCTTTTCAAAGTCGACGAAGGCAAGAAATAAGGGTAGTTGGTATTCATTTGCCTTTTCTATCAATGTTCTCATTGTCAGCAGATGGTATGATGTACTATATCCTTTGCGGAAGCCAGCCTGTCAACCAACCGGTTGATAATTATCCATTTTGTAGGCTAACCGGTTATTAATAATTCTCATAACTAGTTTGTATACTTGACTGAGCAACGATATAGGTCTATAATTCTGTAGATCACATTTGTCCCCTTTTTGTGTAAGAGTATTACTAGACTCTCGTTTCAGTCTTTAGGGACCTGGCTATTATGGAGACATCTATTAAATAGCTCTGTGAGTACAGGGATTGTTAATGGCTTGCTTGTTTTCAAGAGCTCGGCAATTATACCGTCGTGTCCTGGAGCTTTATTAGAAGATTAAGAAGAAGAAATCTGAACACAATTTAACTAAGTATTAAATATTATATTTCATTTTATTCTTGTCATCCGCTATTTGTTTAATTGTAATTTTGTAAAATGGCAAGGAAATTAAACCCTTTTTTGATGTGTCACTAATACAAGCTGTTTCTTATATTTTAGTTTATTGACCATATCCATATATTATTGACGAATTATTTAACTATATTCATGGCCTATTGGCCGTATTATGAAAATTTATTGACCATTGGAGGACATAACCACTAAATTTTACAACTTCAACTCTCCGGAGGATCTGACATCTAACTGGGAGGTCACACAAGCAGCATATTGAAGTCATCAATGCCATAAGTATCATGCTCACTAATTCATTGCTAAGCATTTGGCAGAATGGATTGTTCTCTTTGTATTTTTTAAATAAATATGATTGGTTAAAATTTGTTTTATTTTCTATCAGCTAAGGTTTCAGGTTTAATTCCTAGTTTAAGACAACACGAATTCACACTGGAAATACTAAGCTAGGTGAAGCATAGACGATAAGCTCCTATGGTTGATTGAGGTATTATTTTTATACTGCTAAAATCGTCTTTAGCAGATTAGGAGAGTTTGTCTAGAATGGAATTTATCACGGTATTTTTCACTATATACGGTAGTGTTTCTTTGTGATTTGTGGTTCACTAAGAGAGGAGGAGAGAGCGTCTTTCTTGTACGGGAACAAAATTAGGAAAAGTGATAAACAAAGTCTGTTCTATACGGGAAGAAAAATCAAAGAGCGCGAGAAAAACGTCCGTTTGCTATGCGAACAAAAATCAGAGAGCGTGAAAAATACGTCTGTTGTCTCAGAGTATCAACATTAGAAAGAAAGGAAACACACGTTTATTTATTACGGGCACCAAAATCAGAGAGACTGCGAAAAAGACCTCTGTTATCTAGGGAGCAAACAGTCAAGAGATATTTCGTTTGCATTTTCCAATAATATCTGTACTTCGGTAGGTGTAAAAAGGCTAGGCTTAGGTAATAATTTGCATTGAGGGTGGTAATTAGGCTTTAATAAAGGGAAAATATAGTATTGTTTTTCACATTTGAAAATTGTACAATATCTATATCGAAAAATGCAGTAACACTTGCAACCATATTAATAAACAATAAATCCTCCAAATCAAATAAAAAATTAAAGCTTCTGAGATGTAGTATAATACCGAATTTAAACCAGACTTACATAAGTTATTATAGTATATACCCCTGGTTTCTCTTTACATCTCATGATATTTAAGAGCTGTAGTAATGTATAGTACTGAAACGTTGTTTTACTCCAGCTACTCTACAGCTGAATAAATCATATAAATTGCAAAAAAATGGTTGCAGAAATAGAGAAGAATGGTAATTTCTAACGAGATTAACATGGAGACACGTTCAAAAAAAAGAGAGAATATGACTAATCCACATCAATCCTTAAAATCGTATACCATAATCCAAAGGGATTGAACAGTGACTATGATGAAAATATGACTTTATTTAAATAAACTTACAAACAACGCAATTTTAAAATGATCTCTAAACAACCGCTTATCTTTGGATCAAAACGCAAATTAAATTTTATTATTGTATCAATTAATGTTTTCCGTAAGTTTTGACAGATAAACTATTTTGCAATTTAGCAATAAAACTTGCCTGTATATTTTTAA
>OU898285.1:56442301-56544419 GCA_918026665.1 Diabrotica balteata | reverse complement strand
GTGTAATTTTCATCCTCTAATATAATAAATTTTTACATGTCAATATATTCTGTTTAATTCCAAAACAAAGAGTTAGTCCGGAGAAGAAATAAACGCATAGTATTCCATAACAACATATTTAGTATTTTTTGCGTAATGCAAAAAATCAAGCAAAATCTAGGTCCCACTTAATGTAAAACAGATGTGTTTGAAGATAAACTTTTTTTCAAGGACGTAAACTGAATGTATATCTTTCAGTAGGTAAAAACGGCCTCCCAGACAAAAGGGTCTGACCATACAATTTTGGGCTAATGTTGACTATTTACACGTGTTCAATTCTCAGCTGACAAGTCAGCGCAAGTTAAATTTACTGGGACAATGTCGTTGATAAGAAACATATCAGGATTCACATTTTTTACGATGTTGATAAATAGACGCATTTGTAAATAATAAATACTACGTTTTCTCTTATTAGCGGTATACCACAATGTTTATCTCCTGATAAATTCTAATGTAAATATTAAAACATGATCTTTCATATTACTAATATTAGGCAAACCACAGCTTTACCTATTTTATAAATAATTTCTTATTTGCTGTTTGAGGATAAAAATATTTAGCGAATATAAAGTTTTTAAGTAAAAAGTAAAGATTTTAATTACACCATTTAATTATTTTTGTTTAACAATTACAATATTATTTCATGCCATTAGACACTTAATTTCGCAGCAGAAGTTTATTAAGCCAGCAATAATCATCGGTTGCAAATTCAAATTCCAGACGCTTCCAAAGAAAAATAAATACTTATATAATTCTAAAGACATTCCAAATAGCTTTAATTGCCCACCAGTGGCGTAGCCAGCCCCACAGGGGCCCCGTAGTAAAATTTGTAGCGGCCCTTTTCCACGACTGATTTACACGTTGTTGAAAAAAATGTTCGTCAAAAGAAGCATAAGCGCTTGTATTGAACAAAATATTTATTAAATATAGTTATCAAGTATAAAAACATGAATACAAATACAAATACTCCTGCGAGCCAATAATATGTTACCCAAACAACTTAAAAATGATTTTTTCTCGCCTTTTGTTCGGAAAACTTATTTACTAAAGTGTCCATAGCTGAAGATTTAAATTTCCCTAGATATTTTATTTCTATAAACAGTAACAACAAGTCTGATCGGTTCCTGTACCATAGAACTTCTGAGGTAGTTTTAATTCAATTTGAATCAAATTCTGTTAAAACAGAAAACATGCTGTTAGCTCCGGAAAACTTAATGCAATTTTCAATTTCTATTAAGAATTATTGTTTGACCAGGTCTGTTAGTCTCACTTTTTTTATAATATATATACTAAGGTTAGTATTAATCTTGGGAATTGGTATTAACCAAGGTGGAGAAGTGGGAGAATTTCAGGAAATTCAAGATATGGGTCATGAAGGTTTCTTCCATCTCTTTCGTAAAATGGTGGATCTAGTCTTGTTGTATAGAAAGTGTCTTGAAATCGATCTGTGAACGTATTGGTATAAGAGGGTGTTCTTTATTACTAAAAAAAAAGAGGTTAGTCTTCGTAAGTGGGTATATTGTATATTTATTTAAAAACCCTTAAAAGGGCTACATCAAAAAAAACAAACGTTTTCGGACTAAACAGTCCATCATCAGATTTAAAATCGCCTAAAATAAGTATAAACCATTTAGTTAAAACAAACGTGGTTATGAAATTTTGACTATGGTTAAAAAAGCAAAATGGCTATACTTACTAGGTTAAAATGCCTGAGCCACCAAAAATACATGGGTAAAAACCCTTTAAATTACATATAGTTGTAAAAGATTATACATCTTGTTGTTAAAAAACTGTGATGTTCATTATTAAATTAAATATGACTTCAGGTAACATACATTGCAAAAATTGAGTTCCAGAGCCGGGGAGAAAACCTCTACGCACGGAGAACAGCTGGAAACTGATTTACAATATACCTATGAAAGGTATCAAAACAAAATGTCAATGTAACATAGAACTATATTATTTATACCTAGTATTACTACAGCCAAAAGATTCAAAAATTATTTTTGATGATTTTAAAAATAATAACAGCAATATAGGTGTTGGGATTTAAAATTTGGGTTACAATCGATGTGAAATCACCAATGGTGTTAAAGTCATGTTTAAGAGGATGACCTGTGTATTAGGCACCTTATGTTGCTTTTTGTCGTATGGTATATGGTCTAAAAGTGTATTTTATGTTAGATTAGCTTATATATATATATATATATATATATATATATATATATATATTATATATATATATATATATATATATATATATATATATATGAAAATTATCCTTTTATGTTTATCACATCTAGGACAGGTAAAAATTTTAATAGTAAATATTTGAAGCTAATATAAGACCTTGTATTTAAATGACTATTTAAGACTGTTAGTATGGTGAGAAATTAATAAAAACAAGTTTGGTAAATTGAAAATCTACAGGCTGAAGAAATCAGAGTTATAACCTATGTGATTAATTTAAAATTGAAGAGGCTGAGCTCCTCAGAGACTTGATGAGAAGTAGTAGAGGAAATGACTGAACTTGACTTGAATGAACTTGACTGAAATGACTGACTTGTTTTCCTTGTGGATTTTCTTTATTACTAGTTATTTTAGAAGCATATGAGAGAGAAAGGTATTTGTATCGTAAACTTAGGGTTGGTTCTCCTGTTAAGCATTGTAAACTTTCTATTGGTGTCGTTCGAAACGCACCTCTAGCTATTCGTGGAGCTGTGTTTTAAACAATTTCTAAGGTTTTCAATACTGATACTTTGCATGATGAATAAACTATCGCACCATAGTCGAGTTTGGATCTAACTAAAGATTTATATACATGTAATAGTGTATTTTGATTTGCTCCCCAGTTTTTGCTGGAAATAGTTTTCATAAAATTTAATCCTGCTTAGCATGATTATTTAAGTTCTTCTGTATGTTTTTTCCAGGAGAGCTTTTGGTCGAAAACCATACCTAAAATTCTGATATTATTTGTGAAACTAAGGGTTTGATTATATAGCTTCATATGTGTAGTTAGAGTGTTGTTTTCATGTGAATAAAATACCTTTAGTTTTTGTCGGTGAAAAATGGTAATCCGATAGTTCTACACCATGATTCTAACTGATTGATTGGTTGTTGTAAATGTTTTTGAATAGATATAAAGTTTTTTCTTTTGACAAATAAAACTAAGTCATCAGCGTATAATCTTCCTTTAACAATCGGTGAGCATTGTTGAAGTATGTCGTTTAAGGCTATTAGAAAAAGGGTTGAGCTTATAACTGATACTTTTGGTACTCCGTTCTCTTGAACTTTTTTATCTGACAACGTTGACCGACCGAACTATGAAGCTGCGAGATTGAAGAAAATTTGAAATAAATTTTAACATATTGCCTCTAATATTCCAATTATGCAATTTTGATATGATATTGAATACCAGACAGTATGATAAGCTTTATTAATAGCAAAACAGACTGGGATAAAATCTTGCTTATTTACAAATGCTTCATGTATTCCTAACTCTAAGTTGATTAAGTTATCTATAGTGGATCGATTTTGCCTAAATCCGCTTTGTTGTGAAATAAGGAGTTTTTGTTGTTTTAAATACCATCTCAGCCTTTTATTTACCATTTTGACATTGGTATATCATGAAGATATTAGTCGATATGACTCAGGTGATGTCCAGGATTTCATTTCTCAGGTTTGAGAAGTAGTAGTATTATTGCTTCGGACCAAGTTGATGAGAAAACCTGGTTACTCCAGATAAAATTATAAAGGTCTAGTAATAAATTTTTTCCATTGTCTGGTAAATGTAGTAGAAATGCTAAGGGAATACCTTCTGGTCCCGGGCTTGAATCTTTGGAAGAGTTTAAGTCTTCAGCAAGTTCTATGAAGGAGAAATGAACGTTAAGGTGGTGAATCTCATGTCCGTCGAATTAAAATATGTTTTTTTATACGTTGTTTTTATGTATTTTAAAATTCTCAGTGTAATTTTCATCACTAGAAATTTAATTCGTATTGGTATGCTAACATATCTACGATTTCTTTTCTATCACTAATTATTTTGTTATTTTTTACTAGAAAAGGAATCGTACATGGATGGCTTTTGCCAGAGATTTTTTTTAAGTTTCTCCAGACTGTACTCACGCTTAAAGAGGTATTTAGATATGAGATGAATTTTTTCCTGGATTCTTTTCTATTATTTTTTAGAATGTATCTTGTCTCAACTCTTCGTTTTTTGTAGTCCGTTATGTTTTCGTCCGTTTTATGATGCTTTAGTCTATTGCAAGCTTTCTTATATACTCTTGTAGCTTGGCTGCATTTAGGTGTCCACCACGGAAGAGGATTATGTTTCTTTAAAATTTTTGTTTTTCTTACATGCGTCTCTGCGGCTGCTGTGATGGTTTGTAAAAATACACTTAAAAACTTGTCAATGTTTTCACTTTGTTTGTACCCATACACTTTACCGAGCCTAATAGCATTTTAGGAAGGTAGATGGGGGGCTGGCGCTGAATCTTTAAAAATTTCAAGAATCATTATAAAAATAATTTTGCTTGGGGTACTGCAGTACCCCGGGTAGGGGTTAAAGATGTTAAAAAGATTAAGGAGACATATATTATATCTTTTACCTGAATTTTCGAAGAGCTTTATTATTTCACTCGGTATTTCATCCAGTTTCATCTCTTTTCTGGTCTTTGCTTATTTTATTGCTCGTTTAATTTCGTTTATAGTTATATCAAGTGCTGTCACTACTTTTTTAATTTAAAGATCGAGCCTTTCATCGTTAAACATATTTTAAACCTCATCTCCTAATTAATTCATTTATATGTTTCGACGTTTAGTTTCTTAAATTAGTTTTTTGTCCATTAGATCCAAAATTTCACAGTTGATTAATCAACTATTGCTTTTTTATTGTTATCTTTTAAGTTTGGAGTTGAGCTCCTTATAATCGTTTTGAGTTGCTTCCAATGAATCTCGATGGATTCTTGTTATTTGTTATTTTAAAAATTATCTGACTGTCGTTTCTAACAAAATCCTCATTCAGTGTGTTAAAATATCGCTGGTGTTTCATCCGTTTAAGCCTAAATTTAAATTTGACTAATAACAGACTGTGTAAGATGGAACATCGATACCAGAGAAAGTTTTAACAAATCTTACTGCATTTCTGTAACGCTCACTAATGGTTATGTAGTCAATTCTTTAATATATGCTCTCAAATTCTTTTATTCTTCATTTATATCTGATTTCGTAATTTGTATATAGTAAAACTAATCCGTGAGAGTGTCTAAAATTTCCTAAATACACAAGACACTTCAGTTTCTCCGCCTAGTCTCCGACAAAAGAAGAACACTTCTGAACACTAAGACTGTATCTCAAAGATGTACAAAAATAAGATCAGAATAGCCAGAGTTCCTTTCAGAAAGATTTCAAATCCGTATTCAAGTTGATAATTATTCGTCGCTTTCAGCCCTTCCTTCTTGGAGTAGTCAGTTCGTCACTAAAAACCAAGCCACTTCACTTGAGACTTCAACTTCAAACGTCTTTAAGGCAGTATTTTTTAACACGAATTTGTGGGTCATTTAATACCATCTCGAGAATCGGAATCAGAGATTTATAATGAGACATGTGCGTGTCGACGATATTCACCAACCACTTATAATGAAGTAAAAGCATTGCATTTCTCCGCCTGATTTTGACGACTTTAAGAGACCCTTCAAACAAACGCTCCGTACCATCTAACATTTCCAGCAAATTCAAGTAAAGGGGGTATAATTTACTTTGAGAAAGAAACTTCACTAATATTCATAAATTTTCCAAGCGGCTTGATTTTGACAAATCGACAAAAGCCTAATGCGTCGCATATATAATCACCAGGGTTGGCTCAGAATATTAAATATTTTTCAGATATCACATCAGTTTGCTTACTCATATATGATTTCAAACAAACCAAATCATTTTTAGCAATTTATCCTTAAAATACATAAAATGAGTATAGTTTATTTGATCTTAAGGGAATTAAAAACTCCAATTATGTATATCAAACGCTTATAAAGTAGACAATATATTTTAATACATATTTAATACTGACTAAAACATATAGAAACGTCAAATAAGAAAAAAATCTAACTTGGAGCCTGGAAAATTGGTGCCAGGAACATTAAGAGCATTAATAGAAAAGAAATATAAGTGATAGAGGAGTTTGAGACAGCAGAATTAAGTATACTAGCAATATCAGAAACGCAAGAACAAATGACAAAGAATAGTAAAACTAGAAATTAATCATTTATACTATAAAAATGAATCGCAAAATGTGTTGGTAAGCGCATTCCTCAACAACTCATGGACCAATCTTAACAATTCTTTTTTAAAATGTTCCTTGAAGTCTAGGGATGATTTTTACGGCATGAAAAATTCGAATAATTTCCGGGAAACCCCTAAAACAGCTCTTTACTTTTTCCCATAACAATATTTTTTAACTAAATGTAGAGTCAATTTGAACTTTATTGCTATTCAATAAAGTTTATATTAAATTACAAGCACTCACTGTTGTCTAAACAATGTAGGTGTCTTCCTAACGTCGAAGATTCAATTTGCGCTTTATTGTCGCTGTACAAAGTTCAAATTCAATCAAATGTATGTGTGTGCGCGTTCGTGTGTGTGCGTGTTCGCGTTGGAAGATCTAATGCGTTCACACAAAAGTGATAATATCGTGAAGCCGACCAAATTGAAAAGTCAAAAAATGTAGGAGCTACAAATTTGATTGGCATCGCAATATTCTTTCTTTTGTTTTAGTTTCGGATTGCGACATAAATTGCATCAGTTTTCACGTCGTTGCATCTGTCAAACAAACCGATGTTTGTTTCCAGAAGGTGTTTCCAGATGTTGCTCAACATTACAGAAACCATGATTGATTGAGCGAACGGGCTATATTGACTGTAAAAAACATAAATGTAAATAAATTAAATTTTAAAATTCAAGAACAAATGACAGGCGAATTGAGGATATATAAATCAGTTGATTCGACTACTAACCAAGCTGATGTAATCAACTATCGGCCTGAATTTTTAAACTCGCTGGATTTACCAGGATTGTCACCTCACAATCTTTAATTAAAGGTTGGATTGGTAGTAGTAATGTTGAGAAATATCAACCAACCACGTCCTTGCAAAGGCACACGGTTATCGATGAAAAAATTATTGAACAACGTGATAGAAGCAACTATACTGAAAGGAACGTATAAAAGAGAAGACGTTTTGATACCACTATTAATTATCTCTATGTTTTGTCATTGAAGCACCTACTTTCTAAATATTTGTCACCTTTAAGTTTTCACTATCCCTTTAGATTATTTTTCAATCAGGTTTGAACCTTAAGTTCCCTTCTGAGTTTAAAGTCCTCTGGCAGACATCCCAGTCGGAATTTTTAGTGGGTCCAAAAGGGTGGCCAAAGTTCGTCGAGGCGAAGATACTTGGGTCACCCGAGCTGACCCTCACACACCGCCCTATCATCATGGTGACGGGGCTGTTCAGAAGTCCAATCCTGTTCCAAATACTATAGAGCAGATTCGGCTGGCTGCACAGGATGAATGAGATGCAGTTTCCTAAGGATATGTCCAAAACTTATTATTTTCTAGCGTGCCTAGAAGGATGCAAGCACTAATAAGAGCTAGAGGAGGAAATACTCGTTACTGATCATGCACTTGTATCAGTTAAAAAACTTAAGCAATTTAAACTGGCATTTAAGTTTAAAGTAAAATAATCTTATTTACCTAACATTAAGCAATATTTTTTTCGCAATTTTCTCTGCTTAAAAACTTAAAATTGTTTATTAAATATTATTAAATAAACTCTTCTTCACAATAAACGACTTGATCGACCAGAATTTATTTTCAAAAAACAAAAATTTGGAAATTCCAAAATATTCGATATTTGTCCACGAGTTTATATAAACAAACAAATATATAAAAGTAGTAACATGTTTAATGTTTTTTTAATGCCACACAGTAAAATATGCGTATTATAATGATATGTATTTTAACGGGGAATTAGTAAAATACTTGTTTAATTTGATTTAAGAATGATTTAGTTCATAGCTCACCGAATATATTTATACGCAGAATAAGAAATATTTCCATTATCGGAAGCAGCGTTAAAAATTCCTAATACATCTCTGGTCGTGCATGATTACCAAATCATTTAGGGTGCTCGGTGGGCTAAGACAAATGATATTATGGATGCATTAGGTGGCAGTACGGCTGCAATTCTGACCGGATAAGTAAATAAATACGGAAAAATAACAAACCAAGATAAATGGTTTTAGCTAGTAGCCTGAAAAAAATGTCTGGGAAGCTTTACCGATCTGCCAGTTCTACTTTTCGCCTCATTGTGCACGAGATACACGGGAGGGAATTCAATATGTGAAATTGTACATAAAAAAGTCATCTATGCGAATAATGCCGTCGACAGAATGAGAAATCAATTTCTCTTTGACTAATAGGAAAATATATTCACACAGTTAATATAATACTACACAAAAGGAAATAATTTGGCACAAATAGGTATAATTAAATCTATAATGATTAATTGAATTTATCACTTTATTATTTTAATATTATATCCAATAATAAAAAAAGGTTGCCATGTGAATTGTTTATATTTAAAACCATTTAAATTATATTTTTCGGTAACTAAACGCTAAGGGCTGGAAACGCAACGTGCATAATAATATACTCCAGCTCAAGACACGAGGACACTTGGGTGGAGTCGGGGCCAGCCCGACTCCACCGAAGTGTCCTCTTACTGGAAAATCCAGATTGTTATCCGGATTGCTATTTAGGCAATAGTAATGAAGTGGAAGGATAAACGGGAGAGTCGTGTGCTTTCATTGCTGCATAATGCCGAAATAGTTACTGAACAAATGCGAAGAAAGGAGATAAAAAACAATTGATCAATACTACAACAATACTATGGATGGCGTCGACAGTGTCGACCATCTTGCTGATTACCCTGGTACCAGGAAGCGTGGAATACGTTTGTGCTGTACAAGAAAAGCAGGGGGCTAGAACCGCATCTAAAATTTTGAATGGGTTTGATAACACAACTGATTGAGGTTTGCTACAAAGATATAGGTTTGTTAACATTTCCCAAAAGTTGTTTCTGCCATAGGAACAAAAGCTGTCTTAGGCATGTAGTAAGGTAAAGGATGTACTCGGAAATAAATTGAGGCGCGAATCAAAGTACTACTTTCTTGATTGCATTGCTGGACTTTGTGTAATGCCCTGCTTCAAGAAGTATCATACGGTAACTTTTATTTTCTCTTGTTTGTGGTCATTATTATAAAAATATAAAAACATATACGCATGTCTTGTAGTTTACGCTACAATGCAATTGTAAACTCTTCTAAATAAATACTATTTCATCATCATCCACAGGGTGCACAACAACTTCTGTTGTATAGTTTGCTAGAAATGGCTTTTAGATGAAAACCGAACATACACTACAGTATGGTGGAAATGAAAGGAATAAATTCGTTATTTCGTAAACCGGAGACTTTAAAGAAAAATCCTGAAACCCGTCGATTTTTATTTTTAAATAAGCTATTCGTAAGAATACATTTTTATTTTTGACGTCATCTATGTGAGCGTGATGACGTCATTGCTAAAATTATTGAATAGAAAGGGGAGTATTGTAATAAATCATTTGAAAGGTCTTTTAAATACCTATTCAGCTATATCAATGTCTAAGTAATTAAAGTTTGTAATTATTTAAAAAAATAATTAAATTTTAATTATTACAATAAATATTTATTAAGTATTATTCAATAAATACAACGAAACCTAAATTAAGTGCTCAAATTGTTTACCTTCAGCTAAAATACAAGGAGAAAGGCGTGCCGCGAACTCTTCTCTAACATTCTCTAAAACTTCCGGAGTTATTTGAACAACCTCATTACGTATTCTTTCTTTCAGTTCATTAATATTTTGTGGTCTATTTTGAACCCTACTTTTTCAATATCCCCATAAAAAGAAATCAAGAGGAGTCAAATTAGGTGACCTAGGCGGCCATTCTATTGTTATCCACCGATTTGGAAAGACGTTGTTTAGGTAATTGCGTACCAAGACAGCATAGTGTGGAGGCGCACCATCTTGCTGTAGCCATAAATCATTTCTGTTTGGAAACAACCGGTTCAATTCTGGAATCAAGAAATTTTGAAGAAATTCTAAATATCGAGGTCCTGTTAAGTTTTCTTCGAAAAAGTATGGTCCAATACACCTATTATCTATTATTCCCACCCAAACATTAATTTTCTGTGGGTATTGAGTACGGTACTTTTGCATCCAGTGTGGATTTTCCGTAGCCCAGTAGCGATAAGTTTAACGACTGACATGACCGTTTAGTAGAAATGTAGCTTTATCAGAGAAAATAATCTTTTTTAAAAACATCGGATCTCTGCAATTTCGTTCCATTATAATTTCACAAAATTCAATTCGTCTATCAAAATCATCTTCCATAAGTTCTTGTACTAAACTTACTTTGTAGGGACGCCACTTTTCCTTATTTAGCTGTTTAAGAACTGTTGAATGGTCCATGTCATTATCTAATGCTACTTGCCGTGAACTGTTATGAGGATTATCTTGAAAAGCTAACAGAACGTCTACTTGTTGGTTTTCAGATATTGGTTTTCTACTACCTTTAGCAAGGTCTTTAACATGACCCGTTTCTCTAAATTTTTTCTCAATTTTGCTTACAGTGGATTGTGAAATTGGTTCTCGACGGAGGTATTTATTAGTAAATAACGCACATACTTCTTTCTGCGTACGTGTTTTACCTCAATAACCAATCATTATGAGAATTTCAATTCTTTGTGTTTCAGTTAGCTTCATGTTCAAAGATACAAAGACTTTTTGAATACGTTTACTACAATTATACTATTAATCACTTGACAGAAAGATAATTAAGTTTGAATGTCCAACTATCAATGTTCATAATGATAAGGTAATTAGTTTTTTTAAAAAGGTAAAAAGTAGATAAAAAAGACATTTCATTACCAGTGATGGCCTTTATAAAATTTATTTTTGGGTGTCAATAATACATCATATCAATACTTAATAAATATATATTTATATAAATAAATACAATAAATATATTTATTGTAATAATAAATATTTAATAATTTTTTTAAACAATTACAAACATCAAATACTCAGACATATTGATATGGCTGAATAGGTATTTAAAAGACCTTTCAAATGATGTATTACAATAGCCCCCTTTCTATTTAAAAATTTTAGCAATGACGTCATCACGCTCACATAGATGACGTCAAAAATAAAAATAGAAAAAAAAGAATAGCTTATTTAAAAATAAAAATCGACAGGTTTCAGGATTTTTCCTTAAAGTCTCCGGTTTACGAAATAACGAATTTATTCCTTTCATTTCCACCATACTGTATAATGCTCTAAGCAAGGTAGACAACAAAACCTTTTGCTCGCCGGTTTTATTTATCCAACCAAAAACCCGTCAACGAGATATCTTAAGATAGATATTATAGATACCTTCAACCATTAAAAAAATAAAAAACAAAGCAAAAATCAACATTGTATAACATTTTTGAATTCTTTAAGAAGTGAAGAAGCAAGTGCATTAATAAAAAAAGCCTCCCATTCCTCCCCATGACGAAAATTTGATCTATGTATATGTAGATTCCTTCTCTAGTTAAGTAATGTAACAATTCCTTGTTAGCTAAAAAAATAAATTTTGTGTGATAAATTATAAATCTACTGTACGTTCCAATTATTAATGATTTTATCATTTTTTAACAAAAAAAGTTCGGACCACATGCGAAGAGTGTAAAATAAAAAGTTACCTGTACTGTTCACGCTCTACTGCATAGCTTGATTTCAGTATCCTTAATTATACCATTTTTTAAATATTAATGGTAATTTTTGCACGTATCCACAGTTAATCATTTGTTTTTATGGATTAATAACCATATCTTTAACTGACATGTGTTAAAGAAATTTTAACAATTGCTTTTTACACTTCAAAATCATCATCGCTTTTCGTTGCATAAAATGTTATTTTTATTAAGCTTAACGCTGTAGTCCAACAAAAAGTGATATTCAAGGATACAAAAGCCACTATTTTAGCTAAAAATTGGAACGAGTGTTCGGGACACCGTTCGGGTCGCAAATATGATTTTTTGATGTTTTTCAGTTAAACGGTAAGTTTTATCACAATAACACTTTAAACAAAAACTGTATATTATTCAGTTATCTATAAAAATGGTCTTTTTGCTTTTTCTCCTAAGACTCACTACTTTCGGAGATATAATGATTAAAATGTTGAAAAATCCATGTGCTTCACAATATGCACATATATTTCCACGTCACATGTGAGGTAGTGTACATGGCGCGTTTTTTGAACTGGCTTCTTGAAGATCTGAATATGAACTGAAGATCTTCTCGGATTATTGCTGCAGCAGCTTCCAGATTCCTAAATCTTTCTTCTTCATTTAATTTTTTTTCGTACTAAGCTTCATTTAAAATATCATGAAAATTGTATATAAAACATATGAATGTTTTATGTTTATTAATTGCGAATGCTTTAATCGTTTATTAATTGTTATAATAGCCGTATTTTTGTAAATATTTTTTATTCCGTTTAATGTAAGCTGACAATCATTGCTATTTTCGATGTCTGTAAATATTTATTAATTCATTGCAAGATTCGTGGCTTCATCTTGAGGACGAACGACTTTACATCCAGTGGTCGGTGTCAATAAGGAATTATAGTACCAATCATTAAGATAGATACTTACCCCTTAACAGCTACTGAATCGTCATTAGTCAGCCTTGATATCTCCATTGATGAACATAGACCTCCTCTAGATATTTCCATCTATTTCTGTTCTGCCCCTCTGCTATCCAATTGCACAGAATTCTTTTGAGGTCGTCGGTCCATTGCATTGGAGGTCTTCCTTGAAATTATATTGAAATTAATTCCCGGATTGTTCCTGGACGGTTAAATCTGTAATTATCGACATCGTGTCGTTTAAAGGCTATAGCGGGATAAAATGGTAAAATCTATACTAGGCTGGATTTTTATTTCGGATTGGGCACTCAAAGGTACATAATTAAAAACCCCTTAAGCTAAAGTTTTAGCAAAAAACACTTTGATTTTTTCAAATTTTTGGATCAAAATTGAGCTCAGGAAACATATTTTAATTAAAAAAAAAAATAAGTTGTGTAGGGCAATTTTGGCAAACTTCTAAATTATTATTTTTCGTGTAACCTCTCACCTAACTCGCGCGTAACCTCATTTAAATGTGACAAATAACAAATTTTGTTTTTTTTCCTCATATTCGAGTGGTGACTATCATTTAAATATTTTCATGTCCAAAAACACTCAGATTCTTTCAGAGCTTTTGGATCAAAATTGAGCTCATGAAAAATATTTGAATTTTTCAAAGAATTGTTGGATGGTTTCTTGGGCTTCGCATCCATATCGGCAATTATCATTTTGGATTTAAGGATCTTTATCAATATATTTCATGTAATTTTTGTTGGAAGAACCTTATCCTGAATGGCAAGTAGGAAACCCTCAGTCTCGGGAAACATCTTTCCTGATGTGAACCAATAGTTCGACGCTGTATTGTCGACATAATCTTGGCTGATCTCATTGAGATATCACTCATGCAGAGGTTTACTTATCCAATTGCGCATTTTTTCTTGCTTAGTCAGGTGGTTTATGCGCATTTCTTGTTGCCTCAGTTTAAGCAGCGGTGTATCATCTACAGCGCAAGTTGCTCGATGTAAAGTAGATGTCTCAGCCTGTACCTAAAAATAATCTCTTAAATTAGCAATCTGTTTATCCAATTGCTCACCTATATCCATAAGTCCTCTTCCCCCTTGCAACCGCGGTAATATTGTTCTCTCTTCTGCACTGCATGGATAATGTTTTTGCGCCTTTATAAGAAGTGTTCTTACTTTCCGCTGAAGACCCTCTATATCCGTTTTTGACCACTTTATAATACCAAATGAGTAGCTCAGCTCGGAACAGGTGTACGTATTTAATACCTTAAACAAATTTTTACTATTAAGATATGACCGATTTAGTTGTCTTCACACGAACTCCAAAGTTAGTTCACTTTTCATTTGTTTATGGTCAATTTTCTGCGCTTGTTTCACTCCGCGATATTTGTACATATTATTTTCAACCATTGCCTGGATGTTTTGGCCATCTTGCATATCGAAACCTCCGGGCTGAACTTTTCCTCCTACTATATTTAGTGTACGGAACTTGCCTAGTCCAAAATGCATACTGATATCATTTGAGAAATTTTATACAGATTTCAGCATCTGATCTCAGTGATTTCGAGTGAAAGCCATTAATTTCAAAACATCCATATATAACAAATGATTAAGTTTTGCCACAAAAGTATTGTTATTTTTTATGTTAAAACCTAAGTCGGTGGAGTTCAGTTAGCTGAGATAGTGGGTTCATCGCTAAACAGAACCAAAGAAGACTCAAGGAGTCCCACTGGAAAAGGCCCCGGTTAATTGGTATCTTCAGGTTCGATATTGTTTTCACCATGCATTTGAAGGTGAATTTTAGTCTTCCACTCCGTCATTATATGCTTTAAAAAGGTCACTATATTATCACTGACTTTATATAATTTCAATATATCTACAAGCCATTCATGCGGTAAAGAATCAAAGGCCTTCTTGTAGTCGATGAAGGCGGTGAAAAGGTTTCTTCTTTTTGGTGTACGCCTGGTTGGAAATGACTGAGTCGATTGAAGTTGTTCTTTGCAGCCCATTAGCACATCCTTTCTGTTGAGGCTCTATGATATTGTTTAGAAAACAATGTTGGTACGCTGTGCTACACAGGATGTGACCAATTTGTACAAAGTTGAAAGACAAGTAATTGTGCGGTACTCGACTGGATCTTTGGTGTTATTTTGATCCTTTGGTATTAGATAAGTGGTATCCTGAGTAAGAAACGGTGGTATTCTCTGCGAAAAATAACATGATTAATTAATACTGTAAAAAGCTCGTGTACACAAAAATTTCTTTACCAGAAGTTTTGAACTCTTAAAATCTCTTGAAATTATCAGCGAAGAGAGCCTGATAGTATTTCACAAAAAATTCAAAAAAACATGATTGAAGAAAGCTCTCTTTGTATCCCAACTTACGGTATCTCGAGATAATGGGTACCGTAAGTTTAAAAATGTATAACAATTATAATAAACAACAAAAATTATTTAAATGTAAATTCAGAAGAATAACAAAAAGGTTACAAGTTAATTATCTATATCGCACTGTTGTTTAATGATTAGGTACTGTTCTTACTGAGAATTAAATGTTCGTTATAATTATTTATTAGAAGTTCTTGATAGCTGATTGAATGTTCATATGAAAATATTAAATGTTCTTTTAATTCAATTGTTTAATCGGTAGTTAACCCTAACTACAGGTGATGAAATGGTTGAACGCAGATTCGTCCAGGATTGATTATTCGCCCAGATAATTGAAGGTAATATGATTCGATAACTTACGATAAATCTCGATGACTGCTTCACTATTTTACTGCTTCTACTCTAATACTTTACTTGTATTAAGCACTAAAGTTAATTAAATTAAAGGTAGTTTATACCAATAGTTAATCTAAAATGGTATTAGATTAAGAAACTCAACTATAACGGTCAGAGAACGGTAAGATAAGCAAGCGTCTTTACTCAAAGATCGCTCGACTAGAAGTAATCTTCTTCCTATAAAAATTTACCAAGCTTCCCAAAAATAAGATGAGGTAACCCCCACTTAAAAATGACAGGCCAGCCTGTATCCATTTCTAGGTAGACAAAGAGGTTCTAACAAATATCGAAAATAACGGGATCCTTCTAGTTAGGACGTAAGGAAAGATAAATTTTTTTGGATTAGGTTCTTACAGAAAAATACCATAAAATACCTTCCACGACTTTTCCTGCCACAGCATCAAACAGAACCCGCCCATAACCAGAAAAGGATTAGCTAAGGATTAACTCAACAGACGTCTTTTAATAAGTAGATTCTTCCGTACTGAGAACTCGTGATAAAATTTCCTAATGGTAAACAAAACCAACCACGTATATATTTGCAAATACTGCCATGGGCGTCTCAGCAACAGGGGTAAAAGGATTAAAAATTATTTAATATTTTAATTAAAAAAAAAATGCTACAGTAGAATTCTAGAAGTACTCTTTGTTATTATTGTTAATATTGTTGGTGATATATTGATGAATATATACATGATTCAAATAAACAGGAGTCTAAAATGTAAAAAGTCTTTGAATATTTTCATAGCTTTAATAAAAAATTATCAAAATTGGTCTTAATTTGATATTTTGAGTTTAAACTTTTTGTATTGAATTTGAAAACAAAATACTAAAGATAATGATGTATTCAAGTTTAAAAATATTATTTTAAATTTAAGAATACAGCAAACAGTATAAAGCTTCTGATAGTCTCCAGTAACGCCTGCTGTACTTACTTACTTACTTACTTACTTACTTACTCCGTGGCGTTACAACCCTTCGTGGGTTTTAGCCGACTCGACAACATGCCTCCACTGTTTTCTGTCTTGAGCAACCTCCATCCAATTCTCCACGCCCATAGTGCTTAGGTCTCCTGCTATATTATCTCGCCACCGGAGACGAGGGCGTCCGCGTGGTCTCCTTCCAGTTGGGACTTTCTGCCACACCAGTCTTACTGTTCGTTCGTCAGAATGTCTTCTGAGGTGTCCTGCCCATTGGAGTCTTCTGGACTTTATTTCTTTTATGATGTTGGCGTCTGGGTAAAGTTCTTCAAGCTCTTTATTAGTTCTTATCCTATATTGTCCTGATGTTTCATCAAGCACCGGACCAAAGATCTTCCTTAGGATTTTTCTTTCCCAAACACGTAGTCTCTCTTCATTTGCCTTTGTCATCGTCCACGTTTCGCTTCCATGCATCACAACGGGTCGTATGATTGTTTTATAGACCTGTATCTTCGTACGTCGTGTTAGTTGTTTTGATTTTATAAGGTTTTGGAGGGCAAAAATACATCTGTTGCCGGCCTGAATCCTGTTGTTTATTTCTTGTGATCCGTTATTGTCTTCAGTTATTGTTGTTCCAAGATACTTGAAAAACCTAACGCGCTCAAAGTTAAAGTCATCGATGGTAATGTTCTGACCGATTCTGTCTCTGCTTTGGTTATTGCGGCTCATATACATATATTTCGTCTTGTTTTCGTTGATTTGGAGCCCCATCTTCTCTGCTTCCTTGTCAAACCTTACGAAAGTCTCATTCATCCTTAATCGCGTGTTTCCTATTAGATCTATATCGTCTGCAAATGCCAGTAGTAAGTTGGGTCCTTCTCGATGAAATACTGTATTCGGTTTTTCGATTCTTGCACTTCTGATTATGTGCTCCAGAGCTAAGTTGAAGAGTTGTGGTGAAAGTGCATCTCCCTGTTTTAGTCCATTGTTTATTTCAAATGTCTCCGAGTATTGTTGTCCAACTCTCACCTTACATCGTAACCGTTCCATACACATCTGTATCAACCGGACTAGTTTTTTTGGAAAGCCAAGTTCCTGCATCGCTGTCCACAGTCTGTCCCTACATACTCTATCAAATGCTTGTTTAAAATCTATGAACATCTGATGAAGCTCACGATCAAACTCCCAGCATTTTTCCATTATCTGTTTTATTGTGAATATCTGGTCAATTGTAGAGCGGCCCGGTCTAAATCCGCATTGATAATCTCCAACAATTTCTTCTGTGTATGTTTTGGTTCTTTCTAGCAGGATGTTTGCAAGGATTTTGTAGGTGGTGTTTAGGAGTGTTATTCCCCTGTAGTTAATACATTGCTTTTTGTTTCCTTTTTTGTGTATTGGTACAATAACCCCTTCTTTCCATTCATCTGGCATTGTTTCTTCTTGCCAAATGTCTTGAATTAGCTTGTATATCGAACTGTACAATGCTTCTCCTCCATGTTTTTAAGCACTCTGCGGGTATACCATCGCTACCTGGTGTCTTATTATTTTTGAGTTTTTTAATTGCCTGTATTACTTCTTCGTATGTCGGGTATTGGTCTTCTATTTCAGCTGTATGTACCTCTATGTTTGATGTACTTCTGCTAGATTGGTCATTCAATAGTTGATAGAAGTATTCCTTCCAGGTTTTTAAGATTTCCTTGTCATCAGTGATAAGCTGTCCACTGTCGTTTTGAAGAAAGTTTCCTGTTCTTGCTTGGTACCCGGTTTTGATATCTGAAACTCCTTTAAAGAACTGTCTCGCTTGTTTGTTCTTTCTTTTTTCTTCTATTTCTCTGATTATTTGTTCCTGATACTCTCTCTTCTTTCTTTTCATTAGTTTTCTTGTCTCTGTTCTTCTTTGTCTATACATTTCATTGTTGTTGTGCGAAGGGCTTTGTAGCATGTTCCTTCTAGCCATATTTCTTGCTAATATGGAGTTCAGGCAATCATCATCGAACCATTTTTTTGTTGTTTTCTTTTTGTGTCCTAGTATTTCATCTGATACGCTTGTCAGAGCTACTTTAATATTTTTCCAAGCTGAGTCTATGTTGTTATAGTTTTCTGTCTGTGCTAGAGCGATTTTTATAGCCTCTTGAAATTTCTGTTCTGTCTCCTTATTACGTAGAACTTCGGTATTCCATAATTATGTTGGTGTATTCTTGTGTGTTTTTTGGACGCTATTCTTGTCCTTATCTTCGCTTTTACAAGAAAATGATCCGTGTCTCCATCAGCTCCTCTTAGGCTTCTTACGTCTAGACAGTTACTACCCCTCCTGGCATCTACTAGAACATGATCAATCTGATTTCTTGTGACGCCGTCGTTGGAAACCCATGTTTGTTTGTGTATATTCTTGTGTTCAAACATTGTCGATTTTATTAGTAGATTGTGGGATGCTGCAAAATCTATTAGCCTTGTTCCATTATCGTTGCTAACATCGTGAAGACTATGGTTACCTATTGTTGGTTTGTACGCTGCTTCCTTCCCAATCTTTGCATTGAAATCTCCTAAGATAATATGCATGTCCTGTTTAGGTAAATTATTTATCAGTTCCTCTAGTTTCTCGTAGAAGTTATCTTTTACATGCTCTTCCTTTTCCTCTGTCGGTGCATGGGCAGCAACTAGGGAATAGTTATGTAGTTGTCCTTTGATTCTGATATAACAAAGTCTTTCATTAACGGGTTTGAAAGTTAAAACTGACCCCACAAGACTTTCCCTGACTATAAAACCAGTTCCGAATTGATGTTCTCGTTCGCTTCCGCTGAAAAATACTACTGATTTATTAGTTTTTAGTGTACCTTCTCCAGTCCATCTAATCTCTTGTAGAGCAGTTATGTCCATGTTTCTGGATTCAAGTTATTTGACCACCTGAGTTAGGGCTCCAGGCCGATATAGGCTTAGTACGTTCCAGGTTCCTATATTCATTGTCCTTTGTCGTCGCTTTTGTCGTCTTAAAAGATCCGTCCTTATCCGAGGCATGTGCTTCGTTTTCATAACTATGTTTTTTTACAAGAAGGAATAGTTAGTCCCTTGCTTAACCCTCCTCCTTTCTCATCCTGGACTTGGGACCAGGCAACGGCGGCCTGCTGTACTACTTTTGTTTAAATAGGTACTTAAGCGTATTAAACTATTAAGGTTAAGATCATTTTTAATTACCTTAACTTATTTTATAAATACAAAAAAAGTAATATAAAAATGGTAATTCCGACAAAGAAATTACAAGACACAAGTAAGGTGAAGATATATCTTATGAAAAACTTATTTAGCTATATGTATGTAGTTAAGGTTATGAGCTAAAAACATGGAAAAAATATCAAAACAGAGAATTTGTCATATTTTAAGAAAAAATCAGAATGTTTGTGGGCATGAAAATGTTTAAATGATAGTTACCAGTCAAAGAAAATTTGTTATTTGTCACATCTAAATGAGTTTACGTGCTTAAAACATGAGAAAGAGTTTAAAAAATGGGATTTTTTATATTTCGAGTTATAAATAAAACAACTATACTGTCGAATTGTAAAAAGTTTATTAAACGATAATTATTAGCCTGAGAAACTGAGAATATTAATTAAACATGTGTAACCGTTTTTACATATTTGAGAATATTGACTTAACCTTAAAAACTTAATTCTTATATTATGAATATTACATTAGTGCGGGAGCTTATATTAACATCGATGATTTTTTGGAGCAAAAATGAAGAATCTAACTTTGCCACTCAAACATCGAAAAAAAAAATACACGGAAACGATTGTTTTATAATTTATAAGTTTGTCGAAAATTCCCTACATAATCTAAAATTTTTTTGAGAAATTAAAACCTTTTTCCTGAGCTCAATTTTGATTTAAAAAATCTGAAAAAATCACAGTATTTTTGTTCATTAAAATGTATTTCTATGAATTTTTTCAGATTTTTTAAGGCAAATGATCGCTCATGAAAATTTTTTTTTTTTTTCGAAAAAAACACATTTTTTGCGATAGAAAAACCCAGGAGCCACCTAGGAGCTAAAAATTTGGATAAAGGGGTTTATAATTATATACTTTTAAGTGCCCAACACCAATTAAAAAGTAGAGTGTAGATTTTACCATCTATGCCGCTATAGCCTTTAATGCTTTTAAGTATGTAATATTTAATTTAAACCCACCTTCTGGTTTGTGATGAGGTTATAACAGCAAGTATTTTAAAGTTCACTGAATAAGACTGATAACTGATACTGATAACACTGAAAAGATTCGTCCTGAACAAATTCAACAATTATAACCCATTTGAATTTTTTTATTTAATTTTAATTAAAATTTAATTCTAATTACCTGCGCGCAGACTATACACATGGAAATCGCAACAAGACAATGATAAAAATTGCGTCAGAAACCAAATAGATTATATCATGATCAACCAGAGATACCGAAATAGCATACAAAGCGCAAAAACTTACCCCGGTGCAGATGTTCCTTCCGACCACACATTGCTCGTCGCCAAATTGAAAAACACGCTGAAAAGCATAAAAAGAAAGAAGAGAGAACAGAAATCAGACATAAGCTTACTCAAGGATATAGAAACGAGATAGAAGATATCACAAGAACTTAACCACGAATGTCGAGAACTTAAAAACAGACAAAAGGAAAATGATGTACCAGAAGAATCCGACGACTTCAACCAAATATGGAAAGAACTTAAGACTGTATTTCTAAAAGCTGAAGACCACCTTAAATACACGAATCAAAGAGGCAAAAAACCATGGATAACTAATGAAATATTAGAAATGATGAATGTGAGACAACACAAGAACAAAGACTGGAATTCTTCTTCTTCTTTTTGTGCCACTCCTATCGGAGATTGGAAATCATCAAGGCTATTCTGACCTTGTTTACGGCTGACCTAAAGAGTTCATTAGTGGTGCAGCCAAATCACTCTCTCAAATTCCGCAACCATGACATTCTTCTACGGCCTGGATTCCGTTTTCCTTCTATTTTTCCCTGCATTATATTTTGAAGTAATGCGTATTTATGTCCTCTCATCAGGTGACCAAAATATTCGAGTTTTCTTCGCTTTAGCGTTAACAAAATCTCTGGGTCTTTTCCTATTCTTCGTATTACTTCACAGTTTGTTATTCTTTCAACCCAACTAATCTTCAGCATTCGACGGTAGCACCACATCTCGAAACTTTCAATATTTTTCATGTTGTTCTGTTTGAGAGTCCAGGCCTCTACACCGTATAATAGCGTGTTAAATACATAGCCTCTCAGCATTCTTAATCGTAGAGGGATGCTTATATTTCTGTTGCAGAAGAATTTTCTCATCTTTATGAAGGTGGCCCTGGCAATTTCGATACGTCTTTTTATTTCACTGTTTTGGTCTTCAGTTTCGTTTATTAAAGTTCCCAAGTATTTGTAACTTGATACTTTTTCAACTTGAGTGCCGTTTATACTAATATACGCTGGTTGTGTCATGTTTTTACTGAAGACCATATACTTGGTTTTTTAATATTGATGTTTATACCATAATTATTGCAAGCAATATTTATGTCTGTAAGTAATCTTTGTAATTCTTCTACTGTTCTTGCAACTAGTACAGTGTCGTCCGCGTATCGAATATTATTTACAATCTCTCCATTAATTACGATTCCTTCGTTTGCTTGTAAAAGGGCTTCCTGATAGATGCTTTCACTATATACATTAAATAACAGAGGTGACAAAATGCAACCCTGTCGTACTTCTCTACGTATTTCTATTGCTTGTGATGTTTCAGTTTCTATTTTGATGTTAGCTTTCTGATTCCAATATAGATTGAGAATTATTCGCAGATCTGGAAGATTCGAAGACTGGAATAAATATAAACAAATACAAAGACTAATAAGAAAACAGATAGTGTAAGCAAAAACACAGTGGCTTGTAGAAAATAGCGAAGAAATAGAAGACCTACAGAATAAACATAATGATGGACTTCTCCATAAGTAAATTAAAGAAATGTGTGGGATCAGAGACGCTAGGCAGTGTGGCACAATAACAAGCACGGATGATAGAGTCCTGACCACAATAAATAAGCGTTGAATGGCGAACATACATACAAAACCTATTCTCAGACGATAGAATAATAAATATTGATAGACAAACAAACATCGAAAATAACGACTTGCCCATCTTGACATCAGAAATAAAATCTTCTTCTTCTTCTTCAGCCTTCATTTTTCCAATGTTGGACATAGGCCTCCTCCAATTGCTTCCTCGCTTCCCTATCTTTTGCAATTCTCATCCACTGCTTTCCAGCTACAGCAGTTATATCGTCAGTCCATCTCTTTTTAGGTCTTCCCACGCTTCTTTTTGTTTCTCGAGGTCTCCAGAATGTCACTTTATGAGACCATCTGTTGGTGTTTTGTCCTACTACATGTGCTACCCATTGCCATCTCAATGTCGCTATTTTTCCCATGATGTCGGTTACTTTAGTTCTTCGACGTATTTCGGTGTTAGGAATTTTGTCTCTGAGGCTTATATTTAACATGGCCCGTTGAGTTACTCTTAATTGTTCTGCCATTTTTCTTGTTATTGCCATAGTTTCCAATCCATAAGTTGCAACTGGTAGTATACAAGTGTCATAGGTTTTTCGTTTTAAGTGAATTGGGATTTTTCTGTCTTTTAAAATGAAGCTCAACTTACCAAAAGCAGTCCATGATAATTGTATCCTTCTTTTAATTTCTAGGGTTTGATTTTCCTCTTCGTTTTTAATTGCATGTCCTAGATATATATATTATTTTACCTTTTCTATATTGATGTTATCTATCGTGATGTTTTCTAGGCTGTTGCTTAATATCTTTGTTTTGTCGAGATTCATTTTTAAACCTATTTGATTCGATTTGTGATTTAAATCTTGTAGCATTGATTTTAGTTCATGGATATCTGTGCTTATTAGTACTATGTCGTCTGCAAAACGCAAATGGTTAAGATATACTCCATCTATTTTTAATCCATTTTCGGCTTAATTCAGTTGTTTGAAAACATTTTCTAATGCCAAAGTAAATAAGTTGGGTGAGATGGTGTCGCCCTGTCTCACACCTTTGCGAAGGTCTATTTTCATAGTTTCCAGATCATCATCTATTTTTACGTGAAAAGTAGCATCATCGTATATCAGCACGAACTAGTCTATGGTCACTGCCGGTGTTAAATTTGTTTAATACCTCGATGTTTTTACATATCGATCTATCACTGGAAAGGATAAAATTTATTTCATTCTTAACCTGACCGTCAGGGCAACGCCATGTCCACTTTCTTTGTATTTGTTTTTTATAGAACGTGTTCAGGCAAAACATTTTTTCGGTGCTTTCGTAATTTGCTAATGTCTCTCCTCTGGTGTTTCTGTTGCCTAGACCGAAATTTCCTATGTAGTCTGAGTCACCTGGTATTCGCCGCCCTATTTTTGCATTAAAATCTCCGGTGATGATAACATAGTGTGTTTTTTCTAGGTCTTTAGCTCGCGTTATATCTTCGTAGAGTTGTGCAATTGACTCGTCATCTGCAGTGGAAGTTGGAGCATAGCAGTGTATTATCTGTAAGCTATATCGTTTATTCAGTTGTAATACAAGATATATCACTCTTTCCGACACTGCTGAGTATTTCACAATCTGGTGTTTTATTCTTCGGTTGACTCTGAAAGCCACTCCTCCTTGGCCGTGGTTCTCTTCTGAATTATATTTGTATAGAGTGTGTCCAGATGTTAGGGTGGTCTTTTTCTCTCCTTGAAGTAATAAAATACGCCTTAAAAATTATGAAAACCGGAAAAGCCTCTGGACCTGACTACGTTCACAGTGAAATTATACAACTTTTGGAAGAAGACAATTTAAAACTATTATTAAGACTCTCCAATATTATATACAAGACTGGTACAATTCCACAAGATTGGTTAAAGTCTACGTTTGTGCCTATACCTAAATCAAACTACGCAAAAAAATGTAACCACTTTCGATTAAGTCTCATGCCCCATATTTTGAAGCTATATCTAAAAATTATCCATAACATAATTTACAAAAAATGCGAAGAAGATGGGTCCGGAACAATTTGGCTTTCGAAACGGTATGGAACTCGAGAAGCTTTGTTCAGTTTCATTGTTCTCATGCAAAAGTGCCGGGATCAACAAAAATATGTCTACTTGTGCTTTATAGATTATGAAAAGGCTAATCAGCTAATAGAATGCTTGCAAAAAAGAACCTGGATTCAAACGGCATCAATACAATACGTGAACTCTACTGGAACCAAAACGCCTCTGTCAGAACTAAAATGGGTAATATTGAAACCATAAATATCCAAAGAGGAGTTAGACAAGGTTGTATACTATCACCATTATTATTCAACTTGTACTCAGAGGACATCTTTGCACATGCTGTAGATGAAGCACAAGAAGAAATAAAAGTCAATGCAAAAATCGTGAACAAGATCAGGTATGCCGATGATACACTACTGATTGCTGTCAGTGAAGAAGAACTACAAATTCTGTTAACCAAAGTAGTGCGAGACGGAGAACTATACGGCCTTAAGGTAAATGTAAGAAAAACCAAAATAGTGGTAATTTAAAAAAAAACACACACACCAGTTATAAACATATTAGTCAACATCAATCTAGTTGAACAAGTGAAAAAGTTGTTATCTTAAAAAAAGTATCTAGGTTATTTAAAAAAAGTATCTTAGTTATTATATTATTCTAAGTATCTTAGTTATTATAAGTATCTTAGTTATTATGTATATCTTAGTTATTTAAAAAAACGTATCTAGGCTGTTGGATACATGACACCTTAGACCAAGAACAAGAGGTTAAATGTAGAATAGAACAGGCAAGAAACACCTTCTTAAAGATGCGACAGTTACTCACTACCCGTGATCTTGATTTGTCCCTACGATACCACATGACAAAGTGTTATGTATATAGTGTACTATTATACTACAGCTCGTTACGACGTTTAGAGAGTTTTGAGATGTATGTATTTCGTCGTATGCTGAAAATTCCATGGACCGACCGCGTTAGAAATGAAGAAGTTTTAAGGCGTATGAATAGAGAACGTAAACTCACAAAAATTGTCAAGAAGCGTAAGACACGACAGATATAACTTCCTTCAGCTTATTATAGAAGGCTGACGCGGCCCGGGTAGACGACAAATGACCTGGCTGAGCAACATCAAAAATTGGACAGGATTAGACTTTCAAAGTTTAATAATTTGCAGAGGTCATCGCCAACCTTCGCTAAGAAGACGACACCCAAAGAAGAAGCAGAATTTGAATTAAGTAGGTATGAGAATTAGATTTTTAGTATTTATTTTTAACATTATTAGCATAGCTCTGTAAAAACAAATTCTACTTTTAAGGTTGTCACACATTATGAAACGCGATGTAAAAATAATTTTTCAGTCGTTTTTATGGTTCAAGAATATCGTATTGAAATTCTCATATCGAATGTATAGCTGCTTTATAAAGAAATCTATAGAGGTACGAGAATTTGGGTTATTTAATCAGCCTATTATAAAAAATGAACGAAAGCAAATATGGCATGGAGTTAAGAGAGTCAAATTTGGGCATAAAAATGAGGATCGAATATCGCCCATAAAATGCAGTGATCTGGCGGCATAATAAACGTCGATGTGCATATTCTGCTTAGAATATCCGAACGTCTTAAATAGCCCCAAAAATTGGATTCCCGGTTCAATAACCATAAAAATATATAGCATTTCTAAAGTTCTTGTTTAATAGCCGCGGGGCTATATTTATAAAATAATGCAATAAAATGAACATTTTAAAGTCTAATACATGGGGTATTAGAAGTTGATATAAACCTCGGAAAGTTGTAAAAGTCGGTGCCGCGAAATCGCTTCGTTTTCCCTATCCCCTACAATTGACCCAAACACCCTAACTTCCTCACCCAAATTCGCAAAACCAAGCACGCAGGAACCTTACATCATTATCTCTCTCAATTGTGTGGCGGAGACAAAAATCCTAGACACTATAACCACTGCCATCAACTTCCTTCTTTATCTTATGCAAATCAACACGTTGTCGGTGTTTTGATTTTTTTATGAACGGATGGTAATGGGTTTTAATTGTTGTTTTGTTTACATCAAAATTTATTATAAGGATTAAGTAATAATTTTTTGAAAATAAGTTTCACTGCGTTATCATTCAGTATCAGCTTTAAAACTATCCCAAATAAAGTCTTTCTTTGCTAGAAAACACTAATAATATAATCATTTACACTTGTGTTCAATCTACATGGTAGATGTTTTAATTCTAGCAATGTGTCATTGTTTGAATATATCGAAGGAATTTAGAATATTCCAGTTGCAAAATAGATTTATAGCCCAGGCTGTGGGGGAAAAAGCACTCTCAATTCAGGAATTTATGTAATGTGCTCTAGGTTATAAAGAGCAACCCCAGAAGCAATCCCCCAGTTCATTCAACATAAAATGTTTGGTTATTGTTTATTTATGAGCGTTTATAGGTGCAAAGTACGTATTTTTTGAGTTTTTTTTTTCATTTTTTGCCTAAAGTAAGTGTGGTAATTTCTGTATAGATTATAAAATTATTCTAAAAGACCTTCAATTTGAGCCGGTATACGTTCAATTTAATTTATTTGTTGTTGCAAAAATGTCGAATGAAGGTCAAAATTAAAAAACGTAATACTTATTGCAAAATTGCTTTTTTATTTATTTCAAATGTATGACATTCAAGCCTATAAAATTACGAATCGAATGAGCCGTAGTAGGCCTAGATCACTTTGTTGTGATCTAGCCTACTACAACAATTTGTTGCTGAGATACGTTAATTAGTTTATCCCATGACCTTCAACTTTGAATGCTCATAGGATTGCCAAAAAAATGGTAGGGCTAATTCTTGTTTCATTCTCTTCCAAAGCCGTAGCGCCCTCTATGTACCCTACAAATTTCTATTTTGCAGATTATTGTAGCTGTCGAGACGAAGATTAAAAAAAAGAGTTTTCTACGACCAGTAGGAGCCGAGTTAGCATAATTCTTTTAAAAAATCACAGAGGCTTATTAATAACAATTAAGAAACGAATCTGGCGTTATTAACTACTTGAAAACCTGCATTTTTAAGTATTTGTATTCTCTTTAAATTAAAATCATTAGAAATGACGAATAAAGTTTACCTTTTTTCAATGTAGCACCGAAACCGCATGTGGCAAACATTGCAGATGCCGTAAGCACGGCCTAAAATGTACGAGAATGTGCGAAAATTGTAACGGAGAGAGTTGCAATAATGGTCATACTGCTGAGTATGAACTAGATGACGCAGAAAAAGAATGTGAGAGTGAGATAGATGTGTTGGATGAATTGTTATATTCTGCGGAAATTGTACAACCTACTAAAAAAGAAAAATAAATAAAAACTAAGCATATCTCTGATTTTATAAATATTGAATCTCATTGTAAAACCATAGAAATAAATTACAATTATTTTACTGTTTATATCTTCGTTTTAGTAATTTACTTCTTCTATTAAAGTAATTTGTAAATTAAGATATACGTATATATGATGTTTATTTTAATTTATTAAACCAATTATTTAATTTCTCATGAAATTGTATTAAAAATCTAGTTTGACCAAAGTTTTTAAAATCAATTTTTTTGAGTTTTTTTGGAAAATAGATTGTTTTTAAATAGAAATTCTAATCATTTGAACTTTAAAATAGGTAAAGAAATAATAAATAAGACTTACTCACAATCAATTTAATTTAACTATCAGACGACCGGTTTCGCTTTCTACAATATGCAAAGCATCTTCAGGTCTCGATACAAAGTTAAATAAATGCTGAAATGATAAAAACCCATATTAGGGTGTTGTCTAATAAAGATAAACAAATTAGATGTTGTAAATTACAATAATTATGCCAATATTACATGTCTGTGGTTTTATTTCAAAATGAGTAAGTTGAATAAAAAGGTATAAAAAGTTTTAAAAGTTTAAACAGACAAGGTAAGGCCCACAAATTGTTATAAAATAGTCTATTAGATAAATTAATAAATGAGCAAATAAATAAACATTACTTATAAATAAATTAAATAAATAAGAATGCACCCTTTGCATGTTCCCAAGTAGTTGTACTGTAGGTCTCGTTCAATTCTCATTTGGTTCGGATACAGATTTGCTCCAGTTATGTTTCCCTTGCTGATGATAATTAGCTTGGTTTTGCTGGTGTTTATATCCAGTCCATATTTTATACTTATTTTCGTTATTTTGTTCATTAAGTTTTGCAGCCCTTCTATGGTATTTGAAAACACTATTGTATCATCTGCATACCGCAGGTTATTGAGCTTGATTCCGTTTATTGAGATACCTACATCAATATCTTTTAGAGCCTCTTCAACAATGTGCTCCGAGTACAGATTAAATATCAGTGGTGAAATTATGCAACCCTGTCTCACTTCCCTTAAGGTTTTAACCTCATCTGTATATTTTCCATCTATTCGGAGTACTGCTAATTGATTCCAATACAGGTTAAAGCCTTTTCCATCAATCCCTATCCTCTTCAGCACTTCCATCATTTGTTCACGTTTCACTTTATCGAAAGCCTTCTTTTAGTCAATCAGGCATGCAAAAACATTACAGTTGACATCTCTACATTTCTGAAATAATATCTGCACGCTAAATAAAGCTTCCCTCGTACCAACGGTGTTCACAAATCTAAACTGACTGGGCGCAATTTGTTCCTCGGATTTCCGGTAAATTCTTTTGTGGATGACTTCTAAAAACAGCTTCAGCAGATGGCTCAAGGTCTTATGGTCCTATAATCTTCACAAACTTTTGTTCCTGGTTTTTTTGGCAATGATACGAACTCCGATTTGAGCCACTCTACTGGTATTTTTCCTGCCTTGTATATTCATTAAATATTTCAGTTATTATTTTTATTTGATCTTCATCTAATAGCTTCAAAAGCTCTGCAGGAATTTCATCAAGTCTAGGTGCCTTTCCATCCATTATTTGTCTAACGGCTGCCGTTATTTCTTCTGGTAGGATTTCGGGACCTGAATTTTCTTCAATGATGGCCTCTTGTATTGTTCTAAGTAATGAAAAAGCTTTTCCAAGTATTTTTCCCATACTTTCTTTTTATCTTCCCTGGTTATGGCAAGATTACCTTCATCATCTGTTGATTTGTCAATTTGTCATTTTCCGCTGTTGCGTTAGATATAGAAGATATTATTCTCAAAAGTCAAAAAATATAAGAAATGTGTAAAGGAAAGGGAAAAATAAAATAGTTAGGTAATAATTAAGAAGATAATAAAGGTTATCAACTCTTATATAGTTGAAATTTACCGAAAGTCAGAAAAAAATTAAATTAAAACATTTCCGGAAAATGAGTCAGTTTTCGTTCTGACGTTCTAAGATGTATTATTTGTCTAAATGATATTATCAGAAAAAGCCCTTAATGGATATTTTATTTAGTCCAAAAATAGCAGAATAGAACTTAGAAGAGTACACGATATTTGTTGCCTTGCTTTTGATAAAGTCTGCCCAGTTAAACACGAAACGCCACGAAGAAATAATTTCAGACCACGACCGACAAACCATGTATCATTATCAAACACCAGCCGTGAAAGTATACACTCTGGTTTTTCGAATTATTTCTAACAACAAATTAAAGAAGATTTTTGATAGCAGATCTCATTGTCCAATGCATAGTTTTACTAAAAAAATTTTTACTTGTGCACTTTTCGTGATATTTACACGGTCATTTTGGTCAATTGGTCGAGAAAAATGAGAGCAGTTATTGATTATGGAATTCTGTCGCTTCTGTATTAATTCAGAAAACAGTTATATATATATAATCTACTATTAACATGAGGACAATTACGGCATCATGTCATATTGTTTTTTATCCAGTAATCAAATAGAAGCGATATTTAGTCTGATTATCTGTACTAAATTATTTGCTGCTACTTTCTTTTAACTATAAATTTTAAATACAATCTAACAGTAATTAGAACGAACTTGGTACTTGTTCTGTCATCTTCGTCAGATAAATGTATTTATTTTTAGAATAATTGTACTATGTACCTTTCTCCTTCACTGTGCTAAATCAGGTGCTTGCTCTCCTTATTAATTTATAACTATTTTCATCGGTATACCTGATTCTCAGGGTGAATCATCGTAGTTTGCAGACGGATAGTAGACATGGGAGCTATTTGATAGGATGACTCAACTTTCACAAGCTATGGTCAAGATCATAAGCGGTACTACCTTCTCAATCATTAGGGATCAAAAAATTGATTTTATATAGTAGGTATAGAGGTTTATATAAAAGTTAACTGAAAGCATAAATTAGCTTTCATAAAATATTAACTTTAAAATTTTTTTACTTAACTTCAATGAATCTATGTACAGTAATCCAAACTATCTTTAATAAATGATTATAACTTATTCATTTATTTATTCATTCCCGTATTCATTTCTAGTATCTTATGTTTGTTTGCTTCACCAATTATATTTATATTGCAACAATTTCATTACCGCAAGAAAATTAACAACTTATTAAAAAAAAACGTGATATTATCTTGGCAAAACCGAAAATAGCTTTGCAGATTTTTGTTGAAAATTATCTAGTGAGGGGCTGATATGAACTTTGCACCAATTACAGCTGATCAGTAAATACATAAAAGAGTAGAATATAATAATCTAAAGTTTTCAATGTGTTTCAGACTGTAAAATATTGCCACAAATAAAGAACAAGTAGTAAAATAGGTGGAATTATATATTTGAAAATGTGTGAATTAAAAATAATTATTGTATTTATCATCATCATCATTATCAGTGTATTCTACCGATTATAATCCAGCCTTCCTTATATACAGGTTCTTCATTTCTGCCCAGGATTTTCTAATATTCGTCTTTCTATGCCATGCTGTTTATTTCTACCAAAAGATGCCCAAGCCAGTTTCCTTCTTCTACTGATTTCTGGGAGTAAGGAGCCAAATTTATGTACTACTTGTTCCAGGTATACATACTCGTCTACTGCCTCAAGTGCAATGTTGTTTATTTTTGCATTTTGGACATCCACTAGCTGATTATACATGGTTCTTGTTTTTGTCAAGTCCAACTGGACAAGCTGACAAGTTTGTGTTTCAACGTTGGAAGTTTTCTGCTTATCCCATCTGCTTGTCGATAACATCCATAACCAATGCCCGAGAAGCAAAGAAGTCGAGGATATATGATTGAATTGCTTAATTTATGCTTAAGAATAGAATGGTAAATACAATTATCCTTGGAGAGACTTTTTTAGCCTGGGTCGACAGAGGATGTCCACAGGGAGAGTTCTGTCTCCACTGCTGTGAAATCTGATGATGGATGGACTAATAGAAACTTTAAAGGGAAACGTTAATGAAACAATTGGATGCGTGGATGATTTGGTAATCATCTCGCAAGGAAAGTACAAAACTGTAGTCAGAGATCGCATGAACGAGGCACTAGAACTAGCGAGACAATGGACTTGAGAGGGGCCAAATATAAGTCCTCACAAATCCATCATAGTCGCCTTAACCAGCAGACCGAAACTAGAGGGATTAAGTCGTCTAAAGCTGCAGGGTCAAATCATTCAGCCAAAGGGAAAGGTAAAGTTCCTTTCTGTTTTTTTTTCTTAAAGTGCCCTCTCCTCAATGGAGGTTGGCTACTACAATTTTAAACTCTTCTCTATCTTCAGCTGTTCTTATTAGCTGTTCAAAATTTAGCCCTGTCCATTGTCGGATGTTTCTGAGCCACGATAGTCTTTTCCTTCCTAGGCCTCTCTTTCCCTCGATTTTTCCTTTCACTATAAGTTGGGCATATTGGTATTTATTATTTCTCAGTATGTGGCCTAGGTATGAAAGGTAAAGTAAACTCTTGTATTGTGGATCTAATTATTGTTTTATATATTTGGAGTTTGCCTTATCTAGAAACGTATTTTGAATTCATTTGCCTAATTTTTTATTCCCTTTCGCTATTCTGGCATCGAGCTCCCATTTATCTTCTCCGTTTTTATCGGGTACTACACTTAGGTAATTAAAATTATTTACCCTTTTAAAACTATAACTTTTACCACTAACATACGTCAATTAAACTCTTCTTGTTCTCCCATGATCATATGTTTGATTTTGACTTCATTTGGCTCCAATCGGTATTGCTTCTTCAATATTTTTCTGTTCTTAATTATTTAGAAGCCATGCGCTGATGCTCATATTGCATGATTATTTTTTACTCTTTTATGCTAACTTTTCTAATTAAATCGCTTATTTATAAAAGGATATAAGTCACAAAAATGAAGTGTTGAGAAAATGAAAAAAAGTGAAAATGAATAATTTTATTATGTTTGATAACAATATTTTATGCATATTGATTTCTTTTAATTAATAGATATTTTATTTGTTATTCTATTCGTCTAACATATCTTTTCACGGGTTAATTTAAAAAAAATGTCTAAACTATTTTATTTGGCCGTATTTGTTCAAATTAACAAAAAACGTGAGTTGAGAAACTTTATTAATAGTCATTAACAAATGAAATATTTTAACATAAAAAATTAAACATTAAGCAGTTTTTTACAAGATACTCCTATTTCAGTAATTTTTGATAATTTTTAGAAAGATATCTAGTTATCTTTTAAATATCATTGATTTTTTAAATCTTATTTGGAATTTTTTTCATAGGATACGATCTTTCCTTTGGAAGTTAAACATATTCGGTGTTCTAACTTTTTAGAACAAAGAAATTGGATAGCGCTCCATCGATAGACTTTAATGCTTCATCCAGGCCGTTTTTTATAAGATTTTTGTGAGTTAGTAAGTTTCTTTGTAATATTTGGACCACCAATTTTCAACATCCAAAATTTCCTTACTTCTGACCATTTGTGCAATAAATGTCTGCCTCTTTGCAGAACTACAAATTGCTTTACAAACTTCCATTGGTGTATACAGCCTATCCATGCGATTGAGCTTGCGTTTTTAATATTCTTAATATAAATCATACTAAATCAAATAGTTTGCACAACAATAGCCTAAATATTAAAGTATTTGCCTACAAACAACAACAAAATAACCTGCTTGTAATTTATCACCAAGCAAAATTGCTGTGTTTATGAATATACTAGCGCCAGTCAAAGATCAGCGGCAAATTACAGTCTCAATTTCGATAACGATTCAATTACAGTCTCTAAGGCCAAGTTAAATAGCGTATTGCATAAATGATCTTCGTGTTTTAAGCCTTTTTCAATCGTAAATTGATTAGAAATGTGACCGTGTCAAGCAATTTTACAGGTAGGGTTATCTAGTGTCATTTTTACTAGCCCGATATTGTTTTTTTGGTTGCCCAAATATTTCATTGCTCGATACATTTTAACTCTATCGACTCTTATCATATGCTTGTCTAAAATCTACATACTTTACATTTGTAACAATCTCTTTTAAGGATTAGATTTGGTCTATAGTAGATCTGTCCTTTCTAAAACCGGCCTGGTACTTTTGTAAAATTCTTTCCGTATAGTAATTTAGTATGTTTCTTAATAGTTTAGCCAAGATTTTGTATACAGTATCCAGTAAGGCTATACCTCTATAGTTGCCAGACTTCAGTTTATCTACTTTTTTACGGAGCGGGCATATGCGGGCCTCATGCCAATCAATAATTAGCATTATTTCACTTTTCCATATTTGCACTATTAGTTGTTTTTGTTCAGGACTTTTTGTTAGTTTTCATTCCTTGAATTGCTGTCGCCACCTCCCATTCTGTATCTATTAACTATCTCATCTTCTCAAGATGATCTTGTCCAGTTGACTACTACTTCGCGTTACACTTCGACATTCAATATCTCCTCGAAGTGTTTTTTTCTCTGCATCATTATTTCTACCGGATCACTAATTAAATCTCCGTCTTTGCCTTTCATACAACTACAGTGACTTTGGTCACTGTTTCCCGTCTTCTTGATAGAAACTCACCTCTTTGTTTTTGAACTTTTTTTCTATCTATTTTAGTTTTAACTCAGTATGATATCTCTTTTTCTTTCTACATAGAGCTTTAAGTTTTTCTCAAATTATTCGTTATTCATTTCAATAGCATACGCCTCTCGTGCTGCGTTTTTCCGTTCTCCCAACAATATTAATATCATCAGCATATGCTAGGATTTGCACAGATTTGTTATATATTGAACCGGTAGCTGTGATTTGTGACGTACGTATTACTTTTTCCAGAGCTAGATTGAATAGTATACAGGAGAGTGGGTCTCCCTGACCCACTTCCCACCTCCTTATTTGTATTAAAAGGTTCAAAGAGTTCCCCCTGGATTCGTACTCTGCATTCAACTGTTTCAAGGGTTAGTTTGGTTATACTTACCAACTGATTTGGTACTCCCAGGTCTATCATTGCTCTGAGTCGTAGGCTGCCTTGTAGTCTATAAATATGTGGTGCGTGTCTATACCGTATTCCAGTGTTTTCTCTAGAATTTGTCTCAGGTTAGAAATCTGATGAATTGTTGATTTATCACCTCTGAAACCAGCCTGGTATTGTCCTATTATTTGCTCTGCATACGGTGCCATACGATGGCATAGCAATTCCTCGATAGTTAGAGCATTCAAAGATATCTCCCTTTTTGTGTATGGTGCAAAGTATTCCAATATTCCAATCACTGGGGAGGGACTTCTGTATCCATATTTCTTTTATAAGCTGCTGTAGCGCTATTATGATATCGTGGCCACCTTCTTTATATAATTCCGCTGGAAGATTATCTATTCCGGGTGATTTGTTTCTGGCTAGTTTGTTTACAGCGTCTTTAACTTCAAGGATTGTTGGTGGATTCTCCTCCCTCTCGTATGCTCCGCTTACCTCACAGCTTTTGTCATCCGGGTTTTCTTCTTCTTCCTCTATATTAAGTATCTGGTTAAAATATTCCTTCCATCGATTTAGTATGTCTGTTTTTGTTGTTAATAGATCGCCATTCAAACTTCTACATTGATTTGTGTTTGCCTTGAATTCTTTTCTGTTGAGGTTAACTTTCTTATAGAATGTTCTGAATTCTTTCTCTCTGTTGAGGTTTTCTATATATTGAAGTTCCTTTTTTAAGTGGTTTCGTTTCTTCATTCTGTGTATTTTCTTTTCTTCTCTTCTCTTTGTCTGGTAATTCTCTACACTTGTTCTAGTCCGGCAGGTAAGCATTTTTGCATAAGCTTCATTTTTTTTCTGTGTTGCGTCTTTGCATTTATCGTCAAACCAGTAATTTTTTCGGGTACAAGTTTCTGTACTGTACATTAGAAGTCTATATCTCTCTGTTCTTCTTCGCTTTTACTTTGATTTCTTAACCTATTGGTAATATTTTCCCAGTACTATTTTTGCAGCAGTTGCATCTCTCAGCTTCGGTACATTCCATTTCTTTGTATCTATTTTTTTCTTTGTTGGAATTTGAAATTCTAGCCCTTAGTGTTGAGATCACTAAACAGTGGTCTGAGTCTATGTTTGCGCCTCTATAACTTCTGCAGTTCATGTCCGTATTTTTTACTTCTCCGTCCTTAATTTTTCCATATTTTACTTTCTTTTCGTTTTATTATTCGTCTTCACTTTTCCTTCCTACCTGCCTTCACAAGTGATTTTAACGAGGCGGAATCGATTGCAGCTCTTCTCATAC
Source organism: Diabrotica balteata (assembly GCA_918026665.1). Taxonomy (NCBI): domain Eukaryota; kingdom Metazoa; phylum Arthropoda; class Insecta; order Coleoptera; family Chrysomelidae; genus Diabrotica; species Diabrotica balteata. The sequence continues at coordinate 56,508,226 of OU898285.1, read as the reverse complement.
GTCTTACGTTTTGAATGGTCCTCATGTATTTACTTTCAATCCTAACATGATCTCTCTTCTTTTATTAATGTTTTAAAATTATGGCTCTTAGTTGGCTTTCGAAAAATGAGAAAAAGTAAAGCTAAATTCTTAGGAAATCATTGCAGATAGTAAATTTCGTTTATTATTCTTGTAGGACTTGATTAATTTGTTGATTTTCACAACTCCGTCGTGAACTGTAACCTGAACTTTTCCTTCTATTTGTTTATATCATGAATATACCAGTATTGCTGTCTCTTGTTTATATATTATAATTCTAAATTTATAAACTAAGATACTTTCAAAGCAAAGAAAAAATTTCAATTCATATCAAAACTTTTCACTCTTGGAAAACCGAAAATATAACCGTCACCTCTATTTGTAAACTCTACCTTCATTTTTGTGTATCAGTGAAATCATCTTTTTGTTTGTTTTAAAATAGTAAATATAGTTTTATTAAAATAAATGGAAACATATGGTAGGAAATTTGCGGTAGTTGATTAATGATAATTTATATCTGAGGTTGATCCCTGTGCCCCCTACAAATCCGCTAGTGGTCAAGGCCAATGGCCTGCATCTAAATTTTTATTTTGGCCGATTTGCTCTTTCTATTCTGAAAAAAAGTCGGGTTCTTCACTGAACCAATACTTTTTTATTTACCGGACAATACCAGTTTGTTTGAGAAGGGGAGTAATTCACTAAAGGTAAGACCTAACCACTGGCTTGACGTAGTGATAATATCGTAGAAAAAAGGGAAAGTACACAATAAATATTAATTTGTTATAAATTCATATAAATACCAAACTTTTTCCATAGTAAATATTAGGGTAACTATGAAAAAGGTATTTAGTTGTGATATCTCACTTTTTTTATAGTTGATCTACTCTAAATCGATTTCAATGTACTGACGAATTTATTTATTTTATAGTTGTATAAGCGTTAAAAAACGGGAAAACTTTATAGAGTGACAAGAAAACAGGCCAGACGTAAATTACCAAAGCAATAAAATAACCAAAAATAAAGCTAAAATAGTTGTAGCAAAAGCCAAAGCAGAAACTTTTAAGAATCTATTCGATTTAGTTGACACTAGGGCGCAAAGAAGAAATCTATAATAAACTTTGAAAAATAAGGCAATTATATCGAGCACAAGTTTAATTAAATCTTACCCCAAGTACTTTCGCTTAATATAGCATCTTTAGGGGCATTTCGTCAAATATGGGCTATCCAGCAAGCGTAGCATGTGATGAATATGAATGATAACATAAAATTGTACAAACAATACTCTAAAACAAGGACATGGATATGTGATCTGCACATATTAAAATTCTGTGTAAGTAAACTATATTAAGCGAAAGTACTTGGGCAAGATTTAATTAAACTTGTGCTCGATATAATTGCCTTATTTTTCAAAGTTCGTTTATTCGAGCATTCAACCTCATATCAATTAAAATCTATAATAGCCAAACAAAGCAAAAAATCAAAATATTTTAATAGTTCACGAATATAATCTGAAAAAGCGATAGAAAAAAATAATTGATGTGTACATCAAATCAAGTATATGACAGAAAATCAACTGAACCCAAAAGGACAGCAATAGCAATGATTAATAAAACAAAAAATAAGAAAGTTGCCTAACTACTTCCGATAAAAGCAAGATACAAGGTGGAACAACAGATGCAATTTTCTGTACACGACTGATATGCTGATAAAAACATATAGAAATGTGACAATCAAACACTTACATGCTCTTCATTGATCTTAAAAAGTATATGATAGGGTTTCTCAGTAAGTTCTGTCGTTGACATTCAATATTATAGAAGTCTCTGGTCTCCGGTGAGTCTCTTTGATTTTATGTGTCATATTGCACTGGCTTATTTCCTTATGTCATAGTCCCATCTTAAATTTGGACGTCTTCTTGGTCTCTTGACGCCTCTTGGATACCACAGTGTAATTCTAGTGGACGACCTATTGTCAGTTCTTCTCGCTAAATGTCCCGCTCACTGCCATTTTAAAGATTTAATTCAATGGATTACATATCAGCAACCTCGTGGTCTCCGACAATGGTTTGGGATGACTTCAACGGAGCTGTTTCGCAGAGCAGTCAACAAAACCATGATAGCCTTGATGATCGCCAACATCTGAACCGGATAAGGCACTGAAGAAGAAGAACCTTGGTTTTCTGTCTGATCCATTCTATTCTTTTTTGATCTCCCTTTGTTATACCTAGCATGCATCGCTCCATTGAACTTTGAGTGACTTGAGTTTCGATATTATCTCTTTCTTTAGTGTCCGAGTTTCGCAGCCGTATATCATGATTGTTAGTATACACTGATCGAGAGTTTTTTTTTTATGTGGACTGGCATCGTCTTCGATTTAACTGCATTTCTTCCAAAAACTGGTCAAGCCAGTTTCATTCTTCTGTTGATTTCTTGGAGCTTTGAAGCCAGATTTATGTATTAATTGTCTCAGGTATACATACTCGTCTACTGTCTTAAGTGCAGTGCTGTTTATTATTATATACTGGACGTCCACTGACTGGTTGTATATGGTTTTTGTTTTTGTCAAGTTCATTTTTAGATCAAGTTCATTACTAGCTGCATTTAGGTCGCTTATAAGATAGTTCTGCAGGATTACTAGCAAACAGAACGATGTCTGCAAATCTTAGATAGCTAGATAGGATATCTCCTATCCATCAATGGATAGGAGGAATATATTCTTCCAGTTCATTTTGCTGAATATATTTTGCTTATGCTTATCAGACGCCTCTGGTAGTGGGAAACTCTGGAGTGTTTTCATAAATTTTTATCTCAGCTTTTTCTTATCTGTGTATATTTGCTAAAGTTTCTATGTACGGTTTGTCAATGCCTTGGTAGGAAAGCTTATATTACTACCTTGTGATATATAGAACATAAAGCCTTCTCGAAACCTATGAAGGTTAATGCTAGCGGTTTTTCATATTTTTTAGTTTTACTCATTAGTTCTCGAAGCGTATTGATGTGATTTAGGGTACTGAATTTACTACTGAAGCCAGATTTCTTAGCTGTGCAGCATCTAATGCATTTGGTTATTTGTTATTGATGAACTTTGTAAATATTTTCCATATGATTAATAGTAGACTTATGTGTGTATATGTTTTGATATCGTCTTTCCCAACTGTCTTATGAATGAATGGGAATTATATTTGTTTTATTCCAATGGTTTGGTATGCATCTTGATCTTAGATAGTTCGTACATATGCCTGCAAAGATTTTCCAGTTTTTTTTTTAATTTAAGCAGTTCCACTGCTATGTCATCTATTCCAGCTGCTTTACCACTTTTCAGTTTTGTAATGGTCAATTCTACTTCTTTCGGAAGAACTTATGTTACATCTTCTTGGTTAGTGATTGGTTCTTCACATGTTTCACTGCTACTCCAAGTCACATTCCAATTGAGACAATTAGCTGTCCAACTGAAGAAGCCATCTCCAGTTTACCTTCCGAAGATGCTGAAATAACTAGACAAGACATCTGTAGAGGCCTTTTAGATCATAATATAAAAAATTCAACCCTTACATCTAAAATTTTAGATCATCTTGAAATTTGTATAAATCAAGTCTACTTTGAGTTGAATAATCAAATATATACAAATAATAGTGCAGGACTTATCATAATTAATCCTCTAGGCCCACTACTATCAGATATTTTTATGGATCATCTAGAAGCAAAGATTTCAAAACATTCCATATTCAAACAGCGTTTTATATTGGTGAAGATACATGAGTTTTCCGTATTACATAATACATAAACCTACCCATATTGACACGACTATGCACAATTCATCATCCCATCCTATAAAACATAAATTGGCAGCCCATCATAGCATGTTACATAGATTAATAAAATTGCATAAGAAAGCCATGTAATTAGTCTTTCTACTAACAGAGAAAAAAACCTAGTACTTTCTGTAACAATAAAACAATGAAAACTTTGTTTTCAAAACTTCCACAAAAAATTATTATATATTCTTATCACTTACAGCTGTTTCGGCTGATTGCCTTCCTTAAGTGATCTATTTTTGGCATGCGTTTACACTTTATAGTGTTTAATGAAATAGGTTGAGGAAGGGAGAACTGTTTGTCTCAAGTTGGTCATTCTTTTGGTTTCTTTCCGTATAGTAATTTAGAATCAAAAAGCACGGGTGAGACTGAACACATCAACCAACACAGAAGAATTTGAAATTTAAAGAGGGGTGTGACAGGGGTGTATTTTGTCTCCTATGATCTTATTTTTGCAGAAGCACTGGAAGGCTCTGAGTTTGGAATAAAGGTAAACGAGTTTCCGATAAATAACATTCGTTACGCCGACGACACCGCGATAATAACATACAACGAATATGATATGCAGTTGATGTTAAATAAAATAAACACCGTAGCAAAAATATATGACTTAAAGATAAATGCTGGAAAACTAAGTGCATGACAAGCACTTTTAAGAATATAACTGCAAGTAGATAGTGCTCCAATCGATCAAGTAAAAATATTGAAATACTTGGGAATAATGATGCATGACCAATGAAATCCTCACCAAGAAATAAAATAAAGTACCGAACAAGCAAGACAAGCTTTTATCAAATTTAAACCGCTACTATGTAACCGCAATCTTTTCTTCAATCTCTGCTACAGGATGGTTTAAAAGCTATGTATGGTCCATATTTTTATATTGTAGGGAACATGGACGTTAAGAATACCTTCCATTAATAAGTTGGAGGCCTTCGAAATGTGGACGTTGCGAATAATGCTCCGCATACCATGGACAGATAGGGTGAGAAACGAGGAAGTCTTAATAAAGGCAAATACTGGGAGAGAACTACTCAATTTGATCAAGGTACGAAAAATTGGATACCTCGGCCATATTCTGAGAGGAAAAATTACGCAATCCCTCAACTAATCATCCAGGGAAAGATTAAAGGCAAGAGATAAGTAGATCGCAAACAAATATCGTGGGTACGGAACATAAAAAACTGGACAGGCATAAATAACACTGGCGATCTTTTGCATGCCGCAAAAGACAGACGTTTGGCCTTAAGATAATTAGCTAACGCACTATAGGTGCACGACACTATAAGAAGAAGAAGCCATTTAGTCTGTTTCTTAATAGTTTAGCCAAGATTTTGTATACAGTATCCAGTAAGGCTATACCTGTATAGTTGTCAGATTTCTTCTTCTTCTTAAAGTGCCTTCTCCTCAATGTAGGTTGGCTACTAGAATTTTAAACTCTTCTCTATCTTCAGCTGTTCTTATTAGCTGTTCAAAATTTAGCCCTGTCCATTGTCGGATGTTTCTGAGCCACGATAGTCTTTTCCTTCTTAGGCCTCTCTTTCCCTCGATTTTTCCTTTCACTATAAGTTGTGCATATTGGTACTTATTATTTCTCAGTATGTGGCCTAGGTATGATGTTTTTCTAACTTTTTGACTGTGTTAAGTCAGTTACTGTGTCAGACTTCAGTTTATCTAATTTTGCCAATCAATTAGCCTTATTTCAGTTTCCCATATTTGCACTATTAATTGATATATCCTTCTCTGCAGTTGATCTGTACCAAACTTGATCATTTCTATAAATGTAATTTTTCCCATTTCCAATTCATTTCTTGAATTTCTGTCGCCACCTCCCATAGATGGAAATTAACAAATTAAAATACACAGATTTAATTCTGATTGACCAACTTGAGACAAACAGTTCTCCCCTCCTTAACCTATTTAATTAAAGACTATAAAGTGTAAACGCGTGCCAAAAACAAATCACTTGAGAAAGGAAATCAGCCGAAACAGCTGTAGTGATAAGATTATATAATAAATTTTTGTACAAGTTTTAAAAACAAAGCTGTTAGTGACTTATTGTTACATAAAATGAATTTCCATCAAGTAACGGTCGAATTCACCAACTAGTACTTTCTGCTTAATTACATATACAGGCAATATATCATTAAAAATAGATACAATAGCCTACAACTTATATGTGACGACTGCGCAAAAACTTACATCGGTCAAACGGGTAGAACCTTTAAAAAACGAATAGCAGAACACAAAAGGGTTTTCGATAATAGAAAAACAGATTCTACTTACGCATTTTACCTTCTAGTTCATAATCATTAATTTAATGACCAATTTCAAATTCTTTTTATTTAAAATAAAGGCTTTATTCTTCTTCTTCTCATGGCGCCGTCTCTTTTCGAGGGTTGTCGATCCAAATGGCAATTGTGGCAATTGTTGGTCTTCCTACCGATCGTTTGCCCTGTACTTTTCCTTCCAATATAACTTAAAGTAATTCATATTTTTCGCCTCTCAACACATCACTCAAGTATTGTATTTTCCTTTAGATACAGATATAGTTTTGAATAACCAACTTGAGATAAACAGTTCTATCCTCCGCAACTTGTTTAGTTAAAGACTATAACGTGTAAATGTGCAATGCTGAACGTGAGCCTTCGAGACCACATAACAAACCAACAAATCAGACGAAGATCAGGAGTTCAAGACGTCATCGAAAGAACCACGACGCTTAAGTGGAACTGGGCAGGGCACTTAGCCAGAACACAAGATGGACGGTGGACAAGACGTATTATGGAATGGAGGCCCAGAAATTATAAAAGAAGCCGAGGACGACCACCGACTAGATGGACCGATGACATTAAACGTGTAGCGGGAAACTGGCTACAAGCGGCCCAGTGTAGAGAACACTGGAAAGAATTGAGGGAGGCCTATGTCCAGCAGTGGACGTGATTGGCTGATTGATGATGATGATAACGTGTTAGACGCGTAACAAAAATAGCTCACTTGAGAAAGATGTTCTGCCGAAACTGCTGTAGTTATAGTAAATTATAATAAAATTAGTACAAAAGTGTTAAAAAGAAAAGTTTTCAGTGTTTTACTGCTTAATTAAATGAACTTTCATCAACTGTAACTGTAACTGCAGAATCCATAAAATAAATAAATAAAAGGGAAAGATGCATAATATTAAAAACAGTATTCATAGAAAATGATTAAAAGCTGGAAAACAACATTTAGTACCGGTAAATTTTGTCCAAAACATTAATAACATTATATAGAATCCAGGAATTTCTATAAGTAGCTTGCAGCTTTTGCAGATTAAATCAGTATGACGATGAAAGGTAATGTAATTTGAAAGATAATAACTTAAAAAACTGTATGTAAGAGGATTACAATATAGGGAAAGGGATCTTACGTCCGCAGGGAGGGTTGGAAATTATATTAATTCAATCGGAACTCCCAAATTTTGTTCCCTACGAAGCTTGGATGGATTATTCAAAATGTACTAAACATTATACGATATACTTCCATTTTTGACCTTTAGGATCATTAACTATTATACTACACAATTATTTGTACCAGTTAAATTGTTCTTTGGGTAAGATATAGTATTGTTAATTGAATGTTTAATTAATTAATTATTATAAATTATTAATTATAATCTTTAAAAGCCGACTTAAATTTGACTTCTTCGTAATATTCGAGATCTGTTGCATAAATCTGATTAGTGTCAAAAATTTATTCATTTAAATAATACACAAAGTTAATTTTTTTGTTTTTTTTTTAAATGCCACCTCCTTCTTCTAAATGTGCCTATCTCCTAGAGATGTTGGCCAACACATTGACCCATCTTATTCTAGTTACAGCAGCTCGAAATAGATCAGTGGACGTTAGACCAGTCCACTTCCCAAGATTTTCCAGCCAGGATATACGTCTACGTCCAGGGCCTCTGTTCCCCTCAATCTTGCCCTGTAGAATCAACTGTAAAAGTCGATATTTATTATTATGCATGGTGTGGCCGAAGTAAGCCAATTTTCTGTTCTGTACGGTGTTAATAATTTCTTTGTTTTTTCTTAGCCTCTGGAGAATAGTTATGTTACTTGTGTGGTGTATATATGAGACCCTCAACATACATCGGTAGCACTATAGCATTCAAATGCCTCTATTCGTTTTACGTCATCTTCTGTAAGGCTCCAGCTTTCTACTCCAGAGAGGAGAATACTAACGACGTAACATCTAGGAATTCTTATGCGTATATTCATACTTAAAGATAAGATTAGTTGTAGGAGAAAAACCAGAAAGCCTACAAATCGAAATGGGAACTATAAAACCAACAGACAATTTTAAGTACTTGGGAGTCCAAATAACATCAAAAGCAGGAAGTAGCGAAGAAATACATTCCAGGATTGGCCAAACAAGATCAGCCACCAGACAGCTACACGGACTATTATGGAATAAAAAAATAACAAAAGAAAATAAAACAAGAATTTATAAAACAATAATAGAAAGTATTGGACTGTACGGCGCCGAACTCTGGGAAATAAACCAAAGAAACAAATCAAAAATTAAGGCCATGGAAATGAACTACTGGAGACGATGTTGCCAGCTCACTAGACTTGATAGGGTGAGAAACGAAGATATTCGGAGAGAAGTGGAAATCGATCTAGACATAATAGACACAATCGAAGCCAAAAGACTTAACTGCTATGGACACCTTCAGAGAATGCCGGAAAACAGATGGCCAAAAAAATAGAAGAATGGATTCCGCCAACTAGAAGAAAACGAGGTAGATGAAGACGATCCTGGAGAGACGATGTCGACGATGCAATGACCGTCAGAGATCTAACAACTGAAGATTGCTTCGACAGAAAACGCTGGAAATTAGGATTCGAGAAGCGGCCGGCGCCAGCTGTAGAAGACTCGCCTATTATATATAAAGATAAGTTGCAGATAATCTTCCTAAGGCTGCTAAAAGAGTTTCTGGCTTTTTTAATACGAGTTTTTATTTCGTAGCTGTGATCCCAAGTATCCTTAATATTGCAGCCCAAATAGCATATTTTTCCACTCTTTTTAACGGTGTATCGCCTATTGTAATTTGGGTATTTAAAGTAGAGCTAGGATAGTCTGAGCAGATTTTGAAAAAATAGCACAGATTTTAAGTTTTCCAAAGTTTAATGTGAAAATGTGTTACGTGGGGTTATTTGGGATGTTAGCTATTCTAATTAAAAAACCTCAAATGTAAAACTATGATATTAAAAAAAACATGAGATCTAAAAAAAGTGTTTTTTGTGCAATCTCTCCTAACCGGGTAGGTGAGATTACGCTCAAGGGTAGGAGAGATTGAGCTTATTCAAAAAAAGTTATTTATTTCATTTGACATGACATGGACAGTTCATTTGAATTTTTAGTTCGCATTTCTTGACGACCACAATTTATACATTTTTGTGGATAGAGTGTGCATGATTCATGCAGCCATTTTTGGCAGATGATGCATTTTATCCAATCTGATTTGGATGTAGTTTTAAAATAAATTTCAAAACACTTTAGGCATGATTCATCGTCGTATTCGGACACGTTATCAGAAAGAAGTTCCATTTCAACTCCGTTGTCTTCTTCTGAGGTTGGTGGAGATTCAATCTTTTTCCTTTCAGTTTATTTTACTCGTGATGCTGTTAAACTGCATGGAATTGGTGATATTTTAGTCAAAAGTTTTTTTGGTGTTATGTCATCAGTTTTTGGAGTTGTAAGGTTGAAAGTTGAAGGTTGATAGAAAATTGATTCCGGATAAGAATGGCTCACTTGAGAATCGAGCGGAGTAGACAATTCAGTTACTGAAATGGATGAGTCTGTTGTTTCAATAGCGTTCTCATGTGTGTTTTGGTCACAAAAATTACAAATGGCAAAAAATTCATATTTTTGGACTTGCAATAGTTAATTTTGCATAAACTTTTAGGTCAAATTTAATGTAATATAGCTCAAATTAAAGATTTCATTCAATATTCCGCTCATTTTACCTTAAAATATGGATTTGATACAATAAAAATAATAAAAAAAACACCGTTTTTGTACCTTAAAAGTGCCATAAAAAAATTATAACCAACAGTTTGAAGTTGCAAACACTTGGAATTTACCCCAGGCATTGGCCTTTATAACAGTGTATGAGTTTAAAAAATTCACTAAATAATGCTCCAAATCATTCATTTTTGACTCTACAGCTTGGACTACATTGGCTGTCGAGTCTCTGGCAATAATCCAAAAAAGTCTCAATTTCGCGAAATAAAATTTTTAATCGGAAATATACATTAATAGAGCTTAATACACTTGCAGAAGAAGAAGAAGTATACCAGTCATGAAAAATTACTATAATGATCTGTAAACCTATAAAATCAGTTCTACACAAACTTTTTGTAATTAATGTGAAATAGTGTCTTAAATTATACACCATTATTTTAAGTTTAATTTGGTATTTTATGTGTTTACAAGTTTGGCCTTAATTTCTTTTGTTTCCAGATTGCTGGCCTTATAAGATCGCACATTATCAGCACCAGTACTTATTTAGCAATTAAATAATGTCGATAGAAACAGAATATCCATTTATACCTTTAGGAAATGCTTTAATGAATATGGATTAAGGTCCAGAATATCTGTTAGAGGATCTGTATCAACAGCAGATTATCAGAGGCCACGTGTACACTTCATACGCTAACATCTTAATTGGGGTGTTGAAGAATGGAGTTCGGTGCTCTTCACGGACGAATCAAGATTAACCAGGTACTCATCTGAATGGTGGCCTAAGATTTAGAGAAGAGCTAGTGAACGTTATCATCACTGTTGTTTTAATCCCAGTGTTCAATTTGGTGTTCAATTTGGTTCAAATACTGGCGTCAAACAACGACAGCTTGCATAAACGGAAAATCAACAGAAATATGTAAAATACAAAGAGGTGTCAGACAGGGTTGTATACTATCCCCACTGTTATTTAATTTATATTCAGATACAATATTTAAAGAAGCGCTGCATAATTTGAAATGGGGCGTGAAAGTTAATGGAATTCTGATAAATACAATCAGATATACAGACGATACAGTTATTTTAAGTGATGACATGAATGGATTACAATGCCTTTTAAATGCCATTGATACAGTGGGAAGAGAGTTTGGCCTAAACATAAACTGTTCAAAAATAAAACACATGGTGTTTAGCCGTTTAGCACATCAAGATGCACGATTATATGTTGATAGTCATATAATTCAAAGAGTGTCCAGTTTTAAATATCTTGGTTGCCATATTACTGAACAACTAGATCCAGATCAAGAGATAAAATGTAGAATCGAGATAGCCTGCACGACATTTTTAAAAATGGGGTCATTCTTCTGTAATGATAACTTGAAACTTCAACTTCGAAAGCGTATGGTTAAATGCTACATTTGGTCAGTCCTCTTATATGGTGTCGAAGCATGGACATTAAAAATATCCACCATTAATCGTCTGGAGGCCTTTGAAATGTGGCTGCACAGACGTATACTAAAAATTCCATGGACGGCTATGCTGACAAATGTGGCAGTCCTTGAGAGAGCAAATGCTGCTTCGAGCTGCTTGATAACATCAAATGTAGAAAGATGGCCTATTTTGGACACGTAGTAAGGGGAGACCGATATAATATTCTTCAACTTATTATGATGGGTAAAATCGAAGGACGCAGAGGAATTGGTAGAAAGCAGGCCTCTTGGTTGAAGAATATCAGAGAGTGGACAGGAATAAAGAAAGCTGAGCAACTCTTTAGAATAACTCGAGACAGAGACAGTTTCGCCATGTTAATCGCCAACGTCAAGGGGACTTGATAGGGCACGTTAAGAAGAAGAAGTTCAATTTGGTGGAGGTGGTATTAAGGATATGGGCAGGCATTCCCTAGGGGCTCATACAGAGCTTGTTATATTCGAGGGGGCAATTTAAGTGCTTAAAGGTATAGTGAACAATGTTTGAAAGATCATGCAGTGCCATTTGACCGGAAACTTTTGTCTAATGCAAGATAAGGCTTGTCCGCACATTACAAGAATACCACGAGATTACTTGGATGAAATTGATAGTCCTTTATTAGCATGAACCCAAGGAGTCTAGACTTAAATCAAATAGACCATACATGGGATATTGTAGGACGACGTATTCGACGTAACCGACGTTAAGGTTCAAATCAATAATGACTTGGAACTAGCAGTTCGTGACAAATGGGAGTAAATCCCTCAGGAAGAATTTGCTGCCTAAATCCGAAGTATGTCTGATTCAATGAGAGTTGTAATTAGACTCGTGGAGGTAATACATCTTACTAAATATCGTGTTTCATTAGGAAAATTTTTAATTAAAAAAAAATAAATTTGGGTTTCTTGACAGATTTGTAACAAATTTTACTTTTAAATTTTGTTTATTATTAAACACTTAATTGGGAAAGGCTTGAACTTTTTTAAACGCCAGTTTTTAGGAAAAATCTGGGTGTTCCCTAGTGTTAATTTGCACTCCAGTATATATTACAGTCTACAACAAGAAGAGGTATGTTTTCCAACGAGCCTATAAACTTGAGCGTCTAAAGAATGATAACTTGACAGTGATTTCTTACTTTCTCTTTTTCTCAATAAAAAATAAAGTTTAATAATAAAGCTCTTATTTTTCAGAGTAAAAACTATTATATATCCATATCTAGTAGATTTTCTACCTTAAATTTTCTAGAAATATAATCCAATAAAACTGAATCCAGGTTCTTTTATTATGCTTTCATAAACGTAACTAAATTGATTCGGAAATAATTGAAAAGTGAATTAATGTCCCAATTTCAATAACGGAAAACAAAAATTCTGGAATTTAACATGCTAACTAGATAGATTTAACCCTTTAGATTGAAGTTGATAAATGACTATAGCTAGAGCAATGTATAATTATAGGTCATTTCTGATAGGGCTTTCTTGATTTCTGAATACCAACGCGTGTACAAATGAAATCATGTACAACCCTTGCTTGAACAAATTGACAGCAGGTGACAATTAGTATATATTCCAAGCTAAACGGGAGTCCATAATTACTGTCTAACAGATATCAATTTCATAATGACAAATGACTTAATTAGCCTAATTTTGTTTTAATAAGGCAATCACAAGACCTAAACAGTAACAAGAATTAAAGTTTATTTTTATTTTAATGACAATCGTGGTAATTTTGTGCATCGATCAGCCACCCCAAATTGGACATAAAGAAAAAGTCTGACTTTTAGAGCACATGCTATAATTACAAGCAACAAAGGGTTCATGTGTGTTGGGGGTGAAAATTGTTACGAAAATTGTTCCGAAACTTATATTTCACTTGGTAATCACTATAATAAAAGAGTGAAAAAATTTGTTTTACTGATTAATCGTCATTAAGGTTTATTAGCCTTTGTTTGGCAGTTTCTTTGTATGTTTTAATCTGATTTCAATTTCTTGTTTTGTTTTACATACATTCTTAGGTACTATTATATTTTTTTATTTTAATTTTAATAAAAACAGTAATTTGTCGGTCAAGTAAAAATTTTATGTGCACAATTAAAGTAGTTAGAAATGTGTTTAGTAGGTTCAGCCTGCCATTAACTCTAGTTTCTGATAATGATTGATCTTTAATTTCTGAAGAATTAGAGTAATTTCCCACAACAAACAACATTAAACACTAACTAGCCCTCCGTACTCTCACTCCTCCAACGGGACTGCAGAAAATTCTGTCAAAACTGTTAAAAACGCTATTACAAAAACTCTTGAATTTCATAACACTGAAGATACTCATTTGGCATTAGTTAGATTTTTGTTTGACTATCGTAACGTGTCGTGATAAGGCCCAAAGATTCTTCTGAGGATTTTCCTTTCAAAACATCTACGTTTTCTTTCAGTTTCTTTGGTCAGGGTCCACGTCTCACACCCATACATGAGCACCAGTCTAATCACCGCTTTATATATTATAATCTTTGATGTTCGTGTTAGGATTTTAGATTTAATACTATTGTGGAGGCTGTACATACATCTGTTTGCTGCCTGAATTCTTCTTTTAATCTCTTTCGTGATATCGTTATCTGTAGTGATTGTTGCTCCGAGATATTTAAAACACTCCACTCTTTCAAAGTTATATGGATCTATTGTAACATTTTGCCCTATTCTATCGCAAAATATTAGTTTTTTTTACCAGCTATCCAATGGTTGTACGCACAAGTCTGTAGCTTAAAAATATAGAAGTTATTACAATTGTTTATAAGTACAATACATACCCCTTCTCAAACGTTTATTTTGTAAATAATTTCGATGAAAACGCAATATGCATTTAACTTCTGAGATAGTTTAAGTCTTAAAGAATCCTATGAAATGTGTCACATGTGTCTAGCATTATTAGAAGAGCAAGTTCAATAGTTTAAATATATAGTATCAGGGATAAATAAATTAAATAACTTTTAAACTATTTGACCAATCGGGTGGAAATTTCACACAAATTTAAAAGACGGTATGGTAAACCATACAGTTATTGGACACTTGGAAACTTCACACTTTCACACTGGAAATTTCAAATTTAAAAATTCGTAATTCACATTGTTCTTTGCAGATTGAATTGAAATTTATACAAAACGTAATCTAAACAATTTATTGCAATAAGGCTAAGGATCTCAAGAAAGTTTTAAATCTTTTTTGTCAATATATATTTATTAAAAATAGTTACAAAAATTATAGTTATTGGACATTTTATTTAGTTACAGGACACTTAAAATTAGTTATTGGACAACTGCTTTAACACAAAAAAAAAACTAGAAACAAATGAAACTCACAAGAAAAACCAAAGATTTCTGTGCGGTATGGAATACCTATATAACTTTATAATTGTTTCTTTGCTTCTTTGTATTGAGTGAAAAGTTCATCAATGCCTTCATTCTCACTGTCTTGGTTACTGTTATTAGCATCGGAATCACTATCCTGCAGATTGAAGCAGTTGTTACATATAAATAGATCACCATCGATAGGTATATGCTGTCTATGCTTAACAGGAATACAAAATTCGTGATAATAAAGACTACAGTCATCGCATTTTAATTTATTCGATTGAATATCATTTTTTGAACCATGTGCAAAAAAATTCCAAATTTTGATAAACAAATTCAAATTATCGTCGCTAGGTAGATTATTCTTTGGATTTTTTTTTTAATTCTCTAAGCTATGAACTTTTTCAGGACCTAAGATATTTACAAAAGTAATATAGTTCATCTTGGGTTTCTTTTGATGATTTGCAATGATTAAATTTTTTACTACTTCTGTACCTAAACATTTTGTGTAGTCAATAGCATCTGCTTTAAATGGATACAATCCGCAAACCTTGAAACCATTTACTACTGTTTCAGTTTTACAGCTTTTTTGTAGCTTGCTTCAATATAGAAATATAGAAGCAAATACAATCTTATTCACTACCCCTCCTGGATTCTGTTCTTCCCATTCTCTCACTGACTGCCACCAAGCTTCTTTTAGTGGACGGAAAATAGAAACGTCACATGGTTTTAAAATCCTTGTGGCGTTAGGATAAAGTGCAATTACTTTAATCTGTAGTTTATTAAACAATAGACTTAATTGGTAACTTAAGTGACTCTTGTGCCCATCTTGTGTGGGGGTAAAATTCGCACATACATACACATTCGCAATATACTGATAGAATGCCTCTGTCGTCATCCAACCTTCATCGCTTCTGCCCACACCTCATTTAGGATTAATGCCTTTAGCAACTTTTTCTGGAATACTTAATAAGGATAAATAACCATAGGCACGCAAATTTTACCGTCTACTGAAAACGTAAACATCACAGTGACTTTTTCTTTTGAACAGCTTTTTTCAACATAAACATTATTTGATCCTTTCGTAGCAAATACTTTTCCAGTAGATGGACATATTTGAAATCCTGACTCATCTCCAATAAAAATTCCTGATGGATTACTTAGAACTTATTGTAGATGCTTTTCTATAACATAGTTTTCAATATTTTAAAACCCGTTTTTGATGTCTCGTTCAGATATACAAGCGCTAGCCGCCGTCACACCTTCACTTGTCCTTTTAGAAACCTCTGGATGTCGCTTTAAAAATCTCTAAAAAAATCAATACAGATTAAAATACATTTTTTGGTACTTAGTTTTAACCATTCATCTCCAGGTCGATTTCGGTTAAAAATTTTTGCACGCTGATTTTGAAATCGTTAGCCTTTTGGAGGAAATCTTTTGAAGCGATTTCTTGTATTTGTATCCATCTGGAATATTGAATGTAAAATCAAATAATGCTATGGATTAAGATAAATTTAATAAACGTACTTAACCAGAGTATTGTCCTCCCCGCAAGTTAAAATAGGAGACTGTCCAAGTGTATGTTTCTGTTCCAGATGTTTTAATTTAAATTCTATAGTGGACTTTGGAATTCAATATTTTCTTTTCAGCTGTTCTATAAGATTCAGTACCATTTTCGACATCCCTAACAACTTCTTATAAGTTTAATCTTATCGTATTTTTTAAGTTTAGGCATTTTACTACAATCCTAAAAAATCAATTTAGTGATTGGCCGGTCAAATTAAGTTATTGGACAGCTGTCCAATAACTGTTAAATCGATTACTAAATTAATTTTAATGCTATCTTTAGTTAATTATACGTGAACCCGTTAAAAATTGTAGAAATATGTGGTAAGTATAGTTATCTAGTGATTGGACAGGTGTCCCATAATAGAATTCAGCAAGTTTTCTAGTTTAGTTATTGGACATGCGTAATTAAATCCGAATAAAAACCCCTGTTACTGTACGCGATCTACCTTAGGGGCTATAAGTACCTTTACTACACCCTTTTAAATAAAAATACAATCTTACCTTAAAAATAACACATAGTTTTGAAAAAAAAAAAAGTCAGAGCAGTTGCTTAACACAATGCTTAAATGTCACTTCACTCACATAACCTAAAAATATTTACTTACAGTATTTATTTACATACAGTAGTGCCACTTAGTAAAATCATTGATTATAAACCACTACCTAGATACCTCACTCTAAGGTAAAAACGAATTCAGTGTTAAACTCCGCCCACTTACACCTCTTTGCCCCTCACGCCTAAGTACTACCTGACTGTATGGTGTCGACATTCTTTGAAGTCTTTGCCAATATTGAAAAATAAATTTCAGTTCCCTGGTCCGGCAATTCTCTAGTGCATTAGAGGAATATAAGGATGGCATTCAGCATTTTCACAAGTAATTTTAACGTGCTTGTAATCTATATTATGAAATTAAGATTTTACTTTAGAAAAAACGCTAAAAATTAATTAATGAAAACAGTAAAGGTTTTCTAAAAATTATTTATTTATCAACGCAATATAAAAAAATAACACAATATAAAATCCATAATAAAATTAGCAGTGATAAATTACATCTCATGTAAATTACTTTTTTGTAACTTTTCAAACAAATTAATTTCCAGAGTTGATGCAAACTAAAATTTTTCAAGCTAATATACAGAATTTATTTCCAGATTTAGTCCATTCACTCACGGTAAAATATTGCAAAACCTCATAAGTTTAAAGAATCGCTTGGATTGACATGAAATTTGGCTTACGCCTAGCTAAGATGTCAAAGGAAAAAAGATTATGCTTTTGCCCTATGGATCAGTATCACCCCTTATCAGGAGTGAAAAAATATATGTTCAAGATAAGTTCGGAAGTGCCTAAAATCAGTAATTCTAAGCAACTTTGGTTTTATAGAGGTTTTTCACTATGTCAATACTTTTCGAGTTATTGAAAAATAGGTTCTTATTCGTCAAATTCCATGTTGAATATTTCAACGTGAAGTAATAAAAAACTGAAGCACTTTTCGACGAAAACTCATTACAACTTTTTTTAAAGTGTTTTAAAAGTTTATTTGACTTGAAAGTAAGGTTTATTTTTGTTAAGTTTCTTACATCAAGAGTATGCAAGTTACGACCAAAATATTCAGAAAAGCAAAACCTACATTTTTTTACTCTTTGTGATTTTTGGTGTCACTAATAAATTTTAAGTTATTTTGAAAAAAAGCATTTTTTTTTTAATTAAAAGAAAATTGTTAAAACATAAGTCCTTTAAACAAATGAAACTTACAGATCATTATAATAATAATAAGGTAGTGGTTTATAATCAATGGTAAAATATACCCTTGTTAGCACTTGCAGAAATCTTATAATCGTAAGTTAACATTGTAATATACAATAACTGTCTCGTGTCCAATAACTGGCGTTTTACCCTAATTCATCGATGTTCAAATGTATTAATAACATTTTATTTTGTTAATAAAAAAATAATAAAATTTTTAAATTAGTTCAAAAAAACTAAAAACTAAAAAATATTTGTCAATTATTTATTAATTTTAATTTAAAAAACGGGAAAATAAACATATTATCTATCTAAATATTGTTTATGTAAAATATAAGGGAAAAAACTTATAGACTTAAAACTTATATATAAAAAATCAAATTGTGACCATACATTATTGTTTAAAAAAAACGCAAGGTAAAAATACGAGTACTTTTTCATGTATTCGTCATCTATTAACCCCCACCTATGTCTTAAAAGCTTCAGATATCTGCGAAAAATTTTTAGGCCTTTTTTAACCAGACTGGGCTATAAATGCAAACCAAATTATTTTGGTTTATAAATTGCATAAATATATTGCGATGAAATACAATAAAACTAAACAAACTGCATACTTATGATATACATTCTAAGAATAAATATGTGCAATACATTTTTTATTTTTCTGTTAGACTGCATGTCTCTGCTTTATAAACTTTAATCTTATAGAGATTATCTAACAATGTGGTGCGTATCTATTATATGTATTTGTTGAAAAGTCACGTACGCGCATTAAGCAGGATTGTTCAAAATATTATTTTTACGATGCTATTTTAAATTAAGTGATGCAATCACGATGTTCTCACGTTAAAAAATACATTAAAAAGCATTATCGGTAGTTTTGATAGTTCTATATTCAAAAGGTTCATTATTCAACAGACACTTGCCACTATTCAAAATAAGCTCGTGAACAGTAAAGGAACCAATAAAAGATACAGCAGTTAAGTTTTCAAGGTCATGACGTGTAGGCAGCTACATCGCAGATAAGTCAACCAGGTGACGTTTTCATCAAGACCACTGAATTCATTTCATAGATAATCAACTCCAAAGTGTCGGGTTATCTTGAAAAGAAAGTAGATTAGAAAAGAATAATGTATAAAGGTACACATGGAATATATAATACCACTTGGAAATAATGCCAGATAATTGAGTTGTAAAAGTCATTCAAAATGGTGATACCAAGCAAATAATCCCGTAATACCTCGTAATAATCCCGTACCTCAAAGGACTAGAATGCACTTGGAAATCTACAAAAGAAAATAGGATTTTCCAAAGAAAAACCAATATAATATTGGGTATAGTCTGATAGTGGACTTACGTGAGTTGTAGTATAGTCACACAGAGTGCAATACCGTTAAGATAGTAATGCCCAGGATTTCACGCTATGTGCTTGGCAGTAAACAGGTCCACGTAGTGGTCACGTACAGAAGCTTTACGGCAGGGCTCTATTAGTAAAACTACCTTTTTTGATTTTAATTTATAACACAAATTAGAATAAAACAGAAAGGTGTAACAGTTCTTAACAGATTCACAACAGGTAGCGATCACAGGATGGTCAGAGTAAAAATTAGTATTGACATTAACTATGAAATGAAAAGAAAAATAATTAAAAACTGGGATCTAGTAGATACAAACAAACTAGGGCAATATAAAAAGATATACAAAGACCTTTTAAAAGAACAAATTACCCAAAAATTAGACAGTGATGATAAAGATATAGACAAAATGGACAACATGGATCTAAAAAAAGAACAACTAAAAGCAAAAGGAAATCTATAGAATATGTAGAAATCAATAAAACAATAAGCAGAATGATAAAAGAAAATAAAAGAAAAGAATAAGAAATAAAAATAGCAGAAGTAATACAGAACAACAAAAATATGAAACGCTTAAGACCGAAATTAGGTAAGTTTGAAATAAACAAAATAAAAGATGTAAACGGAGTGGAAACAAACATTAAAGATGACATCATAAATATAATCCACTATTTTTACTCAAATCTAATTATATAAAACAAGAAAAGAACCAGCAGAAGAAATTAACAACCAACTTAAGGCTAAAATATAAAATGTCAACTCAGAGATACAGCCAGAAATAAGCTAATCAGAAATAAAGAAGGCATTGAAAGAAATGAAAAACAACAAATTGCCTGGAAAAGATGGAATAACTGCCGAGATGATGAGATATGGTGGAAAAGTGGTAATTAATACTCTACATTCCCTTTTTAACAAGGTATTAAAAGAAAAAATAATCCCAAACAACTGGAAGGAATCCGTAACCATTATCCTACACAAGAAAGGGGATAAATCAGATATAAAAAACTACCGTCCTATAACACTCCTCAATGTAATGTATAAGCTCCTAACAAAAATTTTAACCAATAGATTAACCAATAGACGACAAAATTCGACGGATATCAGTCAAAGGAACAAGCTGGTTTTAGAAAGAGATTCAGCACAAGTGACCATTAGTTGTATTTTAAGTGACACCATAATGTCAAACATTGGGTAGTGAAAAGTTCTTTGATTAACAGTAGAATTGACCACAGATATATAGGGAACGAATAACCAATATAAATAAGGAAACCCAAACACAAATTAAAGTATATAAATGAACAAAATCAATACAAATAAATAGAGGCGTGAGACAGGGTGGCATAATATCACCGTAACTTTTCAATCAGGCTCTGGAAGATATTTTTAAAACATTAGAATGGGAAGACAAAGGTATAAAAATTTGAGGACAACGCTTGAACTATCTAAGGTACGCTGATGACATCGTATTGATAACCGATAAAAAAGAAGAATTATTTGAAATGATGAAAGAACTGGACGTAGAAGCTGGAAAGATAGGCCTTAATATGAATTACAGCAAGACCAAAATCATAACAAATACAGATGAAGAATTCACAAATAGGATCGGGCAAGATGAAATAGACCAAGTTCAGGATTATATATATATATATATATATATATATATATATATATATATATATATATATATATATCTGGGTCAAACTATAAAACTTAACAAAGAAAACCAAACAGCAGAGATAAAAAGACGAGTTAGACTGGTATGGGCAGCTTGGCAAACTAAGCTACATTCTTAAAAACAAAAGATATCCACAGCATCTTAAGACCAAAGTATGCAATCAATGCCTACTCTCTGTTCTCACTTATGGTTCCCAAACGTGGACATTTACAAAAGCAAACATGGACAAAATCCCAAAAAGCAATGGAAAGACAAATGTTGCACATAAGAGTGGATAAGAGGGAAAACAAAAATGAGGGATGTTAGAAAAGCTGTTCAACAGAAACGTATCCAAAAATACTCGATTTCTGTGCACCTAGCTCAATACCCGAAAAGTTCGTACTCTGATTGGACTAATAAATGCATTTCATTGATTATAGAGTATTCGAGATTACTCATAGATATTCAATTATACTAATGTCGTCCTCTACATCCGAGATGTTGGATTCGCTTTCGTTACTCTCCTCTGTGTTCGCGTATATAATTCAGTTTCAATAATTATGAGCTCTATTGAATAATATCGTCCTGATCCACCATGATGCTTCTTCAGGAACGTTTTTATAAACAAATTTCTTTTCCCAATTTCTTTCAGAAGCCTATAGCAAGTAGAAAGCGACAACGGCGGTATATTCTCATTACCTTGTATATAGTTATGTATACGCTTTAAGTATTTTATCAAACGTTTCATAAAAAAATTACAATGAAGAAGTTTCCGCAACCTCGTCATATGTGAATATTCTAGAATTAATTTAGCTCACCCGTTCTTTACGTTTTTCTTACGATTTTAACGTTCCACTTTGCATTTTTTCTTTTTTTGTGTTGTAAATGCTTCTTTCGCTAACACTAGTAATCAACGAAGTACGCCTTACAGCAGCACTGACATTAAGTTGTTCCGTATTTTGTGAAAATACATAACTTCAACACTACCAGTTTACGGCAACAATTTAATAATTCACCGGTTTTAAATGTATGAGACTCGATGCTCTCTATTCAAAAGTCGGACTGTCGTTGTGTTTTCCAAAGAGACTTTCAACTATACCCATCCGTAATTATTAATTAAATTAAAAACGTCATTACGTGCAATCCAGCTCTCATTGAATAAGCTATTATACGCTGGCCCCACAGGACTATCTAGACAAGACCTTAAAATTATACGAAGAATCCGCATAGAGTATAGATCTTCCTGATGACATCAGATGTCCGGCATATCTATCAAACATGCCATTGCCAACTAACAGTAAAACACATTCTTACCGAATGTCATCAATACAGTGAAGTAAGATGACAGCTAAATCTAAAACCGGAGCTAGGTGACATTTTAAGTGATCCCAACCAATTAGACAGAGTTCTTTAATTTTTTGGAAAAAATATTATTGTATCATAAACTCTACAATATTTTTATATGCATAACCTATTAATACTATTTTACCTCCTGTAATGTTGTATGTAACCGCCCCCGTGCGAGTGGCCATAGCTGTCAAGCACGTAAATGTAAATAAAAAGTTATTTTAACCTTGTAGGTAATTTGAATAATATTGCGTTTTAATATAAAACGTATAAACCCACTTCAATTGGGGCACTGTCTGTTTCAAAATTATTATCTTTGTTTTAAATGTGACAGTGAGGACTCTTTAACTTTTTACGCATGATAATATTTTTATTTTGATTGGTTGGTTGATATTTATGATATTTCTTTACACACTTAATTGATGCCTTATAACCTAGATTTAGATAAATCGTAGTTTTATCTGCCATTCGCTCTAAAAATAACCATGTGCAATCATTTTATAATGTATGTTTGTGAGACTGCCTGTCGCTGTATCGCGATTTTTAATCCTCTTCAAAACACACTCTGATTCAACCTAGTTTAAATATTATCTATCAAGATTTACACAAGTACATATTGTGTTTTACTGAGTCATATGGATGACAACTAAGTAACACGAGAATTTACAAAAACAACTTTCTTAATGATATTATTTATCGTGAAAATAAAGATAATGTGGCTTTGAATTACTTTTTTATATTACGTAAATAAAATAAATTTAATTTCATATCAACTTTAAATTTGAATAACGTATACTATAAAAGTGTTGACAACATTATTAGCATTTTTAATCAATAAAATCAAATTTTAATCAAAAAAATTATTGATTTATTCCCCAAAATAAATAGTAGCGAAATTTAAACGGCTGTGAAATAGCGACGCAATTTAGTCTTGGAGCCAGTGTACTGTGGCCTTTTCAATTCTGACGGGTTAACCCAAGTGCTTTTATGTATTTTGGCTAACAATTTATTTGTTTCTAAGGCTCTACCTTATAAACTAAAAAAACTAGAATTTTTTTCATTGAAACTTTAGATTTTTTTTATTTCATAGAAACTTCAATCCAATAATCGTAATTCTGCTTTTTCGATTACAAATGAGCTTACAAAAACTCATTTTAAAGCTAAATTTATAGAATTTCAGACAAAATTTGTTGAACTAATTTATAATTTTTGTAATGTTGTAAGTTGTAATTTTCTTTAAAAAATTGTAAATTAGTTCTTAAAGACTTTTAAGCAAATTTGAGCTAAACATGTACACTTGAATTAACAGTCGAGCATTTTGAGCTTGGGAAAATGTTCGTAGGTTTAATTTTTGTCAAGATATCGATATTTTTATAGAGCGCTTTTAGGCGCAAGATCAACGCGCTGCGAAAAGGTGCGCGCGCGATCCGCTAGATACAAATTAAAGTTAATATATTATATACGTTATCTTTATTTTTCTAATCAAGACCCTAATTTAGGCCAATGAAGTTAAGTTTTTAATCGATACAACTGTATAGACTGGTTTGACAGTTAAAATGTGTAGTATGCGATATTACAAAAAGACTCTCTTCTGCGGATTCATCAACGTTTTAGTGAAACTATTATTAAATATCTGGAATGCAGTAATTACCGCGGAATAACTCTCCTAAATACAGCATACAAGATATTATCAAATATTTTGCACGAGAGATTAAAGCCTTATACTGAAATGTTTCTAGGGGAATATCAGGCAGGATTCAGGCCTGGACGTTCAACCATTAACCACATCTTTACACTACGACAGATCCTCGAAAAAGCGCAAGAGTTTGACATAGATATGTATCATATTTTTGTCGATTTTAAAGCGGCATATGACAGTGTCTTAAGACCAAGTCTTTACAATGCTATGAATGAGTTAGGAATTCCAAAAAAAACTCATATGTTTGATAAAAGCGACAATGGCGAAGATGCTATCAGCAGTAAAAATTCAAAACGACTCGTCAACCCCATTTCAAATACATAGGGGGTTAAGGCAGGGAGATGCGCTGGCGTGTCAGCTTTTTAATGTCGCCTTAGAAAAAGTTGTACGAGACGCTAATTTAGATAGCAGGGGAACAATATTTAATAGATCAGTCCAAATTCTAGCATATGCAGACGACGTGGACATTATAACAAGAACTAGGGCGAGAACTGCGGAAATCCTAACCGAGCTAGTAGCAGCAGCAGAACGAATGGGGTTACATATAAATCAAAATAAAACCAAATTCATGGCGACTAACACAAACACAAGAGCTGGAAATGTTGACACAAATTTAATCATCAATGACCAAACTTTCGAAGCAGTCAATGAGTTCATATATCTAGGGACATCGGTTAACCCCAATAATAATACATCTGAGGAAATAAAAAGACGAATAATAATTGCAAACAGGTGTTATTATGGTCTATCAAAGTACCTAGCTAACAAACGTCTGTCTCAAAAAACTCGTATAAGGCTGTATAGAACACTGATAGCCCCCGTTCTCACTTACGGATCAGAGGCATGGACGCTAACAAAAACAGATGAATCCGCTCTATCCATTTTTGAAAGAAAGGTGCTACGCAAGATATTTGGAGCGGTCTGTGAGAACGGAATATGGAGGCGTAGATATAACTTCGAACTGCAGAATATCTACAAGCATACGTTTGGTGGTAAAGATATTACCACTATAATTAAGCGAAACCGCCTGCAGTGGGCAGGACATGTAGCCCGGGCCCCTGAATCGAACATGATAAAAAAGATTCTAACAGCGCAACCGGTGGGAATGAGACGACGGGGTAGACCAAAGCTGAGGTGGATGGATGGAGTAACACAAGATGCGGAGAAGATCGGAGTCGGCAACTGGAAAATTCAAGCAAGGGACAGAACAGAATGGCGTAGAAAGCTTGAGAAGGTCGAGGCCCTATAAGGGCTGTAGCACCAAGATAATGATGATGATGATATTAAATATACTTCCACCAAAACGTCTAACAAATTATTTTGCTCATAATTCTTTTTAGAGAAAAAAGACTTCTACATAAAATTGTAGCATTTTTATTTCATCCCGTATATAATAAAACACCAAAAGGATTTTATAGCTTTTTGCGTCTCTAAAATTGATAATATAAACATTTTCGAGACTGTCTATAATTATAATTCCTCTTTTAATTGATCTTGATTCCGCCTAGATATTTACGCTGGAATCAAACAACAATTTTTCCGCTGATGCGATTAAGAAAACGATTTTTGAGAATGATATGACTAGTAGATGAACCGGCTGTGAAAGTACTCGATTTCATTGTTGAAGTCATGAAATTCGTCAAAATCTTTTTCGGCGACAATATGAATTCACTTAATATGATTTGACATAATTTGATTGAGGTTTGATTAAAAAGAAGGTAATTTAATACTCAAAATGCTATTGGGCAGTATTTATGTAGTGAGTTAGATAATCACAGGTTTATTGAATGCTGTATTCCGTGTGAAGGAATCTGATAAGCGCGTTCCTGAGGGCTAAATGAGGCCTACATGGTTTTAAGTGAAAATTAAGTAGCTGAGTTTTAAAGAAAACATATTGTTATCATGCAGAATAACCTGAAGCCCAGTTCGATGTTTGACCTCTCCCAAGATTTGTCTAGCTTCCATTTGGTGTCTTCCACGGGTCGGATCCAAATCGTTTAAAGTTTGTATGGGACAGTGCTTTTTGTATCCAATTGCAAAGTAACAAACTTTTTTAATAATCTGAAAAGAAATAATTAGCCAGTGAGGAAAGTACTTTTATTAAATTTTTCGTAATACACATTTTTCGTTAATCTACTAAGATTTGCTTTCATGACAAATTATGAAGTTTATGAATAGATATAAGTTTTATGGATCAGCTAATTGCCATATTTTAGTTTCCTTGTAAATGAAATTAACTTTGAATAATTAATTAATAATTTAGAAGAGTTTGGTATTTCATTTCTATATGACATGACATGACAGGCAGTCTATACTTTTCTGTCATTGGGTACATAACCAAAATCTTAAATTTTGTTTTGGTAAAGGGTTAAACTCAAGGTAAGGTTTGTTAATAAATTTGGATATTTGTAATAACGGTTTATGTGAAATAACAACAAATATGTAATGTTTCTTTTTAAACCAGCTGTTTAAAATTATTTCTTTTAAAGAGATGTTCACCGTTACAATTTTTCAGCAGAGCTTCTTGTGTATTGTTGCCCGGGAGATCTCTGTAAGTATTTTTTTTATTTCTTTTCTGTAGTTAGTTTCTCCCAGTCCCCCAAATAAAGAAATCTTTGTCCACGACTCAGCTGTCCAACCAAAACACAAGTACCCGTTTGAAAACGTTTCAATTTATTTGATTACTCTATCTCCAAGCCCAGTTAATATGATGTTAATAAATAAGTTAATTAAAATTGGTTATTGAACAAAAAAGTTATTTCAAAATGACCAACAAAATCACTGTTTCTTAATATTGTTTATATTTTTTTATGATTTATTAAAATTTGTTTAAATGTGTTAATTTATGATTCACGACTTAATTATTTTCATGATTAAGACATAAACACCTATGGAAAATTTTTTTTAAGTTACATTTGTGTTCACAAAAAGGATTTAATCATAAATAATACTTTAAAGCTTATAAACAATTCCAATAACTACGTAGAATTTAATTTAAATTAAATGACAAAAAATATTCCGAAAGCTGCTTAAAAAAGAAAACTTTTTAAAAAACGACTTCTTTTAAATCACTGTTGCGTTAATTAATAACTTTAAGGGCTGAAATTAACCAATATTTTATTAGGAAAGTGATAATATTATATTTTATAACAAAACTTAAAATATATCATTTTATATCAGTTAAAATAATAACATTTATCGTATTTTCATTGCAAAATTATCAAAAAAAAACAGCTAATGATTACGGAATGTACAAATCTTTCTTAAGTCCCCTTTTTATTATTTTTTTTATTTATTTGTTTAAAATATAATTTAATTAAATATGTTATTTATAAACATTATTAAATTGTTTTTTTTTATAATTAATTTTTTCATGTACTATTAAATTTGAACAAATCAGTGTTTAGCAAAAAAAAATATTTATAATATAAGACAAAATCGTAATACAATATAATATTATATTATAAGATATTATAATTAAATATCTTTATGTGGATTTGACACCGTATATGCATATAATAGCTTTTATACATTAAAAACTGTTTTAAATTTTTTAAATACTTAATACATTGATAAAATAAAGTTATACTTGCATCCACAATGCAACTTCCACTAAAAACTTTCGTCAATCGTTATTCCCAAAAAATTGCCTAACGACACTGTAGCTATTTGCATGTTGTTAAAAATAAACTGAAGATTTTCCAGGTATTTTTGTTTATTGTGAAAATGTATAACTTGCGTTTTTTCTGCATTAAGGTGCAACGAGTTATCGCAAAACCAAGAATATAAAGATGAAAGAAAATCATTACATTATCAAGTACATGTTGTAGGATTACGTTGGATTTGTTAGATAGAATAATTGACGTATTATCCGCTTAGTCCACTTGTACGATGTCGTTAATGTAGACTATAAAGAGAATTGGTTCTATTATAGATCCTTGGGAAACACCCATGGTTGTAGTAACAAAACTAGATCTACAGCTGGTCACATAATCCTCGATCCTCATATGCCGGCTCACATATTTTCTATTGTTTAGAAATGACATAATCCATTCTAAAGAATTTTTGTAATACTTATCTGTTTTAGTTTTTTAAATAATATTTCATGGTTGACAAAGTCAAATGCCCTACTAAGATCACAAAATATTTCAATAGGACATTCGCCTGCATCAATCAAACTGGTTAAATGAGCATAAAACGTATGGACATAAGTAATGATATTATTGTTTTTTAGATAACTACTTAATCTCTTTAAATATCCATACTCAAATACTTTTGAAAATCTACTGAGAATTGTTATAGGCTTATAATTGCTGACCAGTTTTGATCTCCTTTTTTAAAAATGGGAACAACTTTACCTGTCTTTAAGTAATTAGGAAAATTCCCATTGCAAAAGGACAAATTGGTGAAATGAGTTAAAGGATTAATTATAAAAGGTAAAATCTTTTTTACCAAAAATGCGGGTATCTCGTCAAAACCACTAGAGACTTTGTTTTTAAGTTTACTCTAAAAGAAGAAGTCAATAAAAGGAAAATATTACTATTAATAAGTCAGTAACAAATCGAGGATACATCATTTATGTTTTTAAATAATATACATATAAAATCAGAGTTCGGTGTTTATTGAGTGTAAACTAAATGTAAGACCAAATACTGTTAGAAGAGAGTATTTTACTGTCAGCATTGCATGTGGTTGTCTTTTTAAAGACAAATCACATGCTACGATTTTTTTGACAGATACTTTTAAGTTAAAGTTGATTTTATTTAATCGAATGAACTGTCTTATAATAAAGTCGTCCCAGAAACGCAACTCAGCAATATTTACAATATCATTGTAAAGTCGTCTACTTTAAAATCCATAATATATGCCTGAATCATCAATATGAATGAGTCAGATAAAATTAAAATATAAGAAGAATTTTTCACCAACGACCAAAAAAGAATATTTGTTTAACTTGTTACTGATTTGTATTTTGAGATTGATTTCCAAAGTGGAAATTGAAATGCAATAAACTTATATACTGCAATTAAACACAGTAACATAGTTGTGTTAGGCATGAGTATTAAATAAAAAGGAAGAGGATACTCTGGAAAAAAGTGAAAGAAAAACATTGAGGCCGAATTCGGAGGAAGAAAGTCATAAGACGAGTGGGAGAGACGAACCAACAAAGTATTAATGGCTTTGTTCAAATAATCTACTAATAAGTGCAAAAGATTAGATGGTTAAGTCATGTAGAAGGAATGGCAGCGAACAGTTATGACCAGGAAACTAATCGGTTCCAGAAGAGGTAGACTCAGAACGAGGTGGATTAACTGGAGGAACACCTTTAGTACGCGAAGGTGAGGGACCGAAAAAGTAAAACACAAAAGAGAATTGAATGGGGAATTAGTATTCATCGGGTCCTTCATAGTATTCAATGACTTTGTTTTTAAAAACTTTTGCCGTGATAGTGTTAATATTTGTATTTGAATCCAAATACACTTTTTCTTTTAAAATTTCCCATAAAAAGCTATCACATGGTGTTAAGTCGGGACTATTTGGTGACCATGTAATGGTACCCTTATTGCCGATCCACACAATAAATTGATTATTTAAATGTTCTTGAATGGCTACGACATTATGTGGCGGTGCTCCATCTTGTTGCCTATTTAATTGATTTTATGTATAATTTTGATTTAATAACTCACCCACTTCTGTAATCACTGTGTTCAAATATGATTCCCCAGTTAATTTATAATCATAAAACAATAGTCCAACTATTTTGTTTTGAAATATTCCGCACCACACATTTATTGATTTTCTTCCTGACTTTTTTATTTCCGTAATTTTTCTTTTTCTATTATTTTTCTGTTACCACGAATACCTATTTCTTCTATTAAAAATGCCTGAAGTTAAAAAATTTGATTCATCTGTCCATAAAATGTTATAAAAAATAATTATTAAACGCTTTCTCTTATGAACATCGGTAAGTTCATCGGCTTATAGTTGTGCTTTTTAAAACTCTATGTGTCGTCGCACGGCTTTTCTCTAATGCATTAGTAGCATTGTTTAGACTAAGTTTCTGAATTTTCTAAAATAAAAATGTTATTATGGATTTAATCTTTTTTTTAAGTATTTAATTGTTACCTTCAAAGTAAAGCAAAGTATTAAGATCGTCATCATTAATTCCTACGATAGTACGTTTCTTTCGTTCAAACATTTTTTCATTTATGACATGACGATAATTATATAAAAATGTTTGCAGTAGTCTGTCGATCTGGATAAATCAGCTTATATTCTCTTCTTGCCGCTTGCTTGTTTTATTATTTTTTACATAAATTGAGAATATATCTACTTTTTCATCTGCAGTATAACCTATTTCGGTATGAGAACTGACAGTTAAGTATAATATATAATAGTATAATAAATTATTAATTGTTTCATTTTGAAATGTCAGTTGCATAGCCATCTATGTTTACCCTTTTGTAGTACCATATGCATTATAGAACAAAACTAATGCTACATAATGTTATATCTTAGTAATCAGTAGACTTCGGCAAATATGCATATTGCATATTTTGCATATTGTGCATATTTTATGCAAATATTTCATATTTTGGCATATTTGTATAAAAGTTTGCATAAAGTGCATAAAAGTTCAGATTTTTATACTGTATTTGAAAATTTTTAAACATACCAATTTATTTCAATTCTTGTATAAAATGTTGTAGTCATTTTAATCAAGAAATGATCTAAGTACGTAATCTCTACAGGTACAAAACATTTACAATTTCAAAGAAGATCAATTTAAGTAGCCCTCAACATTCTTAGAAAGTCTCGGTCACTGAGGCATTCAGTTATTGGATAATCGCTAAGGGTTCGCTCATTTGCATTTTATGATCTAATCCCCAAATCTATCTACAATTTATTGTATCTTAACAGCAGGTAAACGGCTAAGAGTTTTGTTCCTAATTTAGGGATTTTCCAAAATCTCCCAGTTTATTGAATTAGGTACCTAAACATTTCTAATTTGATGCTCAGATTTGTAAATCATTTTTGTTTTGATATTCAAAGCGTAAACACTCGTTGTGCGTAACAAAAAGGAAGATTGTGATTTTATAATGCCTAAAACAACCAGTGCTTCAACTTGGATTAAACCTTATAAAGAGCTGTCTATGGATATGGGAAAAATCTACTGTTCAGTCTGTGGCAAAATTGTGAGTATCTAATATTTTCTATTAAATATCTAATATTTCATACATACAGGGTGTTTCCAAATGAAACTTACAACGTTTGACTGTAGATACTTCTCGAAAAATTGAACAAAACGATATAGTTAATGAGGGGTCAAACTTATTTACTTTTCGAGATACAGGGTGTTAAAATTAAAAGAAATTAAATTCTTTTAGTTAATAACAACAATAACTTTAAAACCAATAAACGTATTTACTTGAAATTTAGTACTCGTAGGTTGTTTTTAAATGAAAAATAGCTTCCTTTAGTGAGAAAAAATTGTCCATGGTACAATACAATGGTGTGTATTTAGAAAAATTTTTCACCTTTACTTTTTTTTATGAAGTCAGCTATTCTAAAAAACAATTATTTTTATTGTAATTGAATTAACAAAAAAAAAACTTTTGTTGAATTTTAAAATAAGTTATATGATGTACTAATGGTTAGTAACAAAAACTAATTTGTGGATTAATACTGCATTTAAAACACTTAGCGAGTGTTTTTTTTTCTCCAAACCAGTTATTTGATTAACCAAAAACACCTTGTATATTTTTATGTTTTAAAGGTTGGGTTAAAATAAAGGTTTTTATTTTTATTTATAGATAGCATGTGAGAAGAAATTTCAGATAGACCAACATGTGAGAACTGCTTCACACATTGCAAAAAAAGGAAAAATAGGAAGAAAACATCAAACTTCAATGGCTAAATGTTTCCAATCTATTTAAAAAAAATTGGATGAGCAAGAAACTTTTAATGAAGACTTGTGTCGCGCATTAGTGTCTGCAAACATACCGCTTTCAAAATTAGCAAATGTAAATTTTAGTTCGTTTCTAAAAAAATATTGCAAACTTACTGTTCCAAGTGATCGGTCTCTAAGAAGAAATAATGTGAACGGGCTATACTCGTCGGTGTTAATTAATATTAAGGAAGAAATTGCAGATAATTATTTTTACATATCTGTAGACGAAACCACTGATTCCTCAGGAAAGCATATTGCCCATTTTTTGATTGGTGTTCTTAAAGAAGATACCTTACCAAAATCTCATCTTATTTCATGCCAGCAACTTGAGAAAACAAATGCTTTAACAATTTCGCGTTTTATACAAGAAACATTAGCAACTTTTTTCTTCCGACAACTATTCCTTCTAATAAATTACTGCTTATTTTATCGGATGCTGCTCCTTATATGGTGAAAGCAGGACAAAATTTAAAAATATTTTTCCCAGATTTAATACATGTTACTTGTGTAGCGCATGGATTAAACAGAGTTGCAGAGGAAATACGAAAAAAGTTTCCTCTTGTAAATACCATGATATCCAGTGTCAAAAAAGTATTTCTTAAATCTCCTATAAGAATTCAACTTTATAAAGAAATGCTACCTAACATTCCTCTTCCACCACAACCTATTTTAACGCGATGGGGAACATGGTTAGAAGCAGCTAATTTTTATGCAGATCATTTTGTTAAAATAAAGAACATAGTTGATATGTTAACAGATGAAAGTTCCCAATCTCTTTTGGATTCTAAACAAACTTTTCAGAGTAACTTGCTTCAACAAGAACTTTCATTTATAAAATCAAATTTTAGTTTTGTTCAAAAAACAATTACTCAGTTAGAATCACCAAAACTGCCATTGTTCGAAAGTACAGCGTTAATAAAAGAATTTGCGTCATGTTGTCGGAACGTTACAGGTAATATTGGAAAAGATATTTTAAAAAAATTTGAAGCTACTATGGAAAAAAATAAAGGTTACCATATTCTTTCTGAAGTAGCCAGTATTCTAGCTGGAAATATTTCGGAAACAATTAATTTAGAACCAAATGTTTTGGTTAGTTTGAAAAATGCTCCCGTTACATCAGTTGATGTTGAACGAAGTTTTTCCATATATAAATATATGTACTCAGACAGAAGCCACAAGTTTTTGTTAGAAAATTTTGAACACCACTTGGTCATTTATTGTTACCATAATTCTAAATAAGTTTATTCATACTTAAAAATGATGTAGTTACTTAAAATAAATGTAAATCTTAATGAATAGTAGGAAATATTTAGTTATGTACACTTTTTTTTTTAAATAAAATTGTTACTATTTTACGATTTTTTTATTTATTTGTATGCAGATTTTGTAAAATATTTGCATATTTTCGGGTAAACACGTGCATATTTATGCGCATATTTTCTACATTTTTATTTGCATATTTGCCGAAGTCTAGTAATCAGGAAATGCAGGGCTACTCAAAACTATAAAAAAATACAGTGTGTCCCATTTGAAATATTGAAGATGCATTTTATTTGGCACTTCCTGTATACAAAATTTGGTCTGTTGCTACACTGTTGATCGGTACAGATAAAATGATACAAATTTTATTTGAAACTTTTTTTGTATTTGCGAAATTAAGGAAAATAAGTGGGGGTCAAAATATAATGAGAAACCCGATACACTGCATAAATCAAAAATATTTTTTGACTTTACCTCCTTTTAGAAGTGAAGCATTTGGCATATATTTTAGGTGAATGTGCATAAAACATACGGCCAAATTGAACGGTTTTTATTCACTAATTAAAATAAAAGTTCATTCTACTTTTTCATGTGTAAATAGTGGAAGTATATCTAAACTTTACGACGAAACGAGAGACTCCGTGAAATAACCCTATAAAATTTGCCATAAACAGTTTATTTCCTTTTTTCCTATGACAAATTGACTCGGCATTCCAGTCTTTGTTCTGGATAATGAATACTTTATACCTTTTCCCCTGGAATGTATTGATTCGTCCATAAGACCGTTAGAAAGAATGTATCGATCTTTTTCCGACATATTTAACAAGATCACGCAAATCTGAAGATCAATACATTCCACTAACAAAACATCATTCTTTACATTCTTTTGATATGATTAAGTCGAGAATATTTCCTGAGTCAAACGTTCATTGCACTGAAGTTTATTTTCTCTAGTGAAGCTAAATAAAAACATTATATATAAACATTTTATATCGATATCCTCGTTGCAACTTAAATTTGTTTATTGTTGGTAATTCGTAATAATCATCATAACGATCATTGTATGCTCTTGTTTTTTAACAAAAATTAATTTTCTCACAGATGTCATTATTTACTATTCTTTATCTACTATTCATATTTTGAGATAGAGAAACCGAGGTAACGCTGCCAAGTTAAGTTAAATTTCAAAAATGCTCTCAATAATAAATGTTATTTAAAAAAAATTAATAAAAAAAATTATAATTTACGTTGGTCATTAACATATCATGATATGTATGTAGAAGAATTTATCTCTTAATAAAATCTATATACAAAGGACGCCGCATAAACCATGTAAAAATGCCTTCGTTGAAATCTGCACAAACTTTGCCATATTGTAGTATTTGATGTGTAGATCAAAGGTCTCCATGGGCACAAGACCCAAAAACCAAAACAGGGCGCTAAAGGTCGTTAAAGTTGTTATTTACTTTAAGAATTTAATGGCGTTAGCTCGTTTTAGCGGATGATATTACGAAGTCAATAACACCAAGACAAAGATCACCTTTACGAATATAATAGGACTTTGAGAATGAGATTGTTGAGGTTAATTCTCGTTATCCTTGAGATTAATTCTAAAAATCATTTGGCTGTCAAAATGGCTTTTTCATGAAAATCAACATTTTTCTTCATAAGAGAAGCATGCATTTTTTCAAAAATGTGTCTTAAGATTTGGTAAAGATATAAAAGGATTTTTGGGGTCGCTGTTTCCGAATTAGTGGTAATTTAGCATCTAACAAATCAAGTTCGAAGACATTTTTAACTTTAGTTAAAGTAACCTGACGATCATGTTCGATTCAAGTGAATTTTCTGTTGTCCGTTGCTTTACGGAGAGGGACCTAGATACTACTCTTCCTTCATATTCTCAAAGCCATTGCTTCTTTCCTTCTAAGTGTCTCTATTTTCAGCTCGCCTCTTTTCAATGTGGCAAAGATCCTGGATGACTTCGATCACGAATGTGCTGATTGCATCTCAAGCTATCTTCGATGAAAGCATTTCTTCTACTATAGTCTGTGGTCCAATTTTCATTTTAATAACTGCTTCCAGACTATAGCGCAGCAAGTTGAAACGAAGACACATGAAGAGCACGTGCTTCACGTCTTCACTGTCCGAAAGAGTATGGCACTCTAGAGAATCGTCATGTTTAAACCGATAAATATATTCTCGAAAGCAGTCATGTCCTAAGAGCATCTACGTCAGGTAGTGGTTGACCTCGGCATGTTTGAGGTGCAACCAAACATTCACATGTGGTGTAAGAAAATGCGTAAAACAACCAGTTGTTGCGGAATCCCACTGTAATTATCATCGACACATGCTGCTTTGCCGTTATCTTTTTCTAATTTCATCTAGGCATCATGTAGTTGTAGTTGGCTCACTTCTTTTTTTCTTAGTGTTTCCTGGGTCACGAGGATGTCAGCCCAAACTGATGTTCCGTAATACTGACGTGACTACTGATGACAATAACGTCCTACTGCTTTGTTTTGGGGCACCTACATTCGGCATTAGCCATAACAAGGCTGCTCTTACTACTGATGCTTTAGCACTGATATGCTCCACTTGCCACTTAAATCTGTCTGTCATTAATCAGCAATCCTAAGTACCAAAGGAATGGTAATGTGATTTCATGTTTTCCAGTGCTTAGTGTTACGGTTCAATGGCAGATTCTCTCAAAGATGATGTCCATCGTGAAATTCATTTTCTCAAGGTGCATTGCGATGATCACCACAGTTACGTCATCGGCGTATGTCACAAGCCTAGTTTTCTGTTGTGATTCTAGCTTTAGCAACCCATCATAAATAATAATATACAACAAGAGAGAGCTACAACAAATTAATTTGAAATATGGCATTCATCAGCTTTGAATATAAGAAGGAAAGGACAGAGGGTTTACTGGAGGAAGAGAATTACACCCTTTCCGAAACTTTTACAACGCAGATGAACTGGGCTCAATTGGAAAGCTTTGCCACAAAAAACTCTGTGAATTAGCAGCACATAGAATTAAAATAAGCAAGGATCATATCACTTTCTTAGCTTGTGCTAATGATACTGGCAGCTACTCATTGCCCATGCTTATCATTGGTAAAAGCAAGAAACCACGTTGTTTTACACACGTTAATATGTCTGCAACGCCTGTCGTTTACACTTCGCAAAAGTGTGCTTATATATATATATATATATATATATAATATATATATATATATATATATATATATATATATATATATATATATTGATGTATTATCTTGATAACACCCAAACTTCTCGATATTGGAATAAAAAAAACTTGTTCTTAAAAACTACGTAACACTTTTTTTTTTCGTCAAAACTACATAGAACTACGTAACCTAGGGCTCGTAAAAGGATAGGCTTGCTTAGGCAGACGAGAGCTGAAGACTTTTTTTTAGTGTTAGTAATTAATACGTAAAAAATTTTCAATTTTCGTTAATATTGTACCTAGAGTATGTTTTGTTGCAAAGACTGCACTTTTTGTTTAATTATTATTTGTCATTAAAGATATAAATACACATGACTTTGATATGCCCGTGGATAAATGTGTTTGGGTATATCAATACAGTTCGATTATCATTAAGAATCGATTTTCCGAACACACATGTCCTCTAATCAGTTCGGATAGTCGACGCTCTACTGTAATACACAAAATTGAAAGATTTTCTTTGACAAATTGTGTACGTCGTTGATTATTAACTTTGCAACATAAACGTACATAAACAAAAAATATAGATAATTATATTTTATACGTCTACGGGTCGTACGTATGCGGTTAAGACGCTAGCGTAAGGCCTTTGCAGGGATTGGTTTTATAGGAATTGTTTTTATTTAATATCTTGGCTACTTTCAACTTTTCGACAAAATGATACAGACTTAAATTGTTGCAATTGCGATTTTCTACAACTTCTTCTTTGTAAGTTTGTTCGTGCGGTTGATATCTTCTAAGTTACAATAGAAAACAGTGACTAATTTTAAGTATAATTATTGAATAATATCGTTTATTATTGACTTTATGACATAAATGTAGATGAACAAAAATGCTGAGAATTATATTTTATCATCATCATCTTTGGCTCGACAATCCTCTGTGGATCTTGGCCTGCTCTAAGATTCGTCGCCATTCTGTTCGGTTTTTGGCAACATATTATGCAACAATTATATTTTATAGAAATTTATTTCTTTAATTTTTTGCGCTGCAATCAACAACCAAGGTCTTACGCCTATAGCAAGCCTAACGAGATACAAGCGATTAACGAACCCTAGGCGCTTACATCATCAGCAGCAAGCCATAACCAGGAACGAATCTAAGACCTTACATATTGGTTTTAGCAAAAAAATTAAGGAGATCAAAATTGTATAAAATATAATTCTATACACTGTCGGAGGTAAAAATCGAAACTCGTCTAAATACCCAAGTAAATTTAAAAATAATTTGGGAATTTCTGTGGATGACCCTCGTGATATAGCTGAATCTTTTAGTCAACATTTTTCGAATTCCGTAATAAATTTAATTAGTCAAACTTCACCTGACTATAATCCTAAGAATCTTTCTTCGCCTATACACTCCCTTTTCCTTTATCCTGTTAGTGATGAAGAAATAAAGAGTATAATTAAAGGTATTTTAAAAAAATCCTCTGCTGGACTGGATGAGATCCCGTATTCTATGTTATTACATGTATCTCATAACATAATATATAAACAATTAACATATCTAGTAAACCTTTCATTTCAGGAAGGGAATTTTTCAAATTCTAAATACTGCTCCAGTTGTGCCTATACATAAAAAAGGTGACAAATCAAAATTTGATAACTATCGAGGCCTATCACTTTTATCTGTGTTTTCAAAAATATATGAAAAGGCATTTCATACACGTCTCCTCTCGTATATTAAAAAGCACAACAAAGTCTCAATTTGGTTTCCGTGAAGGTATAAGTGTGCAAGATGCACTACTAGCGCTGTGCAATCATATTTTATCGAACTTTGATAAGGGTAATAAAGTTATCTGTTTGTTTTTTGATTTAGCACGAGCTTTTGAAACTGTAAATCATCCAATACTGCTAAAAAAACTTTATCATAGTGGTGTTAGAGGAACTGCGTTAAAGTGGATCCAAACCTTTTTATCGAAAAGGTTTCAAAAAATTAAGGTCAATGTGAATGGGAATATAATATTTTCTTCAGAAGAAAGTGTCCTCTCCGGAGTTCCACAGGGAAGTATCATTGGCCCTCTTATATTTTTGATTTTCCTCAATGATTTAAATCAACTGATAAACGATAGCTCAACATGTTTGGTTCGGAATCCATTAGATAATTTTTCTGATGCAATAAGCGTTCGAGGAGAAAAGTTGGAACAGCAATCAGGCTGTTACGTCACTCAATTTACTGACGATACCACAGTTGCACTAAATTCCAATAATTTTTTTTCATGTAGTACAAAAAGCAAACTGTCTTGTAAAAAGTATGGCTCATTACTGTTTAAATAATGCCCTAATCTTAAATGGACCAAAGACCAATATGGTAACCTTTTCACCTTCTACTATGCAGATGAGTCCATTAGTAAAGCTTGACAATGGGTCTGTGGTAAATAGCCACTCTACTAAGTTGTTAGGTGTTTACCTGGATTCAAATTTGTCTTGGAGTTCTCACGTTGATTCTGTAGTGGGAAGATTGTCTGTACACTGTTATGTTCTAAGGCAACTTAGGAATTTTGTCTCCCTAGATATCTTGAAACTTTACTATTTTGCTCATGTATAGTTAATTTTGCAATATTGCTTAGTTTGTTGGGGAAATTGCTCGCGAATTAATGAGGTGCTTGTTCTTCAAAAAAAATTGTTCGTACCATGACGTTTAGAAGGCGTTTGGATTCCTGTAGACCAGTTTTTAAACAATTAAATATTTTAACTGTAATTTCTCTGTATATTTTCAGTTGTGTTGTTTATGTAAAGTCACATAGATGTAATTTTTATTTGCAGAAATGATGTTTCCTTAATGAGTGGCTACAATTTTCGTTACAGAAATGATTTGGTGACCCCTGCTCGTCACTTGACTGTTGTGGGCAAGGGTCCTTACTCAACATGCGTTAGTTTGTATAATAAATTACTTAATTATGTTAAAGAATCAAATATTTATGTTTAATTGAACAGTTAAGGACATACTTCTGGCAAACACTTTCTACTCGTCAGAGGAATACTTGCAGGCATCTTTTTAACAATTTGTAAGTTTTTGTGTATATTTTATGTTTTATGTGCTTATAGTTTTAACTTTTTTTACTACCTATGTACCTATAGTTTTTTAGATTGTATTTTGACGCATTTCAATACTTGTAAAAGTCAGATGAAATAAAGAATATTGATTGATTGATAAATTTTTATGTATGTACCATTATGTCGTACAGGTAATAATAAACGAGTTAATTCAACAATTATGCTTTTACTCCAGCCCCACTATTTTCTCCCTCAACTCAGAAAATATTAACCGAACAAAAAAAAAAATGTAAAAAAGAAATTGTAGGAACTCACATTTGCAACAATTTCATTTCCTTCCGTTTTTAATGAATATTGAGCGTAGTTTTGCCGGAGATATTAAGCAAAAACGGTTTTTCTTTAAATTCAATATGATGGCTAACGCAACAGCGGAATTCAGTTGCGATTTTAAATTTATACTACTATTGAGCCCACATAAAGTTTAGAATAATAAATAATAACGAACTACTGCAGAAATCAGTGGAGAAATTTGAGAGAGACCAATGTCTAGAAGTGGATAAATATGGTTTTAAACGTAAAAAGAAAAAGTATTATATTCGTAAAGTGTTTTTTTTATTAGAAACCATGTGTTGTGAACGTATGGTATTGCAGCCAATTGCAAAAAAAAAATGTGTCAGCCAAGTTTTTATACTAGTGAGTATGAGTCGTAAGAAAGCTTATTACGACTCATACTCACTAGTATAAAATTGTTTATTAGAATAATTAATTCTAGTAATTATAATAGGTTTAATGTTCTACCTATTGTCTGTGACAAATAAAATAAAATTAATAGCCAGTTTTAATATCTACAGAGTATTTAGCAATTTTTAACTTTATCTCACTTCAACAACAATTAAAAGAGTTTATCTTATCAGTTTAATTAAAACGTATCTGTTTGTGGAACACCTTGTAACTATCATGAACAGAATACTGATAACAACTGTTTTCCACGATTTTCAAATAATGTGTAGATCCGTTTAGCCTTCCTTTTACGATAAACGCTTTTGTCGGTGCATTAGTGATATTCTAAATAACATAACAAGACCTTCAGGTTTGAATCACATTTTCGCAGTAACACACAAAGCGCCCATTAGGGGTCTCGAGGAACTTTATTCAATTATGGATTAGTACATTTGCTACAATATGAACCACATTAGTATAGTACGGGGTTTATAGAAGTCAGTTATCTTGTATTTATGGCAATCAAACATATTTTAAATATTTTTTTAAATTATTGTCCGCAATAAAGGCATATTGAACTGGATATAGAAAAGATAGTTAAGATTGATTTTACGTATAGAGACTCTACTATTCGCTTATACGTATTTCGGCCTAGCAGGACTCCTCAGCGCGACTGGGTAGAAGAACTTGTACCCAGTCGCTCTGATGATTCCTGCTTGGATGAAATACGTATAAGGGAATAATAGAGGCACTCTACTTGAAATCAACTCTTATCTGTCTTTTCTATATCTTTATTTACTCGTATATTTTGAGTAAAAGAAACCAATTCTCCAACCAATTTTAGATTCCCTGTGTCATATACAAAATGATGTCTTCTTCTTCTTCTTCTTCTGGTGCCACTCCTATTGTAGATTTAATATCACAATGGCTAGTTTAACTTTATTAACTGATTTTCTAAAAACTTCACTGAAAATACATAATGCACATAAGGTTGAGTTTTATTCGGAAACAAGCTACTACTGGATCGTGGTCTGAGCCAATATCAGACCTTGTATGAGGTTTCGCATCATTTATCAATTTTTTTTATGGAAGATTTCTACGTATGGAGTCTCTATTTAGGAATTTTATAAGGGGTGTTTACGATAACAAAATTTTTTGTTTGGCAAAATTGAAACAAACGATCGCCGCAGTCAAACTTTTATTATAATTGTAGCTTAATTACTCTCTGATGATCTGAGTATATTATCCAGATTGGCATAAAACTGTCCTATGTCTGCATCTCTCTTACCTGCTCTGAATGCAAATACCTGAATAAAATTAACTGGGATTTGTTTCAGTTTTAAGTTATGGAAAGATATTTCTATTAATGTAAGAGACAACATTCACCACTTATCTGATGATTCTGTAATTCGTTACTGTGGCAACACCATGCCTGTATGTCGGTTCAGTATTGACTGAAGTATACATAGTTCCATGTCGAGTATTGATTTTTCTTAGTCTAGAAAACTTATTTTCATTATAAGTAACAAACGCCTAAACTGTCAATGTTGATTTCTTTGCATCTCAGCATATTTTTTTTTCGTCTTTATAGAGGTGGGGTCTGGAATCTTCAAAAGACATCTCAGTCCAGGACGCCGTCTGACTGACCTTAGTGCAGAATTCGTTCTTCGTACTTCCGGCGATAGTTCGCGAGGTACTTTAAAATGCCCTCTCGTCGCCCAGTCTACGCGAAACGCCTACCTGCTAAACCAGACCCTCCTTTGTCATTCAGCGATCCGAAAGCGGAATGACCGCTGTAGGTTAAGCCGGCATCACTTTCGAAGCACTACCTTAATTTACTACATCCACACTCCATTGATCAGCAAGGAGGCTCGTTACAGGTAGCGCGTAGAAAATCCTCATCGCCCCTAGTATAGCATCACTCCCAGACGGACATTTCCTCCTTCCTCACAGTCTGACACCCATTCTAATTCATACAGTCTAACCCACTTTTCTAGCTTCAACTTCCAGCATCTTTCCCTCTTACCTTTACTGTTGATCTAGCTGTCTTTCTTCCTCTTCTTTTTCTTGATCACTGCACGAAGATAGTTGTATATGCTAGTCCAGTGCTTTATTTTCAATCATTTTGTCAATCATTTCTCTCACTGTAACAAAATTCACACCTGTCTCTCTTTCCATTCTGTTCCTTTCTACTATCCGTCTGTTGGCAGTCTAACATCGTATGTGTCGCGGTATCCGAGTGTCCACAGTATAGGCATTCATTTGTGTCAGCCTTTACAAACCTAGAGAGGTAGACTCTAAAACACCCGTGTCCTGTGAGCACATGCGTCAGGAAATAATTGAGTCGCCTGTGACCACAGTCCACCCAATCTATTATGTTCGTGATCAGCATTTTCGTCCTATGTGCCACATTCTTCATGTTTTTCCATTCTTCTTTCCATCTTTAAATTGACCTTTCTCTTTCCTGTCTTCTCTCGGCCAGTAAGGGCCTCTTCTTTCATAGAGCTCTTTTCTTTCCACCGCCAAAACATGCAACGGAACACATCCAGTGATGGTTCACAAGGCTGCCGCAGACACAGTCCTATAGGAGCATGCCACACGCAACAGACTTGTTTTGTCTACTCGTGTCATGAGCCTTCTATAGGCTACTATCTGTACCACCTCTCTCCAGACTGGTACCGCGTAGAAGACGATTGACTGTACAACACCGTGTAAAAACCTCTTCCTTTCAAATTTGGGTCCTCCAATGTTGGGCATCACCCTACCCAACGCAGCCTCACTATTTGCATCCTTCCAGGCTACCTCCCGCACGTGCTCCCCACATTTTCCATTCTGATGCAATGGCACTTCTAGGTACCTTAGTTGTTTCTTAGGTGTTAGACATGCTCCCGCACATTTTAATTCAATACTTTGCCTGTTCCTTTTTCCCTATCCGCGAATGCGAAGGGGGTTGTACCCATTCCGTATTTACCGTTCATAAACCCGTCGTATGGCAGATTTCTATAGCGTCGGACCCAAGACAGATCCCTGGGGGACCCCGGCCGTCACGTCCACGATCGTGTCCCTCAGCATCTGAGTTAGTCA
This sequence comes from Diabrotica balteata, assembly GCA_918026665.1. NCBI lineage: Eukaryota > Metazoa > Arthropoda > Insecta > Coleoptera > Chrysomelidae > Diabrotica > Diabrotica balteata. The sequence goes on along the minus strand of OU898285.1, from coordinate 56,464,958 downwards.
GTTTTCCTGATGTATAAAAACTTCTAACGATTCATGTCGCAATTCTTAGGACTGACTCCTTCTCGAGACTAGGAAAACTATTTTCCTGGAAAAATTTCTCAGCCATACCGTCATTATTTGATTTCTGTCTGAGAATCTCACCTTGAATCTATTATAAAGTCCTTTCATCTTCTGATCGTTTATAGCATAGTGACATAGTTACTACCCTAGGTTAGGATTCTTCTTAAGGTGCCTAATTCACTTACTGAATGTTGCAGATAATTCTGCAATACTCGTTTTGATCCTGTGTGGCTCTGAAAAGTCCATGGGGGTCGATGTTTGTCCATTCCCTTATATTTTTTAGCCACGAGTATGTCTTTCTCCCGATGCATCTTTTTCTTCTAATCGTGCCCTCCGTAATCAGTTTTAAAGCTAATACTTGAAATGCCTAAATATGAGACCCAGAAAGGCTGCTTTCTTTCGCGATAATTAAATGCAACAGTTTTCTTTCTCTCCATATTCGGAATAATACATTGGTGTTGGTTATATTACCCGTCCAAGGAATTTTATCGATTTTACCGAACACCTGCATTTCATTTATGACGTTAGCTTCTATTGTCTTTATTGTCCAAATCTTGTTGCTAAGCAGAGTCAGGATTGCTTATATATGATTCCCTAAAATTTGGTTTGCCACTTTTGCCTGCCAACTATGTTGAAGTCCGTATTCTTGGTCTTACATCCGTATCTTAGACAGAGGTCTGTAGAGAACTGTGCCCTAATCTGAACTTTGCCATATATTCACAAAGGCCTACTACAGTAAGACATGGCCATACTTGCGGTACGAATGCGCCAGATAAGATTTACATACTTGGGACACAGAAAAGTGTCTCTATGCCCCATAAGTACGTACAAATAATAGATATTTCTACGCCAAAAATGCAAGGCAGCGTAACACAGTTGACAAAGATGTAACTCGAAATATGCCTCCAGTATTATTTCATTTAGTCTCCCTAAGTCGGTCTCAACTCTATTTAACTATCTAATTTGCGGTCAGCCTCTACTTCTTCTTCCTATAGGTGTTCTTGTCGTAGCTTCTTATCAATCGTATTGTCTGGCATTCGTATTATATGTCCAGCCCATCTAAGGCGCTGTGTTTTAATGAACGTTACGACATCTGGTCCATTAAAGAGTTGATATAATTCAAAATTATATATTTTGCGTCACTGCCCATGGTCGTTTATGGCTCCAAATAATTTGCGAAGTATTTGACTCTCGAATATTCCCAAAAGTCTTTCTTCCTTTTACGTTATAGTCCACGTTTCTGCCCCATATGTAAGGACCGGCCTCAGCAGTGTTTTGTGTACAATAATTTTTGTGTACATAGTATGCCCTATTTGTAAAGTTGATTCGTCTTTTAATTTATTTGCTTGTTTTTTTGGTAGTAGTCACTAGCGAACGTAGGTATGTGAAGCTGTCAGCACGTTCAAAGATATGATTTCCAAAGGCTGTTCTCGTGTTCCTTATTTGCTTAAAGGATCCTTAGTAACCAACATGTTCCTGGTTTTGTTTTCGTTGACATGAAAGCTCTTTTTGCAACATAAACTCTAATTCAGAAATGCCTTGATAACCAAAAAAAGTATATATGTGCTTCATAGATTGTAGTATGGTAAATTATTTAATGGATCTTAATTTTAAAGAGATAGAATCCCTAATACACAAATCAGAGACATGTGTAAAGTACATGATATCGTCAAATGGGGACGCAATGAAGACGAAAAGGATCCAACACATTAACAGAATGGGAAAAGAGAGACTTGTCCGAATAGTAAGAGATGGAAAACCAGAAGGTACAAGATCACAAGGCAGATCCCCTAAAAGATGGAGGGATAGCTGGCAGTCATTGACATTCGAAGTAGTGTTACCGACGTTTTTCTGAAAATATCATGGACAGATCGAGAAACAAGCTTACAAGTTCTCGAATAACCAGGAAAACAATGCGAAGTTTTAAACTCAATAAAAATCGATAAATGGGAATACTTGGGGCGCCATCATTAGAGGTGAAAAATTCGAACTCTTAGGAATATAATGCAGGACAAACTCAAAGATAGAAGAGATGCGTAGAATTTCGTGGCTACGCAATCTCGATGAATGGTTTTGGCTGTAGTAGAAGTGAACTATTCACACGCGCAACGAACAAAATTATAATTGCCAGAATGATTTCCAATCTCTAATTGTCTTTTCTGTCTTCTTTAAACTGGATACAGAGATAACATGGATACAGAACGTAGTCTTAAAACTGTATTTAATAGTAAGACATTCAGCAAAGAGTTTAATTAAGTTTCAATATTTCTAGCAGGCCCAGTTTTATATTATGTTTTTAAACTTTATATTTCTTCATTTATTTACATGATGATGGTTACTGCACATTCACGAAATACGATTTTGTAAATTCTTCTGATGCAATTTAATGTGTAGAGGTATTTTCCAATTGTATCAAGGGCGTATTATTTTCGGATTGTAAAATGAAGGTCGATTACAAAATTGTCCAAACCGTGGTTAGTTATTTAGAGACACCGTCAACAGATTTTGTAAACAGTCTAGTCAGTTTGCAAAACATATTTATAAGTTCCCGTGACATAATTCTGACGGACGCCAGTGTCGTTATCAGGGATAGGTTAACCGAAGCAATCGATTATGGTAATTTTTCAGTAATTACACCTAAAAATTAAAAAATTCGTGCTTGCAACAAACACAACAAATTGACCACATTTAATCGCCATTTCCTTGAGAGTGTCCTTCCTCTGATCATTTTTTAAATCTAAACTAGTTACACATAAATCCCAAACGATATTGATAACATGACAACAAAATAGATAACTTTCTTTGTTATGCAAGTGCAATGTGTGCATTTCACTTTAATTACTGATAACAATATTATAACGTCATATTATGCGTATATTAAATAGTTTAAACATAATCTTAATTAAACACTATTTGTTCTATTAAAAACTGGCATTTTGAGCAAGGAGAGATCTTAAGTGAAGATTTATCATTAATTTTTACTGTCTTTATTTGACACCTTATATTAACAAGTTAACTTAGAATAATTTTTTTCATCTGTCATGTCCATTCCACTTTCTGTACATTTAGCCCTTTTTCCTGTTCACTTTTATAATTTAGGCTACAGTTATGTTCCGTCTTTAAAGTACAGATATTTTTCTACCGTTTTCAGGGTCTTCCTGTATTCGGTAATTTTCAGACAGGTTACAAGTCAGCTCACCAGTACTTCGCGCAAGAAAGACAAAAGTGAGGAAGTTCTCATTTACTATCTTCTACTGGGAATCAGGGCTGGACTGGCACGAAAAATGCATCAATCAACTCTAAAAGAATGGCGCAAGAGTTAGTCATAAGCTTTTCAAATCAAACTTATTTTGAAATCCTAACACATGTAAAGTAAATTATTACAATATTAAAATAGATATAAAATCCATTTTGATTGAATTCGAATCTCTAACCATCCGATTACATGTGTTTAAAGGTTTACCTTTTATCAGGAAGACTTGTACAGTGGAGATGATACACAAGGCAAGAAAGGAGTGGGGTTTTACATAAATAAGAAACTCACAAACAACATAACAAAGTTCAATGCGATAGATGGAAGGATCGCTTCACTGAGAGTTTAAAACATTAATAAATATATATCTCCAACTAAAACATTCGATCCAATAGAAAAAGATGAATTTTATAAAAGCCTAAATACAGCGTATGACAAAATACCAAAAAAAAAACATGCTACTAATACTAGGAGACGCAAACACACAACTAGGAAAAGAAGCTTCAAGTAACCTTCTTTCCCCAGTTTCCCCAGCCCCTTCTCGGAAACGGAAAAGAAACTCTACACGAAAAACCAAATGACAATAGCCACAGAATCTGTCAAGAAGCAACATTAAATATGAGTTGAGTATCGACAAATTTTGAGCTTCCAAGAAAACATAAGGCAACTTGGAGATACCCATCTGGTAGTGAAAATCAAATTAACCGCGTTCTAGTAACCAACTAGTTAGTACAAAAAACACTGGACACGAGATTTTACAGAGGAGCAAAACGCAGACATGGGCCATTTTCTGGCAATAATAAAAAATGAGCGCGCGCAGATGTAAAAAAGATATCAAGCTAAAAACAAACTCTCATAAATGGAACATAGAAGCATTAGAAAATACTGAAATAAGAGGAAACTTTAAACAACAGATGAGAATATATGCAACCTTATAAAGCATAATATAAAAACATAAATGAAAGACGGCAAGAATTAAACAGAAAAATAAATGAAACAACAAATGGAGATAGAGGAAAAAAAAATCACAACAAAAAGAAATAAAGACTGGTACGATCAAGTCTGCAAAACAGAGAGAGCAATAAAAAAATTCGCCAGAATGACACGGATCAACAAGCCATCAAAACAAAACATGAAAGAAACAAAATAGCGAGAAACAAAGTCAACGCAACAAATAAAAATAATAAAAATGACTGGTCAAATGAAAAGCTAGAGGATTTTGAAAAAGACAACAAAAATCATAAAATAAAACAATTTTACAAAAAAGTCAGAGCAACAAAGGAAAATTCTTAATTTTACGACATATCCAAATTTTATAGATACTGCTATCCTTTAATTACATAGTTTAAAAATTATAAGAAAAACATGAAAATGGGATTATCTGATGATAAATATAAGTCATTCAATGCGTTTGACAACTCTATGACTACTGTGATGAAATTCATATATAAACAGCTAATTTTTTGAGAGTACTTTCGTTATCAGTAGTAAAAAAAACTTTTCATATTGTCTGACGGAACTTGTTTTCTGATTTTCCTATCTGTCGGGTGAAATTTTTTGGAAAAATTAGAGGAAAACGCGCCCCAGCAGTCCAAAAAAAAGTCGGCAGAGGAAACCGTGTCAGACTCGGGCCTAAATGAAGTCATATCCAAAGTTTGAAGATAGTATTTATCATAATTTTTTTGCCGATGGACACTCTAACTATAGGGTAACTTGGGGAGAGATGGTGAACAAAATTCTACAATACCCATTTTTTAAATCTCATTTATTAAGGAAACTTAATATGCAATGCAAAGAATCGAGGCCTTCGAAACTCTGGTTATACCGGCAGAGTATTGAAAAATATCATGGACTGATAGAATTACAAATAAAGAAGTACTGGAGAGGGTTGGTAAAAGAAACAGAACTAATCACCACTATACAAAACCAGAATAACTGGAATACCTAGCGCCACCGCTGATGAGGGGACCAAAATATGAAATTTTGAGACTGATAATACAGGGGAAAGATTCAAGGAAGAAGATCTGTTGGCCGAAGGCAGAACTCATGGTTAAAGAATCTACGTGATTGGTACCAATGCAGATCGATTGATTTGTTTAGAGCAGCAAGTTCTAAAATATAAAATAGCCATTATGATTGCCAACCTCCGTAGGGAGACGGCACTCTAAGAAGAAGAATATGCAATGACATCGTTTGTTAATATAGTGCAACGGAGTTTTAAAAATGAAACATCATTATTTAATTCCTAAAAAAGGAATCCCTTTCTCTTCTTCTTCTTTCTTTTTATTATAGACATGACTCTGTTTTTTAAATTGTGCCTCGAGTACGTGTGCGTCTTCCTATTTTCGAACCGTTTCTTCTTACTCTTCTATTTCTTACCCAGTTTTTGATGTTCTCCCACCTTGTACCATAGTGTCTTACCATTAAATTTTTTCATCTCTGCTGTTTCTAACATCCTTTTTGTCCTCTCTGTGTCAGGTCTTGTTTCTGCCGCGTATGTCATTTATTGGTCTGGTGACTGTTTGTAAATTCCTGCCTTCCGTTTCTTTCCCGATATTTTTATTTCTCCATATTGTTTCATTTAGACAGCGTGCGACTCTGTTTGCTCTATTCTCTTGATCCTCCACTTCGGTTTTCGAGCTGTTCATATAGATAATAATGCGATGCCTAGATATCTTATAACTCCATCACTTGTTATATTATCTGACCCTTCAGCTCCAATTACATCTTAGTAAATTTGCTGTTGTAACCATGCATTTTGTCTTTGTTGGGAAATTAACATGTTAAATTTTCTGGCGGTTATAATTGGCGCAGTATATGTTGTAAATCATCTTCACTTTGAGAGAGTAGTATTGTGTCGTCTGTATAGCAGATTATGCTAAGTTGTTTTTCTCCCATTTGGTATCCTTTTTTTGTTCTTACTTTTTTTTATTATTTCATCCATAATCAGGTTGAATAATAGAGGATTCAGGGAATATCCCTGTCTTATCCCATTGCCACCTTCAATAGGGTCGGTTAGTTCTTCTTTTAGTTTTACTTTTATTGTGTTGTTTTGGATAGATATTTTCGATCGTTCTGATTATTCCTAGAGGTATCTATTTTGCATTCATTAAGTGGATAACGTCTTTTAATTTGACCCGGTCAAATGCCTTTGTAAGGTCCACAAAACAGATATGCCGGTTTGTTGTATTCTAATAATTTCTCTTGCATATGCCTCATTATAAATATAGCATGGTCGGTACATGATCTTCCCGACCTAAAAACCTTGTTGGTCTTCTGCTAGTGTTATAATTTCATTCAATTTATTTGTTAACTACTTTGGTTGTTTAATTTTAGTGTTGTGTTTAATAAATTAATTCCTCTGTAATTTTCAGGATCCGATTTGTCTCCCTTTTTGAAGATGAGATATTAAGATGCTTGATCTCCATTCTTGAGGAATTCTGTTTTATTCTATTATAATAGACAGATTAAACATTTTTATAGATTAAAAATTATATAGTAACAACAATATTTTATGATTCAATATCGCACCCATACTATTGTCCGTGAACAGATGGGTAGATATATGAGTGACAGTGAACTAGAAAATTATGGACTGTATTATATTTTTTTGTGTTTTAGTAGTAATTTTCCACAACATATCAACAATTATTTCCGTATTTCGTATAAGAGTCGTGTAACTTCTGATGCTAATGCTTCTGATGTAAATGCTGACACTTCTTTTATAACTTCTTTTTTGGTTACTTACTGCTTGCTTTTTCTATCTTCATACGTTTCTTTCTGTGAACTTTATCCTTTGGATTTTATATATGGCTCTTACTATTCAGAACTGAAGCTAAATTTCTTTACCTTTTTCAAACCGCTTTAATGCGAGTGGGTTGGGTACTGAAAAAATGTTTTTCGATATTTTTCCCGGTGTACTGTCACGTTTTAGGTTAGTTAAAACCTAGCAGATCATTATCCAATTGAAGTGAGTCAGATGAAGAAATATTTGATAGTCCAGGTTCAGGAAAAACGTTTTTAGTGGGTGCCTGATGAGAAGAGGCTTGTTGAAAATTATTTACACCTTTCTGCTAGGTGCCTGATGAGATATGGTCTGGTTGAGGATTATCTTTTTTCCACTGAACATCTCACTCAAAAACGCATAGCTTGGAATTGAGTATAAGTTGTTAAAATGGTAAAGGTTATTATTATATGTCAATATTACTTCCAATATATTTAAGATAGCAGATTGAAGAATATACGTTTGTAACGTTGATTCTTGTTCTAAAATTTCTGCAAAAATCTAAAATCAATCCTAATAATCTCGCTTACCTTACGCTTAATCTTGCCTTGCCAGGCTACCTGTAACCGAAAAATGTTCGAATTAATATACATTTTTTATAAAAAATGATTCAGCACCGTTTGAACTCCACAATGGAAAGATATTTAGAGAAAAAAATTAAAACGTTTTCGTTTTCGGAGAAACGAAATTATTTTTGAAAAATACGTCCCCGATGTTATTGAATTATTTGTTTGTAAATACATACTTTAGATTCGGATTTTCCTTGAAAAACATGATAATAAAAATTTGTATTCTAGTTTTTAAGTATGTGGAGAACAATAAGATTGAAGTTGTTTGTGTTAAATATTTGTGATATAATTCGGTTTTTCAACAAAATCATTTGAATTTTTCTATTGTATTATTATTTATTGATGACATTGTGTTTTTAAGTTTTAGATAAGCTACGAAATGTGAGGTTCAAATCGTAGTTAAATGAGAAAGAATATTGCAAGTAAAGTCATATGGCTAAAATACATTAGATTGTTTAATAGAGTTAGAGAAAAACACTATTGAATCTATAATAAAACCTAAGCCGAATTTCGAAAAGACAAATAGGCACAAAAATAGTGACAATGTGAATGAAAGAAAATAAACGACATTAACGAGAATACGTCGGACATAATGAGAGGAATGGGATAAATCGAGGGAAGCAATCCAAATAACATGCGCCGACTCTACTAAAGCGTGACAGACAGAAGAAGAGAAAAAATAGATGTCTGATGAAATAATGGATATGATGGAGGAAAGACTGTAAATTCAAGAATAAAAATGCAGAAAAATACCAGCAGATCCACAAAATCATAAGAACAAAAATTCGAAAAGCCAAAGAAAACTGGTTTTTTTAACGAAATGCAGGGAAATAGAAAGATGCGAACGGAAATACAGACAGTTACAATATACACAAAAAAAATAAAATCAATGACAAACAAGAGGAAAATTCAATAAGTCAACCAACAGCATAAAATATAGGCAATGGAAATCTTATCTCGAAGCCATCAACGATCTTAGAAACACGGAAATCATACATAGAAAAATTATATGCATCTGACAGACTGATGGATCACCTATATGGAAAAGGAGAAACAGGACCTCTCAATTCCTTAAATCGGAGATAGAAGATGCCATGCATTGCAGCACTAAAAAACAATAAGTCAGCAGGTCCGGACAATGTACCCTGCGAAATATTAAAGATCCTATGTAAATCAGAACAAACAGTTCCTTGATAATCTAGTTGTACTTTTTAACAACATATTATAATAGCGGTAAAATCTCCGGAGAAACTGGCTGCATGTCAGACATATATTACAATCCCGAAGAAACCAAATGCCCAGATCTGTGACGACTACCGGCTTATAAGCTTAATTAATCATGTCACATAAAGCGTTCTACTAAGATCATGTATCTTTCGTCTTGAAGTGCGCGTCTTCGTTCCGAAAGTTTTGGCTTATCATTCAAAGCTGATGGCTATGTTTTGATGCTGCAGATTCTAAACAGTGGTAAATTGGTGCTGATCTCAATTGTACGCATTCTCATCAAGTTTTTCAACGGCATGTAAGGTCCCTTCATTTCTTCCGTGATAGATCTCTTTCACGCATTATCTTTCTCGGGCCTGTATAATCAATTGTCAGCAACATGGTATTTTATCTTCCCCTCCATGTAACATGATCCCAAATATTTGTCGTTATGCGCTGTTGTTAAACGGAGTAAAAAAGTACAACTCTTTCTCTCTTTTCCGCACTCATCTCAGTCACCCAGACCCTATCCAGAGCGCCCCAACCATCCAACGCCTAACCACATATCGCCTCCAATCACACGAACTAGTAGACCCTCCATCACAATCTTCTCTGTTCAGTGGCCTCCCACAAACGCAGACTCACATCACTGAGATTCCACACCCTCTCACAAGACATCAACAAAACACTCCACAGACTATCTCCATCCCAGACAAACATAAAGGATTCAATTTCACTCATCAGATAAAATCTTTCATAACGAGATCTTCAATATAGCCCCTCACACACACTCTCCGCAAAATCACACGACAACCGCATTAAGACAAAAGTGGTCAAAACCTCAGCACATTTGTTGATCTCATCTGCTGTCGGCAGTGGTTATTTTTAATATTCATATCATACGATACCATCCATCAACTTAGAATGCTTCTATCCTTTATGGTATCGATTCTTTTTTCAATGTCTCTGTTTCTTTCCATCCGCGTAGAGAGATTGACACTGAACATAACGGGTAACATCTTCAAACAAGGCGAATTTTGGTTTTTAGTACTTAGGATCTCTTCTGCGCAGATACACCTTTTATTCAATTTAGTAAATGTGGCTCTTAGCTTTCTCCTAGAGATTGCATGTATAGCAAGATTATAAATATGATATATAATGAAGTTAGTCAAATATTGATTCAGATTGGCAGTTTGGTTTTCTCTGGATAAAGACACTTGAAACTATGAGACAGCAGTTTTTCGCTCTCCAGGGTGCTTATTACAGCAGTGTAGGAAAACTTGTTCAAGGACGTGTATTTGTGTTTTGTGTGATTTTAGAAAAAGCATTTATCAATGTAATTCATGAAAAATTGATAGATATTCTGGGAGAAGATAGGTTCTTGACGGACTAGGCGCATTCGAACATGTGGCCAAATCCTATTAGGGGTCATAACAGCACTAGAGAGGCAAAAATTTGGCAACGGATACTCACTCAAAGTGTGCCAAATACTCAAAAGAGGTATCGCGTCAGGGGTGATCCTTATTCCACTCCCCCCTTGGCTATTCAATATTTATTACATTCTCCGAGGAAAATATTATAAGAAATGTGTGGGGAAAATGGCAAATGAAGAGCATAAAAAATAAACACGGCCGAGTTTAAAACGAACAATATTAAGATACTGGCCCAACGTTACATGGGTGATGCCATTGTCGGCCAAGAACAAACATCTATTAGAACGCAACTTAGCAACAGGGTAAACTTAAACTGGAAATTAAGCGCAGAATCTAATCGAGCTAGAGGGCTAGCATTTAACAATATGGAAAAACACTACGTCATAAGGCAAGGATATTGTCTCTTCCTCCTAAGATACATACCGTCTAGTTAACATGGCTCCAACCACCTTTTTCACGAATCGTTACTATATGGTCTGGACGGCTGACAGAGACGCTTACGAGAAAACTCGAAGCATTCCGCTTCGCAGTATTCGCAAATATTTTACTCAAATATATATCACAGAATACAAGGAAAGAATTTGTCTTTCTTTAAAATATATAAAGGCTAAAAAATGCCCCTCATCATATAATAAATTCATCACGAAATTTAAAGTCAAACTTTTTCATAATATTACAATAACTCATATTCTGATCCGCCTCTATGCGAACTAAGTAGTTCCAAAAAGGCATGTAAACTAGGATCAGTATCTTTTTATTAGTTATAAAATACAAGTACCTGCTGTATGACTATTAAAAAGGGCCGCAACATGATGGTTAAGTACTTAAGTATGATAAAACGAATACCTAGATTAAAATAAACACTGTTTCCACCATATAAATCCCCCTATTACTCCCATAATAAATCTTAATCAATTCAGGTATTAATTTGAGTGTTTTTTGGAAAAGTCCCCTGTTGTAAAACCGGAAATATATTAAAACTATTTTCTTATTTGGATATACTGTCCATTTATTTTACTTATACCAATTCTAAGATTTCTGGAACAAGTACCATTCCTAGACCTTTGTACAGGATTTTAGTGGGCATGGGTATAACGCATATATGTTTATGAAGTATTGGTACTCCACGAGAATTTTTTTTGTGATGTATTGCCGATGTTCCTTGATCTAATCCATCACTTTGTCTAAGTTTACTTGTGGATCTATGTTTTTCCCTTGTCTCCTTCTCCCTATACAAAGATGTGCAGATAATGATAGAGATCTCCAGTCGATCGCTTCATAGTTAGGTGTGGTCAAAACTAACAGGCCCCTATTAATGATTATGAGGCTAAGCGAGTCCTTTGATTCTTATTTAATTTGGGCTTGCCATGTTTGTGTTAGATGTGGTTGTTGAATACTATCAATATTTATATCATATTTATTTCTTTCTTTGTACTAAACATTGTTTAATAAATTTGTTTTAATTGGTCTTTAACGTCATGGAACTTTAACATTAGTGAAAAGGAAAAGCTAGTTTAAGGAACGCTTAAACAAAATTGGTTTGAATTCGGAATTGGAACAAAAAAAATAAAAAAATTGGTTGTTAAACAACGCATAGATAGACGGTTGAAAATTGGAATTGGAACGAAAGTGCGTGAAAAAAGGACGCATAAGAATTATTAGCTATCTTTAGCTGGAAAATCAATCATCATCTCTCCGTACAGAGGAAGGCCGAATCACCATGATCTATCAACAATGCAAATCGTGGGGTCGGGACATTTTTTTAATAATGTATTAAACTGTTACCCTTGCTGTTCAACATCCATAACTCTGTGGATATTTTATCAGAGAAGCAAGTTTGAGGGATGGTGAAGGTCATAAAAAAGTAATTCGAAATTAAACGCATTATGTATCAAATAACTATCAGATACCGCGTGATCGTGTACACGGGTGGTGATTTCGCTGACAGATTATGAAACCCTCCAGGAGTTAATGAATAGAATTCCACAAGAAGTGAGTCAGATATATGGAGCTTTCACTGAAACAGTCTTAAAAACCAAAATGTGTGGATGATAGTCTAAGAAGACAATAGCAAATTGAAAGGAGTCTAGTGTGAATTGGTACTACCATAGAGACAAGAGTACAAAAAAGCCATACACTCTATCTTGTGGTACGTTAACGTCAATGACAAATGGGAACCAATTCCTCCAGGTACAATTAAAATGTAGGTATAGAGAGAAACAAGGATCTGGGCGCTTTCAAAAAAATGGCTGTAATCAGTTTCTTCAAACTCACAGTCTTTGTGACAATTGCGGTCCGAATTTGTACACCCCTCCAGGGGCCAGTGTAATACTCACAACGCATGAATATGAAAGACTTCTTCAAACATAGTATCAATACAAATTCTTAATTGGAGGTGACTCGAATAGCCAAACAGTATACAGCAGACGTGGGTCGAGGACTTCATGTATGACAAAGAGAGAAAAATCTACAGAACATAGCCATTAACGACTGAATAGCAAAACAGCTCTTACTTATTATCTACAGGACAACCCATGACCTAACTGGCCATGTCATGATTCCAAACAAAAATCCCAGAATTCTAACTGCGATTTTCTCCTTCCTTTATCCTCCCATTAGCTATGGTCCCTTAAAATTATTTTTGACATACAATGGGCAATCCTGGGATCTGTCCACGCGATCGCATAACTGCTCAATAATTGTCACACTATCATAACGCAATTATAAAACGTCCGAATAGCCCTGAGATGTTGACAATCATCAATAGGCCCAACCGGATTGTATTCCGATTCTTTACATTACAATGAGAAATTACAATGGGCAATCATTAAAGGCAACCAGACAAATATCGATAATGCTGTGGGCTTCTTCTCACCCATACTATACATGGGCAGGCCGCTGCTGATAGCTATTAGCTAGCACTCCCTCAAATATGGACCGAAGAACCCAAGTGACGACCAAACCATACCCGGTATATATAAAAACGTCTTATTAACAAAAAGATAAAGAGCCAGGCGCACATTGGCGTAAGGAAGTCGCAATACTATAGATAAAAATGAATACAATAGGTTAACACACGACTTTAGACTCGGCTCTTTAGCAAGACGCAGCGAGAATGATTACCATTTGAACTATTCATTAACAGACCTGTCAAAAAGAATGACTCACAGCATCTGGAAAGCAACGAAATAAATGTATAACGCCTACCTGGCCTCTTGAATGACGTCGGTTTTTGGGTGGCACTGCTGAAACTTTTTAATAACCATAAAATCAACGAAGAACACAGTAGTTAAATACACTTCTTATGACACTCCAATGACCCATATGATGCTAGCCAATCACATGCATTTACTTCCTTAAGTAATGTGAAAGACACAAATTTCTAGATGCAAAGCCACACCAGGCTTCGTACTATGACTCACCCGAGGCTCATATTTTAAAAATTGTCCTAGCGTCTAACAGATGATTTATAGATATGAATCACCAAGATTAGCCTTACTGCCCCGAGTTAATTGGATAGTTCGCACCAAATAATTATGATTTAGTCAAATCCAAATATAACCCACGCAAATATTAGCTACTCTTCATTATAGACCAACTTCATTCCCAGGCTCACTGACTATACATGTCAAAAATTCTTTAAAAGGACTCTCTGGTCCTCAAAGAATTCTCAGAAGTACAATGGAAATTTAATTCAGGTGATCCCAACCACACCTGTTTGGTTTCGGAGCGCGAAGCCCCCATTCTGCTCGACTAACAATAACAGTGTCATACTAATTGTTAAAAAACCACTAATGTATGCCCTCGTAAGTGAAAAAAATTTGCACCTGCTTGCCCTTCCTGGTATAAACACAAGCCTTCTACTCGTATGCTTGGCATGACGTGCGCTTCTGCACTGAACTATAAGTCATTCTTTTGGCACCTCTCACTATCTAACGCTTATAATCATCATACCTTACTAAGAAAACGTCACTTTTCGAAGTCAGATTTCCTTAGTTAGGATAACGCTCTTTATTAGCTATCGGCAATATAAATCCGGTTGTCCCTCCTAAGGAAGTGGTCCTGGGTCCCTTCTCCTGTAACCATCATATATTACTGCTGATATTCTACGGCGAACAAACAAATACGACACCAGATACCTCATGTTCGCCATAATAGTCGCTGTCGATCATCATCTCCCGACAAATAGATCATGCACGGAAACGCTTCAAAGTACAACCTGAACCTACGACACGAGTATGGACTGAATCGTTGGAAAATCAAAGATTAACCATACTTAAGTACTAATCACAAATTACTATTCACCAACTTAGGAAACATCATATGTCCAAGAATCCAGATCTGTAACAATACATAATTACTATCGCATAATGCTAGTAAAGCAGAAGTTCAAATACCATGGGAATGACACTTGATGAAAAGCTCACTCTGGAGGAAAGTCACATATTTAGGCAAAAAAATATCCAAAATCAACATAAAATATTGTCAAATATATTGAGCCTAATAAGCCGACATCATCTCATCAGTTATCTACAGATAATTGAACTTCTCTTGTATAAGTGTGTATCAAATTAAGACCTATATGGACATATGGAGGTGCAAGTATGGAGAGGCTGTGCAAACGGCCTTCTAATACCAAAAATCATGCTCAGAGAATCCAATCCTTAAGAATTGACTTAGAATGATTTTCAAAGCCCGCCTCGTGGTAGTTCGTAGAAAGCAAGAACACTTTCATGATGACGTCTGGTATAGCAACGTTCGTTGTAAGATTGAAATCAAACAGGACCTAAATAATGAAATTATTGTAGAAGTAACATTCTGACCCCCCCCAGCCCCATCCCCCAATGACGGAAAGTCCCCCCCCCGCAAGATTCCACTACAACCTAACATCACGCAAGTCAGGTCGAGGATTGATAGAGACAGTGGCCCGAACAGACTCTTATTCAACTAATTTCAGATTTTAAATTTTAATTTTTCCTTTCAAATTTTAGTGTAAAAATATATAATGCCGACATTTAAGTTTAAAGTTTGTTAGTGTTAGTAGTATTGGGTGTCGTTATCAATGGATTACCAAATTCTCTGTTCTCGTGTATTTTGCAATACTCACATTTATCTCTACATAGCTTGTAATAGCATGATTGTAAATTATTGGGCAATTTAATAAAACAAATAGTCTAAGCTATTCAATATGCCCTAGATTTCATCTAGTACCCAGCTAAAAATCCAGGGGTTTACGCCACGATTATATTCTTTCGTATATTGAGATCGGGGAACTCATCACAGCAACGTTTTTTTTTTGAACCTATTTCTCTATTCCTATCTGTTGTGAATATAGGTCTCCCCCAGTCTCTTATCCGAATCGCATTCTTTCGGCGCTAATCTTTGTGTAGCTGTTTCTCCTGTGCCATGTGGGAGCCTCCTCTGTTTCCTGATGTCAATCTTCTCCACCTCATTACTGTGGTCTGCGCTCTTGTGATCTCATTTGCATGGTATGAGACGCCACTTTCCTGATGTGCATTGTTCGCATCGTTCGGCGTGCTTGGAGACGTTCCATTGTTGACGCTTCCGTAGCCCATTTTGCCATTTGAAAGTTTTTGCTGCTGTGTCTTATCGCCGTCTATCTGTCTTTGTTCTGGTTCTGATCCGACTGGTATACGTTTCTATCGTCAAGAAGTGATACCAGCGCCTGAACATTTGTGCTCTCCATTTCGCTCTTTTGTACCTTCCTTATACCCTTATCGCTAAATTGGGCCTGTGTAATATGCTCCTTTGTCTGTGTCCTGCTCGTAGGTGAGCACCCGGTATGGATAGCAGGAGGTTATATTACAGCTTGCATCGTAAGTATAACGCAGGGTTTGTTTTGATTTTTTTAGTAACGTAAGAAAGTTTGCCGAACGCAGACAAACAGCTCTTAGGATACAGCCCCCGTATAACTAGAGACGGTAGGTTATCCTGTAATGAAAAATTGAGGCTTTCAATTTCGAAATTGTGGCTTTATCACGTCGAATCCTGAAGATTTCTGTATACCCGACCATGTTTATAATAAACTGCAGTAGACGTTTTTATTTAAAATCAAGAAAAGAGAGATGTCGCTGAATTTTTGGAGGATTCGGTCGTTTTTGTTTTTTAATTTTCGTTCTTTATCTTCCATGAGGTTTACTATATCATCGTCTCTTGCCACTGTTGTTGTTATAATTGAATTATGAATGGAACTCTGAAGTAATTTTTGCTTATTCCATTTTAAAATTTAAGGCCTCCTGGGATTCATTAATCATTTTGAATTTCTTGGTCTTCACTTCAAATTTATTCTCTTGCCACAACTAGATTGCGCAGTAAGTTGATGAAATGTAATTTAGTGGGGCTAAGCTAGATCGCCACCTACTATTGGGTTGATACGTTATTAGGCTGATCTTGAGGTCCCCCCCCCCTCAAACTTAGCTGATCTTAAGAACGATATGATCCGAACGGGCATCAGCTCTTCCAGGGATACTGTTTGGGACCTGTCTTTTGCATGCCGAGTTTTGAAAATATCGCGCCCTAAATTAAAAAATAATTTCTATATGTACCAATTAAATAATTAAAGATACCTTTAGGCGAGTTGTTGTTCAGGAAATACAGTTAGTGCATGTAGGCACTTATACACTCTCCTGTTTGTTCAACCTATCCTTTGGCTAGAAAATAAATGAAACACAACAAACACACAAAACTAGAAACTTGTTAATTGTCAGGCCATAATAATTTAATATTATTTGAAATTAATGATCGAATTATTATTCAAAATTAATAATAATAATTTTTAGATATCCGTGAATATCGTGAAATATGTTAAAATTAACAATAATTTTAATATCGTGTGAATATTGAAATACTTCTAGTAATCGTGAATATCGTGAAAAAAGTGGAATTGTGTTTCGAGAAACTATTTTACATTTGTTAATATTATTTAATGGCATAATACAATATATTGCGATGAACAATTATGCTCCTATTCAATGTTATTTCGCCTAGCAATGAGTATGTTATCATCATTATATTCCAGGGGTAAATGATTTAATATAAAAAATATGTATAAATTTGCAAAGACAGTGAATGCCATTTACTACAACCTAAAAAATGTTAATAATTATTACCGTAAAAGGCGGTATGATGGAATATTAACTCAGATTCCAAGAATTTTCAATGTCTTATTTAGTATCTCATTCTGTTCTGGCCCCAATTTATGTCAGAACGCCACAACTGGTATGGCAATTTCGATTCCACGCAAACTTTTTTTAGGTTCCATATATATACAATTGTTATAAATCTGGTGTCTGCGTTCACAAATAGTTGAATCATTGGGTCTTTTATGACTCATTAGCTCATGTTTGCTCGGGCATGTTACAAACACGTTTGAATTTAATTTATTAGCGTACGATACACAAAAAACCCTTATAAGCTTGTATTTATTATTAGATATTTGCAAAAACACACTTAGACGGAAATTTTACATACAGATTGGTTTGAAAAAAAAAAAGATTCTTTGATCGAGGTCAATTAATTTCTATCATCTTAAGCGTACGCCTCTGGTTTGCACTATCCGAAAAAAATAAAAAATAACAATTGTTCCGGCCGTAGGGCATGCTCAAGAGGATCAATTATTTAAGAGCACAGTCAATGGCAATGATATGGGCTATCAATATACGACTGGAGGAAAGGATGGAAATCATCTTACGATATTAGCAGATGATGTTGTATTAAATCGCTAATAAATTTACATGATTACAGTTTTCTATGATGCAAGTTCGGCTCTTAAAAGGTCATGTCTGAAAGAGCAGGCAGATTAAAGATAAACTATTGAGAATAACTAAACTTATAACATCAAATTCTCGTAATGTGTGGAATATATAACTAGCATTGGACAATAATACAATACATCACAAACATACACTTACAAATATCTGGGACTACGAAATCAAAATAAGCAGGAGACAATCAATACCAATCAGGTGAAATTACAGGAGTGCGCAATAGGCCTAGACATGGGGCAGCATCTTGGGCAATATTTGAAGCCTATTTTCTTAAAAGTTTAGAGAGAATTACCCATGTGTCTCAAGCGGAATGGTTTATAACCAATGTGTTTTACACTCGTGTACGAACTGTATGGTAGGCAGTTAGACTTTTAACACTCACCAGGTGGCAAAAAATCAATGCGAATAACTAGGATGTTAGCTAGCTCCAACCAATACCAATATAAAGTACGAGGCCATCAGGAACGTGGTCAATGCTGTACGTGAGCCTTCCGAGATTACCTACGATAACAAAACCATACAAATCATGACAAAGATGCAGCTAGAGTTCAAGGACTGCATCATCGAAACGAACCACGAACGGTTTCTTAAGTGGAACTCGGGCTAGAGAGTCTCTACTGCAAAGAAAACAAAGATGGACGGATGGTAGCAAGGACGATTATGGAATGGAGGCCCGAAGAAACTATGAAAAGAAGTCCGAGGACTGACGCACCGACTAGATGGAGAAGCGTCTGATGATTATAAAACACGTTGTAGCGGGCAGGATAACTGGGTCTACACAAGGGCGTCGTCCCCAGTGTATGAGAATACTGGAAAGAACTGAGAGGAGAGGCCTATGTTGTCAGCAGTGGATGCGATTGGCTGATTGATGATGAAGAGCAGCTCGCATGTAGCACGGGGAAAATGGCTTGAAAAAATTGATAGATATTGAAAGAACAAAAATATAGAGAAAAAGTAGCTGATAAATAGGAATGTAAGTAGAAATAAAAAATCTTTCAAACAGAATAGATGATAAAAGATATATAGGGTAGAACCCATAAAAAAACAAAAAAAAGAAACAAACACTATAGGTACGTTAGAATGTGTAAATAGAAAACGTTATTAAAAAATCATGATGGAACAGAGGTTCTGTTTGATTGTTTGTTTATATTTTATGTTGAATTACAGTTGTGGGTGGGTGTTTGTATTACTAAGCCAATGAATCAATATACAAAGCTTTTTATTGGGTTCCTTGAATCCATATTTCCTACATATACAAATTTTAATGGTCAACTATGTGATTACAAACAGTTTGTTATCTCTTTAAGGACATCAAAATGGTCCGGAATTTTAAAATCGCAAAGAGAGTATGTTGTGGAGAGGCGAAGTTGCTGGCAAAAAAGGAAGCTACTTAAAAGCAGGCTTACGGATTATGGATAAGATAAATAAAGTAACATGTCCCTTCGAAGAAAGCTGGACTCTATTGAATCGGTTCGTTTTTTTCAGGCAAGCTTTACTGAACTTAAATCCTGAAATATCGAGTCTGAAAGCTTATAAGAGTGGGCCTTAAACAAGTTCCATGGAAGAAATCACACAGACCAGATCTCATCGTGGCTTAGTAAAATGATCGAAGAGCACGAACAGACCTACACTACATTATGATGTTTAATTATAGCTTACGTATGGTGTATGAATGTCGCATTTAAAGCACAAGTCAGCATATCCTCTCTTATTCTGGATTAATAAAGTTCATGCCAGACCATTAATAGTGTTGAGGCTTGCATGAATTGGAAAGAAAAGAACAAAAGCCGATACGCTTTATTACAGAAACAGTGTTGTACAATTATGTTTCTCGTAACCTTCGTGAATCATCAGAACATTTATCTCTCGAATACTCAAGAAAAGCCATGAAGAAAATATTCATAATAAGCAGAAAGCTCCATTAAAATTTTTTATCGATTCAGATGCTCACGCACATAACCAGGGAACGGCATTAAAAACCTATTCAGAGTGCACTAATGTGAAGGGGAGAGATGAGGAAGAGAGGGAAGAGATGGAGGAGAGAGGAGAAGGGAGAGAGTGGGCAGTGGAGAGATGAGAGTGGGGAGAGAGAAGGAGGAGGGGATGAGTAGATGGGATGATGAGTAGTGAGGTGAGATAGGAGATGAGAAGGAGAAGAGTGTATGAGAGAGAGTTGGTGAGAAGGGGTGCGAGAGGGGGAGAGGAGAAGAGGAGAGAGAGAGGCAGGGAGAGTTGAGGTTGGATGTCGATTGAGAGGTTGGGAGGAGTGGGGGAGAGAGAGATCAGAGAGAGAGAGGGCGAGAGTCACCGAGAGGAAGAGAGAGAGAAGAGGGAGAGGAGAGTGGAGAGTTAGTGGAGCGGAGAGAAGGAGAGATGTGAGAGAGGAGAGAGGCGGGGGGGGAGTGATGGGAGAGACGGAACGCGAGAAGAGAATGGTGAGGGGAGAGGGTGAGGAGGAGGAGAGGAGATAAAGGGGTGAGGAGCAGAGAGGCAGGAGTTGCCGAGAGATTTAGTGAGAGGGGGAGTGGAGAGAATTGAGCAGTGAGAGAGAGACGAGGAAGAGGAAGGGGGAAGTGTGGTCGAGAGATGAGATGGAGGTGAGGGGAGTTGAGAGATTATTTAGCTAAGTGACATTTAAATTGGGCATCGTCACATGTGGGTTTATTTTCAGGCAAAATGTAGGGATTCTAGAGCAACTAGGCTGGTTAGTTATATAGTTAGATTTAATAAGTTGTGTTCTATTATCTGATTTCAATATTAGTCATATTGTTTCAGAGACTAAAATGGGAAATACAAGTTCATTTTCAAGTAGGATAGGAGGAGTCCTTGTTTGCAGTTTACTTAGAGCTTCAGCCTAGTAGAATCTTTAAGACTTAAAACAGAATAATGGACTTCTACTTTTTGTCTTGGTGACGTGCGAAGGTGGGAAAATTGCAGTTTTCTTATAGGGAACAGCACATTTTCCACCGGTCCTATCATTTGACCAAATATTCCAATATTTTGTCAAAACCTATACTAAAAACCCTATTAGTTGATAGAATTATCTCATGCTGCAATACTATTTATCTGGCTTGCTGACTTTAATTTACAACCTACTAGTGATTGATTTTCAAATGCTATGTGGCTTCTCAACTAATTTTTGCTATGGCAGACTGCCACAGCATCTGAGGTTTATAGTCCGTGGCTAAGTTAGTGGCCTTGATATGTGTCGCATACTCAAATATTTGTTTCAAGGCCAACATCAATTTTAAATATGCAGGCCTGGTGGCTATTCCTCGACTCTGAGATGGAAGTGGTTGATATATTAGCCTGTATGTAACTTGTGTCCAACGGCAGAAAACGAGTTTCTTTTGAGGAAGATGATGCCAGTTACCCTCCACCCTCTGGAGGAGCTTGAGGATAAATGATGCCAAAAGGATGCCTCGTTGATCTTGGTTTGATTAGTGATGGTTCTATATAGGGGACATTTAAGTCTGTATTGACATATGTGAGAATAACTATTTTTTTGTCACTGTTTCTGCGGGGATATTTTATTTTTAGCAAAACCGCTGAATCAACATTGGTAAATACTTTTATAACATAGTTTTTTACGTAGCGATTGTGAATTAATTTTATGACCATAAAAAAAGAGTAATTCAATACACATAGATCCCATCAATTGGTTTTCATTAATTTGGATTTAGGGCGCTAACAATTTTTGGATATTCGGCATAGGAGGTTTCAACCGAATGTAATATAACTAGTGTTTGGTGTGACTATCTCGAGGAAGGCCAATGGGGGAGGCATGTACGTGATACATGACACTATATACTGATTTCTCGGCAAAGGTCTCTTGATGCAGGCGCCCACCTTCGTCCGATGGTTCCCTTCTTCAATATGCTAAGAACAATACTTGATGGACCAAGTTCAGATGGGGTGCGGATCAGGGATCAAGGCGTGAGATTTTAAATTGTTCCATTCAGGAAGTACCCCCTGGGTTGTGTTGTTTGGGGCTGCCTGTTATATTTAACATTAATTTATCAATGACCATTGACACTCACTGCTTCCAGCAAAGCAGGTCTACTCTCTTTGTTGTTTGTCGAAATACGATTCATAAAGTTCTAGAATATCAATATTAACCATAATATACAAATCTATTGTGTTACATCTCTTCAACACGATCTTGATTTGTGGTGGAATGAGTGGTTGTGTGTTAAATGTCATTAGTCCTCAACGGCATCCAAGTGTGCACGTTGTCTTGTTTTGGGGCACCATCGAGAGACCCGATGGCCAATGGTATATAATTATAATGAATTAGAAAAAACATTCTATGTTGACTTTGGTGTTACGGCGAAATTCGTGATCTGGGCTAATTAATTTAGACTCTATACTTTTATTTGATTCGCAGTATTTTTTGTTATGCGTCAATACATTTCCAAGGTCCTTTTACAGATTGTGTTTAGCTTATTAGAAACTCGAAAACCATGCAATAGAGACTTTCAGAATAATTAAGCGATTTGAATGACTAACATATGTGTCTTTATTTAGAACCTCAACCTAGTAGTTATTCTTCTTGGGTATGGTCTCCA